>JACSYO010000583.1:300000-340000 GCA_016806645.1 Ophiodon elongatus | reverse complement strand
TCAGAGGAGGAAGGAGCGCACGAGACTGCTCGCTCATATTGGCTTTTTTAATTTTTTATTGACTGCTCATCCGCGCGCGCTGTCCCGGCTGGCGTTAACGCGCAGCCGAGGAAGAAAACCAACAAGTTGCCTGTAAGAAGAAGGGTCCGATTCAGCCCGAGCGGCTCCAGAGTTATATTCAAATATATATATATATACATATATATATATATATATATATATATATATATATATAAAAAATATATATATATATATATATATATATATATATATATATATATATATATATATATATATATTAGCATCCCTCTTTTCTTCTCCCCTTCTCCCCGTCCCTTCTGAGTGCGCAGCGGCAGAGGGAGGGACGGGAGAACCCGGGCGGACGGACCGTGAAGCTGCGCGCCTCCCCGGTGGATGATCCACTGGATGCGGGCTGATGGATTAACGGCCTCCTGAAGGACCCGAGCCGCTGCTTCCTTTTCTTTTTTAACCACCTCCGACCCCCTGTTCACCTCGGGATTATTTCAGCTCTCCCCGACCCCCGACCCCCCTCTCGAGATGACCGAGGACTATGTTTTGCGGTGCGTCCTGATGCTGTGCTGCGCGCTCCTCTCGGCCCACGCGAGTAACTGGCTGTAAGTTGGACTCCACACTTCTTCTCCTCCCTGACTTTAGAAAGTGGACCACATCTCGTTCTCCTGACCTCCTTTCCGTTCCTCCTCATCTTCACATGTCTACTCATCTTCCTCTTGTCTTCTTCACTCCAGCTCAGTTGCCGCTCAGGTTAATTGTTAACCATCACGCACACACGCGCTCCCTCCCTCCCTCTCTCTCCCCCTCTCGCCCAGACTTAATAACTTACCACCACGGCTACATCCCCCCCAGCAAAGACCTTTACAACAACAACAAAAAGTGCTAACAGAAACACGTGTTCTTTTTTGGAAAGGTGCAGGTTTCCATATAGGTGAAATTCCTTATTCTGGATTGAAAATGACACTACAATAATTAATGTCAGGTGGAAATGTGACAATAATATGCACGTGCTGCCTGAAGAAAATCAAGGTTTATAAAGTTGTATCAGTATCAGGTCTTCTCTGCCAGTCGTTTTGCCATGATAAAACCATTTGTTCGTATGAAGTAAATATCAGAATGTTCAGATTTTGGAAATTATTTGAGCAAGAAGGTGTGGAAAGAATTCAGATTTTTTTTTGGTGCAGCCTGCAAAACTTAATGTGCGCATTTCCTTGGAAATGAGAAGAACAAATTGTGAAACTGAACAATTTTTTTCTCTTGGAGGAGCCATTAGGGGTCCTGACCTGTGTTTTTATTTAAAAAAAGACAGGTTTTTTTTCATAGTCCTAACTTCATATGTTGTCATCACCAACAGCCTTTAAGAGCAAGACAGACGGTGGTGATGTTAATATTTGTTAGGTGTGTGTGTGGGGCCAAGTTCAGCTGTATTTGAGCTAAAGCACAAAGTGAACTATTGAAAGAATTGTCATTTATACAAATTTGAATACTTTTTATATCCCAACAAATGATCAGTGCCTGAATACCACATGGATATTACAATGATACTAAAACACTTTAAAATGCCCTAAATAAGTAAAGAAGTAGTAAGACCACAATCAGCTGACCGTGAACGTGTGCACGTGTGCAGGTGTGCACGTGAACATAACAGGGACTACAGGGTCGATCTCAGGAGATCCAACCAGGTCATTATAAGCTCGATGTCAGCCCGTGTTGATGTATGTATTTGAGGCGGTCAGACTGCGGTGGCTCCAGACACCCCGTGTGACTCCCTGTGACACCTCCTGAGGCCGTGTGTGTGCTGCTCTCCCCGCAGCCTGTGTGGGAGGCGGTTAGGTGGGTTTCCTGCATTCCTCTCCGCATGCAGCGCTCCGCTCCATTTTTCTGCCGCCATTCATTGCCCCGCGTATAGCTCCAGCGGATTCACGAGCAGTGCTCATCATCCAGGGGGGGAGGATCAGGGGGTCACCTCGTCGTTCTCTCCCATGTAAAATTGAGGCTCGGGTTGGTATGAATTATTCCTGGCATTGATGGTTATTATTACACGACACCCTTTGCCACTCTTAGAATCCTCTTATGGGGGGGGGGGTTGTGGTTAAAATAGTCACCGTTTAGCTATTTTACGTCGCTTCATTTCTCTGTGTTAGGAGGCTGTGAGACTTGCAATGCGATCGCTGCGGCCTCGCGTGTCGTCGTGTGCGTGTCGTCGTGCGCGTAGCGCGCGGCAGACGGCCTAACTGGTATCACTGACAGACTCGTCAGAATACATCAAACTGAGAGCCATGTCAAACAGCACCGTCCGCCCTGAACTCTGCCCCTGAGTGCAGGGTAATTGTGCTGTTTGGGGCTGAAGGCGTGGTGACAGCAGCAGCGCAGGGCGGGCATGTACAGGCAGGCCGCCGAGCCGCACGGGAATCGCTCTGGGGAGGAAAACCTGTGTGGTGGAGCTGTGCGTCAGACGCCTCAACAACCCCTCGAGCTTCCGCTGGTGCCCTCGGGGCCAAAAGGATGGGAGGCAACTAGGGGAGAGATTGTTGCGGTTAGGTAGGACCAACAAAACAAACAAACATGCTCACCAACTGTACACAGCCAGCAGTTTGCAAGGACTCTTCATCAGTGCTGTTTGTTTGCCTCGATCCCTCCCTCATTTAAAACGTCAAGAGACAACCGGCCACCGCCACTCACCAATTCACGTATAAATGACACGAGTCATTTTGCGGGCAATAAGAACGCCTTTCTTACTTTTTGCGTGTCATTTGTACCACAGACTGTATGTAAGAAGTGGATGTAGTCCTCGTGGTGTCACCCATTGGTTTGTGGACTGCCGTTATGAACCCTTGAGTTTGGCGATTTGGCCGTCGCCATCTTGGCCTTTTTGCAACCGATGAACGTAAATGACCATATTTAGAATGCGGAGGAGTGACGTAGAGACGCCGTATACGTCTCTGGTAGTTGCAGCGACCTGTCAATCACAGTAGCCCCGCCCTAAAGCATCCCCTGCTTTATGGTCTGTCTGACTCTAAATGGACCATAACTTACTAAATGAACATCATGCTGTATTGAAGAAGACTTGAAACTAGAGATTGAGACATAAACTCATGTTTACAATGTTTACTGAGGGAATAAATCAAAAGAGAAGTAGAGTCATTTTCTATAGACTTCTATACAACCAGAGGAGTCGCCCCCTGGTGGTCAGGAGAGAGAATGCAGCTTTAACACATGAAGCTTTGACTTCTATACAACCAGAGGAGTCGCCCCCCGGTGGTCAGGAGAGAGAATGCAGCTTTAACACATGAAGCTTTGACTTCTATACAACCAGAGGAGTCGCCCCCTGGTGGTCAGGAGAGAGAATGCAGGTTTTAAAACACTTCCGCATTGGAGCGACTCGGCAGAACCGGAGGTTGCCTGATTTGTACGCCATGTAATGTGCTGACTGCCATGTAAACGCATCTGCGTGACTGAAATGGGAGCGAGCCTGAGGGAGGCAGGTGGAGAGGTGGATGGGGTCAAATAAACACAGGACTCACGACCTGGTGTTTGAGGGCGGTGTCCCGGAGCGTTAGTCAGTGATGTTTGTGACCTGTTTTCCGGTTTCGTTGTTTTCCTTACCTGTTTCACAAAGTTTACCTACTTATTTGAAATATAATATTTTACACAGTGCTTATTATTGTGTAATAGGTGTATTGTAATTATAAAATATGTAATTATTACATAGTTGGGTGAAGAAATGTTTTCAATTCATGTTGATAGATCATATTCAGACCGACAAAGCAAAATCTGCTTTAGTGCTCATTTGCGCAGACGCATCATTATAGTTAGCATCAGAGTAGGGCTGGGAAAAATATTGAAATCATATCAATATTGTGATATGACACTCATAACAAGGCATAAGTGTTGTCTTTCTCTAGTTTTAAAGGCTTCATGGCAGTATAGTGATGTGATTTTCTGAATTCACCAGACTGTTCTAGCTGCTCTATTATTTGCCTTTAACCACTGGGTCATTATATCCACATCACTGATGTTTATTTAGCAGAAATCTCATGTGTAAATATTTAGTAAAAGCGCCAAAGGTCAACAATATCGTTGCACTATCGATATCGAGGTATTTGGTCTAAAATATCCTGATATTTGATTCTCTCCGTATTGCCCAGCCCGTCCTCTGAGCTGCTGATATTTTCCACCATAGAAACATCAAGCTGATGCTAGTTGAGCTGATGCTAGTTGAGCTGATGCTAAGTGAGCTGATGCTAGTTGAGCTGATGCCTGATGCTACGTGGCTGATGCTAGTTGAGCTGATGCTAGTTGAGCTGATGCTAAGTGAGCTGATGCTAGTTGAGCTGATGCTAGTTGTAAGCTAGTTAAGTTTTTATCTGAATTTGTGGTGTGGGTGGTGTTGTTCGGCCATATGACCTCCCCAGAAAAAATTGGATGTGTGTTCCCAACTTTGAGAAATGTATAGAAGGCTGTGTGAACCAATCCGGACCGAGACGTTTGACCTCTATTGACCATAGCCAGCAATAGCAACTGGACGTTAAGAGACAAAAGCAATAATGGAACAGAAAGAATGGGAGGGCCCAATAAGGTCAATAAATAAAAAAGTACAATAGTAAATCACTGGAGTGGTATTTAGTATTGCACTTTCAACTCTTTGGTCAAAATGAAATCCAAGCAGCAGATGGACAGATATCCTGACTTTAAGCTACAGTCAAGCTACAAAAACACAGGATCCTACATTTCCCATAATGCACAACTTGAAAGCATATTTTAATTAGTTCATTCCTGCCTGTTAAATGGCCATGGCTTTTAAACGCCAAACCTCCACCTTGTAACCGGGGCTCTGTTATAAAGTCTCCCGACCCAAAGGGAGACGATCACTGTGATGTCATCAGGGTTATTGCCTCAGACAAAGCTCCTCCAGAGCTCCACCAAAGGCATTGTGGGTTGTCAGGTTGTGTGATTGATTAATGGGTCCTGCAACTTCTTTGGGCTCATGTTAACTTTTCGATAAAGTGGATTGCATTTTGTTTTCCTAATTACCCCAAAAAGAAATCGTGGTTTTAAAAATGTATTAAATTTGCAGTCATCAGTTGTTTGCTGAGCTATTTTTACTGCCAAACATTCACCTCCTTCTTCTATAAATTGAATACCTTCAGGTCTTTGGACTTTTGGTCAGAAATGGGGACAGCCATTTTCCCTATTTTCTGTTTATTAATTTATTCAAACATTCTTGTTAGTTGCAGCCCTGTGTGGAGAAATATGACGGGTTATTATTGTTGGAGGAGGTCAAAAAAACTTTATTATTTAGACCAAACACTAAAGTTGTTCTTAAGGTAGTTGTGACCTCTTCAAGCCTTTTCCCTTCTCAATGCAAAGTAGGTGAAGTTGTGCCATAACCCCCTCCCTACTCGGCTCCTAATTTATTATTGTTTCACACATCAAGCGTGTCTTAAAATGAGCATGATTCAGGACAGCTGTAGAGTTTCTAACACCTCTCAGCTGCTCTGACGTCACGCTCAACCACAGCCTGTTTGTTTACCTGCAGCTCTGCCTTCAGCCCGTCACCTTCAGCCCGTCAGCCAGGATGCGATCACTTTGCCAAATCTCCGCGGCCGCTGAGTCATGTGTAGCGTCCCGCTGCCCGAATGGGGATTTGAATGCTACTTTTCATTAGTTTGTCCGTCGTCACCCTCCTCCTCCTCCTCCTCCTCTTCCTCCTCCTCTTCCTCCTCCTCTTGCCCTGCTCCGACTGGTTCTGCTGCACCTGTGCGCTGCTCCAGGGCTGCAGTGTGTGTGTGTGTGTGTGTGTGTGTGTGTGTGTGTGTGTGTGTGTGTTGAGCATGTAAACTGGCATCTTCCCCAACAGTGGCACACACTCAGTAATTACCACACTGCCCGCGTAAGAATGGTGGCCACACAACGCACGCTCCAACTCCCACATAGACTCATGCACAGCTGAACACGTTGTTGGAGAAGAATAAGGAAAGTTGTGTGTGTGCGTGTGTGCGTGTTCGTGCGTGCGCGCGCGCGCGTGTGTGTGTGTGTGTGTACGGGCATGGGTTTTGAAATCAAATCAAAAAATCTAGGAATGTACTGGCTAGTGAGAAACCCAATGAATTAGCAAGAGGACTTCACTCTAGTCTTTAGAGGAAGAAATTCAGTGGTTTTAACCCTTTCAGGTACTTATTACAGTGAGGAAGTTTAACAGTAGAGGTGTACATGTAAGATATTCTGTTCTGAAGCAAAGGTCGGCAACCTAGATACCGCAACGTTGCCTATAAGGTTAAAAAATATATATATTTAAATTCATCGTCTGAGGCTGTATTTAGGCACGGCAGGCACTTTCAATCAAATCCCAACGGCAGCGTGCTAACAATTCTAACACGTTAAGCAGGTATAATTTTTACCATCGTCACCTTCTTAGTTTAGCGCGTTAGCATGCTAACATTTGCTTATTAGCACTAAGGCAACCTCAAGGTCTGAAAAGTGAAGCCAATGCATAAGTTTCTTAAACCTTGCATTCGCTCTGCTGACCAGCAGGGGGCGACTCCTCCGGTTGCAAAAAGAAGTCTGATTGTATAGAAGTCCCACTTAGAGTAAAATAGACCATGAAGCAGGTTATGCTTTAGGACGTGGCTATCTTGTGATTGACAGGTTGCTAACACGGCAATGTCCAGTACATGGTCGCCCAAAAATGTCTTATTCAGCGCTTGTACCTACTACTTAGTTCCAGCCTCTCGTGTCACTTCTGGTTGCTAAAAACCGAGATGCCGACGGCCAAAAACCAAGATGGAATCGGCCAAAATGTCGAACTCAAGACCTCAAAACCGTAGTCCACAAATCAATGGGTGATGTCGCAGTTACTACGTCCACTTCTTAATTACAGTATATGATAGCACTAAACATCTAGCAGCTCATGGGATAATTATATGATAAGTATATTGTCATAAACCAAAGTATTGGACAACTTACATTTTTTTAGCGGAATGGAAGCTGACAATGCTATGGTAAAGGTCTGGTTGGGTTTAGGCACAAAAGACTTGGTTAGGTTCGGGGAAAGATCATGGTTTGGGCTAAAATGAGAAGGTATTTCAATTCAGCTTAGCCATACATTGTGGTGTGGGTTAATGTTTGTACTTTGTTAGGGAACAATTGTGGTCATGGTCAAAAGAAATAGACGTTGACTGTAGGTATTGGGAAACGAACAGTTTCCTGTGTTAAAGTCAAGTCTTCAGACTTTGTTGCTCTACTAAATTATCATCTGACTTCCTCATTTGCTTCGAGTAAGAGCTAAGAGTCATTACTCTACCACCGCTAGAGGGCTTTGTCATTTCATTCTACATAAATGTTATTTAGGGGCATTTGCTGAAATAATTCGTTCAGGGATTTTTTTTTGTTCTTGGGAAGATCGTCTCTTCTCTACTGTCTATAATATAAACATATAAAAAGTCCCAACATTTTTGTCATTTTTTGACATGATGGTGGGGCTGGATGAAAAGTCAGGTGATCACCAACGTTATTACAATTCAGCCAGAGGTAAACGTCAATGTCAGTACCAGATTTCATAACAATCCATCCATTAGTTGTTGAGATATTTCCGTCTGAACCACAGTGGTGGACCAACCAAACGACCGACTGACCAACATTGGCATCCATGAAGCAGAGTTTCAAATAGGAATACAGCAGTCCAAATATAGGCCTACTGCCAGCAGCAGATGATGACTCTTTTTAGTTAAATTCACTTTTTTGGACACGTTGAAGGTCCGGCGGTCTCCATGTTTTCTGTGCGTAATAGTGCGTAGTTTCATTTGTCAACATGCTTTCCACAACAATCATCTGCAGGTCAATACCACCGTAGGGCCATGAATAAAATTAAAATAAAACGTACAATGTGGTCCAGTTTTGTCATGTTGTATTTTGATTCAGAAGTCAGCTGCACAGTTATTAGTTATCATGTTGCGCATCACAGCCACACATCTACCTGTATTGTAATTCAAAACGTTGCCCCTGGTCAACCAATGTTTGAGACACTTGGGGAGGACTGGCAGAAATGGACAGTCCTGAGGGGTTTTTAGTCGGTTTTTAATTGATTGATGATTTTCCATGGAGCTTGTTTGAACAGTTTTCAATCTCCAACGCTCCTTTTGATATACAGTTGAGTAGAAACTGTAGAAAAAAATATCTATGACACGTTTGATGTGCACATAAGCACCAAGGTTTTTGAGGGGTTATTTTTCTAAATGGCTGGTGCTGGTTGCACAAAATGCAACCGGTGGATGTGCAGTGCGCAATTGTGGTGCAACACACTCCCCCAGTAAGAGAATGCAGATGGAGCTGATTCCTGCTGTAAATAGTCTCCAGAGTAAAAGAAAGGCCTCAGAAGAGGCTGCCTACTCACTGTTGTTAGCTGGTAAGAATCTTTATTCTGTCTTGTCATAATAAGGATACAACTTCATTTTGCCTGTGTGATCATGTCAGCTGGTTTTAAAATGTAAAATAAATGTGGTGAAATGAGCAAAACATAAATAAAAGTGTTTGTGTGATTTCAGAGCGGTTTATATGGGTGTGTCCTTCCTCAAATGAAGTGACCAAATATTATGGACCGTGTGAGAAACACTCATTCGTGGCACCAAGATTGCAGTTGCAGCTGAATTGACACCGAGTTACCAAGATACCAAACTGCTGCAGTCCAGAGAATAAAAACAAATCAGTGCGTCCTAACAGACCAACTGTTTCCAAGGTTACAAGGTGACACTGACTTAAAGCCACTACGAGGAACTTTCCTTGTGTGTTGATTTTGCTGGTAGTGTCTCCGAGCACCAGACTCCCTTTAGAAAACCATTTTACTGCAGCACGGTGGTTCTGGTTCTTCCGGTTCTTCCGGGCCTCCCTTCCCTCCAGTGGGTGCTGCGATATAGCGTGGTTGTCGGTGTTGGCTCCCGGAGGGGACGGGTGGAGCAGCAATGGTGAGGCTCTACTCCACTCCTGGCTGGAGGAGGAGCTGCTGCTGCTACCGGGCACTGAGCTCTGCAGCGAAGCCGGATCCGGGTTTGTCCGTGGTGGGCCGGTCGCTGCTGGAGGCCCCGCTAGAATCTGAGCTGAAGGAGTTTCTGGTGAACCTGCGTGCCATAAATCAAAAGTCTGATATCGCACGGCAATCGAACCAGATGTCAGGCATTAAGAATAACTAGACGGTAGAAATGAGCCAATATTCTCGCTGATGGGCTTGTTTGCTTATATAGGTCACATAAAGGCATCAGTTTTAGATTCTGACTGTTTCATTACCAGTTAAAAGTCTGTCAAAGTAACTTAAAGCAAAAGCCACCATGGTGGTTGTGAATAATCCATCTCACCGCTGTTGTGGCAAAAGAAGGATTACATCTGGCATCTGTCTGAAGACGAGACAAAAACCCCAGAGCGGCCTTGCACGGCTTCATTTATTTGTTCAGTTAAACTGTCACGAATCGGCTCTGGAGAAAGGATTAGAATCCTCGTTTATTTGCTCAGGAAAGGACATCCCCTTTAAAGCCTCGAATGGGTTGAGTGTTTGCTTTTTAAACACTTCACTTTCGGTCGGGAACAGTGGGTTCAAGTTTGGACGGCGTTCGCTGCCGTCAACATGAAGCAGAAGATGCGGCAGAGGAGCAACCAGCATATATGGAAAAATAAATGTGGCTGGGACTTGGTTTTGGTTCAGGCAGAATGGTTGTGATTGTCCTCTAAACTACCAAAGACTCTAGTGGTAGCACCACGGTGTTACACAATAGATAACTCTCCAACACCACCTAAACCATATCTTTTTATGTACTGTCGGATAATGAGCACACACACTGGTCTCTCTTTCTGCGTCTCCGTCTCTTTGTCTCTTTGTCTCTGTGTCTCTGTGTCTCTGTGTCTCTGTGTCTCTGTGTCCTCTGTGTGTAAGTGTGAACATGCATGCACGTGTCCCCGACAACCATGGTGAGGTGCTAAAGAGATGGCAGCTGATGGGTAACCAGAGAAAGCAGAGACCTTGGCATTGCGGTACTTACTGGCGCCTCACACTTCTTTACACACACGCACACACACACACACACACACACACACACACACACACACACACACATGAATGTGGTGAAGCCGTGGCATGTTATTTTGAGCAGTCTTGTCACCAGAGTGTGTACAATTATCGTAACACACTCGGTGGGGGGGGGCGAGCAGATTACCACCAGGACGAGGAAACACCCGGGTCGCTGAGAGACAAGAGAGGGTTCTGTCGGATCCGCTCCGGCGGCCATGTTTGAAGGGGCTCGTGCTCCGGGGGCAACAATGGCACAAACAAACAGCTGATCGCATTTCTGAATGTACGCGGCAGCTCCTCTCACTTGGCTAGTGAAGCAAATTAAACAAGACGGGAACCGTGTTTGGTGATCGTGATGGATTAGGTGCAAATAGCCGTCACTGTGAACCAGGGGTTTCTGGGAGACTCGACAGAGAGACAGACGTGAGGCAGAGATACTGCTGAGGTGAACAGGACAGGTGCATGCTGGTTGTTCTAAACACAACTGGGAGGTAGTTATTGTAGTTTGGCCCGCTCGCCAACACGGTCCGCAGCTCCGACAGCGGCTGTGACTCTAAAAACACCTCGAGCACGAGTGCTTTAATTTACTACAAAATTGAACTTCCCCTCGAAGTGACTTTGACTTTACGAGGATTATTTCCATCTCTGATGGGCCGCCGTGAATCAATTTACATAAAGTTCCTTCAAATTCATAAAATAAAAAAAGTTGTTTCTTGTAACTCCAGAACGTGCCTGAGAATCATTGAGTTTTCCTCCGAACCAAAGTAATCCAGTGATAGTCGTCTGCACATCCACAGGGTACGTTGTGAACTAGAAGGGCATTTCCATGAGGGGAAAAATAATGTCCGGGTTCGCCTCGTGATTTAATTGAATTTAATGGGTTCCTCCTTGGCCTCGCCTTTCACAAGGTTTCATAAAAATCGGGCGAGCAGTTTTGTCCATAGTCCTGCTCACAAACAGACAAACAAACCGAACCGAAAACATGACCTAGTAATAGCTAATTTGGCGTACTTTTAATCGTGCCATTTTGCCAAAATGTACTAATATAGGCTTAAAAAACATGGCAGCAGTTGGGGGTCCCTCACATCAAGATCCTGTCCAGGGGTGAAACCCCCTTAGTTATTACTGCAAGAGTATAAGCAATATTTCAGGACATTTAGGGTAACATTTATGGTTTGACTTTGGTATATATAAAAAAAAAAAAGGTATTTTCCCCCTTTAAGTTACTAACGCCACACACATTTCCTCCTTATTTTACAATGTAAAGCTTAAGGAGTTCATAGTGAGGTATTCTGCTCAGTAGTGATGGCTAAGTACCAGATAGATGAGAACCGTGCTGAATGTTCTAACCACACACACACACAGGGTACACCAACTTGTGTACAACACAATTATACACGTGTGTTAACTGTGTAAATAGTTAGCAGGAATGGTGCGTGTCCAAACCTGCCCGCCGCACATGAATGATTCCACTTTCAACAGCAAGCTTATCTCCTTATCTATCCAAACTGAATGTGGAAATAAAAAAATAAAAAAAACACAAACTCCATCAATTATGCAATCACATTTGTTCCCAGCTTGTGATTTCATGACCTTTTTTTTTAAATCCAACAAATTGACAGTATGGGAGAGCATTAGTGTCGATCCGTCCTGTTTACTCGCTCTGTTTGCTCCTCTGTCATTTGAAACTTCAAATTATCAACTAATCCAAATTAGATCTTACTCTCTGCGTGTCCTACCTTTTACTAAAAAAATATCATATAATCCTTTGACATTAAATAGGCCATAATTAACCACAGATTAACAAGACAAATTTCTAATCTCCAATTCTTGTCCAACAAATTGACAGGGGTGGGTCCAAGAGGTCACGGGACACTGGCCCCCTCATCTGATCAGCCACCCCAATGCTCCATCACTGGTTTTATTCAAACTACTATCTTTCTCTTTAGGCATGCCGGTGGCATTGCTCTATGGATGGCATTGCTCTATGGATAGCATTGCTCTATGGATGGCATTGCTCTATGGGTGGCATTGCTCTATGGATAGCATTGCTCTATGGGTGGCATTGCTCTATGGGTGGCATTGCTCTATGGGTGGCATTGCTCTTTGGATGGCAGTGCCAGTGTGTCTGCTGAAACACCTCAGCAACCACTGGATGGAATGCGGTTTTGTACAAGCATTCATGGTCCCCAGAGGACAAATCTTAATCACTTTTGGTGATGCTCTAACTTTTTATCTTGCGTCGTCATCAGGTCAAAATCTCAATTTGTCCAATACCTTGTTTGATCACCAAATGCCTGCAACACTAATGACATAGCAATCACCCTCAGTTGTACGTGTACTAACGTTAGGGTCGTCATTGTGAGCTCGTTGGCAAGTCGATGTCATCATTTAGCACACAGCACTGGCTAGCATGGCTGTAGACTCCTAAGTCTTGTGTAAATATTGGTCAAAAGGACAAGATGCATACATTTTTACTAACTAGTCATTCAACAAAAGGAGGGAAAAAAACATGTTTCAGCTCTTCAGAAAGTCATGAAAGAAACTCGACATGAGAAAACTACAAGCAATGGTAAATGGACCTGTACTTGCATAGATCTTTTAGTCTTCCGACCACTCAAATCTCTTTAACACTACATGACATCATTCACCCATTCATACACTGATGGGAGGGGCTAAGGTGCCACCTGCACATCAGGAGTAGCTAACATTCACACACCGTAGAAAAGCTACGAGAGACATTTGGGGTTAAGTGTCTTGCTCAAGGACACCGGGACATGGGCTAGCAGAGCCTGGGATCAAACCTCCGATCCTCTGATTGAAGGACGACCCTGCTCACAACTAAGCCACAGTCGCAATGCACTTCCAGTTCCCTCGTCTCCAAGTCAATTACTTTTTTTGAATAGGTTTTTGGTTTACTGCCTGAAATAAGGTCTGTGTTCAACACAAGGTTAAGAGATTTTCACGTTGTACCCCGGTGGTAGCGGTGGTGTCGTTCATTCACGGCCGAACGTTTGCTCTTTTCCTCTGGCGTTTGTATTTACGCTTCAAAAATCATGTCAATGTGAAGATGATCTCGCTGAACAAAACGCTTCAAATGCAAGTCCTGCATTTAGAAGCAATCTGCAGCAATTGAAGAGCTACACACCTCCAACATGGCCGCCAGTGTTACCTCACCTGAAAGACCTTTACAGGCAGAAAGAAGCCAATAGAGAAGCACGACAGTCACAGTGGAACAGGCTGATGCCGGCGGTTGGGTGAGGCTGGTGAACATTACACTGACACACACACTAATTGATTCCTTTAGTGGGCCACGGCACTAACACCAGGCCAGGAGGTCAATTTCATGGCTTTTATTGCCACTTTTCCTCTGTGTGAAAGTGTGTTTTTGTGTGTGTTTATACGTGTGTGTCTGTGTGTGTGAGTGGTTGTGGTGTTGGCAGAGCATGTTATTTTTAGGGGGAAATGAGCTCTAGTGGAGCCAGCAGCATATAAATACACCCAGACACACGCGTGGACACACACGCACACACACACACATGCGAGCCTCTAGCTGCTCAGTAACTACGTTAACTGGACTCATCAGACGCATTTCACTTCCACCTCTTTCTCCTCTTATCACTTTCCTGTCTCCACGCTGTGCTTTCCTTTTTTTTTCCTTTTGTACTATAAATGATCCCGTTGACCTTTTTCCATTGTCTCATGCTCCCTTCCCTTCTAATCTTTCATTCCTTTCTTTGAAGCTACCGTTTCCCTCCTGCATTTATTTCATTTGTCACTGAATACATAAGAGCGAAGGCTATTTTGAGCATTCTGATTTAAAATTAGATCCACGTAGTCCTTCATACAAAAACCCACCCACTGTTGCTACCACCACCGCCCGAGGCCCCTGAACCAACTGCTGCATGTCAGCGCTGCTTTCTTTTTCTTTTTCTTCTATAGGCATTTTATGAGTTTCATTCTTCAATGAGACATCCATGATTTCAGAATAATTTTTTTCTTCTTCTTTTTTAAATGTACTCCTGAGAAAAAATTACAGATTTCATATTACTAGAGCAAATGCATATTATTTAAATATTTCAAAGCGCAGTTTATGTCAAAAATTCAGTTTTTTTTTATTTTCACTATATTTTACTAAATCACTATATTTTTTATGTTCAACAACAAGCTTTCAGTATGCATGTGGCCATTCATTCACATGAGAAGCCTGGTCTGCCACCTTCAGATCCCCAGAATATTTTTGATAAACATTTTTATCATTCCAACTACAACACCTACGCCGTCATCAGGTATGGTTCGACAAAATAAAACCATTTGGTCAATGTCGCTGAAAAGTGGAGGAGAAAAGATGCAGCTGTGGTACCAAAAAGAAGTAGCAGGTATCTGGCACTATGCATAACTTTTGTAAACCATTAAACCTGGTGGACCGTGCAGGTGAAGTCTGTTTCACGTTGGTGTCTGAGCGCCTCAGTGTATCCTCCAAATGTTGAAGGGAAACTTCTGTTTTTTTCACGTGTCTGTGTCTGAGTGAAGAATGGGGACAAAAATCGGTCCAATTTTGAGTGAGAGTTGACTCTTTGCCGGAGAGAGGAGCGCCGGTGTTGTCGGAGTGGAGAAATTGTCGCTCAGGGTCTAGAAGATCTTCAACGTCCCAGTTGTTGTCCCCGTTGTTGTCATCGTTGTTGTCCCCGTTGTTGTCCTCTTTGTTGTCCTCGTTGTTGTCCCCGTTGTTGTCCTCGGTTGTCCCCGTTGTTGTCCTTGTTGTCTCTTGTTGTCCCCGTTGTTGTCCCCGTTGTTGTCCCCGTTGTTGTCCGTTGTTGTCCTCGTTGTTGTCCTCTTGTTGTCCCGTTGTTGTCCCCTTGTTGTCCCCGTTGTTGTCCCGTTGTTGTCCCCGTTGTTGTCATCGTTGTTGTCCCCGTTGTTGTCCTCTTTGTTGTCCTCGTTGTTGTCCCCGTTGTTGTCCTCGTTGTTGTCCCCGTTGTTGTCCCCGTTGTTGTCATCGTTGTTGTCCCCGTTGTTGTCCCCGTTGTTGTCCCCGTTGTTGTCCTTGTTGTTGTCCTCGTTGTTGTCCTCTTTGTTGTCCCCGTTGTTGTCCCCGTTGTTGTCCTCTTTGTTGTCCCCGTTGTTGTCCCCGTTGTTGTCCCCGTTGTTGTCCCCGTTGTTGTCCTCGTTGTTGTCCTCGTTGTTGTCCTCGTTGTTGTCCCATTGTTGTCCTCGTTGTTGTCCCCGTTGTTGTCCTCGTTGTTGTCCCCGTTGTTGTCCCAGTTGTTGTCATCGTTGTTGTCCCCGTTGTTGTCCTCTTTGTTGTCCTCGTTGTTGTCCCCGTTGTTGTCCTCGTTGTTGTCCCCGTTGTTGTCCCCGTTGTTGTCCTCGTTGTTGTCCCCGTTGTTGTCCCAGTTGTTGTCCTCGTTGTTGTCCCCGTTGTTGTCCCCGTTGTTGTCCTCGTTGTTGTCCTCTTTGTTGTCCTCTGTTGTTGTCCCCGTTGTTGTCCTCTTTGTTGTCCTCATTGTTGTCCTCTTTGTTGTCCTCTTTGTTGTCCTCTGTTGTTGTCCCCGTTGTTGTCCTCGTTGTTGTCCTCTTTGTTGTCCTCATTGTTGTCCTCGTTGTTGTCCTCTTTGTTGTCCTCTTTGTTGTCCTCGTTGTTGTCCCCGTTGTTGTCCTCTTTGTTGTCCTCTTTGTTGTCCTCGTTGTTGTCCTCTTTGTTGTCCTCTTTGTTGTCCTCGTTGTTGTCCTCTTTGTTGTCCTCTTTGCTGTCCTCGTTGTCCTCTTTGTTGTCCTCTTTGTTGTCCTCATTGTTGTCCTCTTTGTTGTCCTCGTTGTTGTCCTCTTTGTTGTCCTCTTTGTTGTCCTCTTTGCTGTCCTCGTTGTCCTCTTTGTTGTCCTCTTTGTTGTCCTCATTGTTGTTCTCTTTGTTGTCCTCTTTGTTGTCCTCGTTGTTGTCCTCTTTGTTGTCCTCTTTGTTGTCCTCTTTGTTGTCCTCTTTGCTGTCCTCGTTGTCCTCATTGTTGACCTCTTTGTTGTCCTCTTTGTTGTCCTCTTTGCTGTCCTCGTTGTCCTCTTTGTTGTCCTCTTTGTTGTCCTCTTTGCTGTCCTCGTTGTCCTCTTTGTTGTCCTCTTTGTTGTCCTCATTGTTGTCCTCTTTGTTGTCCTCGTTGTTGTCCTCTTTGTTGTCCTCTTTGTTGTCCTCGTTGTTGTCAAACCACGTTGTCCCAAAATATCCCTTTAAGGACAGCTCAAATGTGTCAATAATAATAATTCAGACACAGGTCAGAGGTCAGCTTCAGCTCAGATTCAGTGTCTTCTTATGGCATGGGAACACTTTCAGACATAATTAGAAAGCTTTTATTTCTGTTCCGCCAGTTCTTTTCTTTCTCCCTTTGGAAATAACCGAGGTCTGGTGGCAGCTTCTGTTGGACGTGTAGATCGATGCAACGCGTACAACCATCGCTGTCATATTGAAGCATTTTATGGATTTGCTGACATTACTCAAATGTTTCATGTGCTGATTTCTATAAATGTAGATGTTTATTGTTCGGGTCCAGATTCAAACTTAGATGTTAGCAAAACATATCTGTCATTACGGAACATTCCATCAGAAACTGGTGTAACTAGGAAAGCGGGGACAATATTCAAAGGTTTGAAAGGCTTTTCTTTCTGTCTTTTGGGCACATGACCCACGCATCAGCCAATCAACGAGGTGTTTCTCCTCAGAAACCATTTGGTTCATCAGGGAGCCACAAAAAGGTTCAGGGTGGTGAAGTGGCTGAAAGGTAAACTGAGAGGATAGTGCCCTCTACAGCTCACTCTATGTTTGACATCCTGTAGGTGTCCACTGCAGAGGGGGCGGGGGTTAGCTCAGGTCACACTTGTCTTCATAGGAGCACTTTAAACCTCTCCGCCCGCCGCGCCCAATGAAAGGGCTTTTCTGTCGCACTTCACTTCATTGGCACAAAACTAACGCACTAAATATTGCCCACGCGTCAAAGTGGAGAAGTGTCACCCGCCGCTCGCAGCTCTGTGCCCAGCGCCTCGCTGGAGGAGAGCTCTCTGAGGCTCTTTTCTTGCAGCTCTCCTCCTCGCGTTTCCCACCCAGGCTATATTTACCTGTCGCTGTGTACCTCTGCTGTGTGCTCAGCGCTGGAAAGGCAAACACCAGGGTATTTTCATATAAATACACAGTGGACGGGATGGATGCACAGAGAGTGCGCTACAGTAGTTTGCTGAAGAGCATTACTGTCATGCAGATGTGTCCAGACCCCACCTGCCCCCCACCCCACCCCACCCCACCCCAATTTCTCTCTTCTCTACGGCCCCTAATTTCTCACCTAGGCCTTCATTTTAGCCGACTTCACAGGCCTACTTGTTAAGAATGTTTTGTCTTTCAATGTTGAATGAAAGTAGAGAAAGTAGAGACAATACAGGAAACTGCACCGTATGAGGAGGACAACTCCAGACCTCTCCTGAGCCTGGTAGGCTTCTCTTCATGCTTAACAATAAAGAAAGGCTGCAACTAAAACTTAATCTGTCAGCAGTTTTTGGGCGGGATTCATTCAGGTCTGATGAAATGTAGTCAATTTAAAACTCTTACCAAACAGTAAAAAGAGATAAGTAGCAAAATAATACTGATTTTAGAAGGTGGAACCAGCATATATCTGGTATTTGTGCTTGAGAAATGCAGTTTGACATTTTGGGAAAATACACTTGGCTTCCTGCTCAGAATTAGATGAGGAGATCCGAACCTCTGAAGTCAATCGAAGAAATAGTCCGGCACGTAGCACACACGTTGTTTTAAAACATCCAACTTGTTGTGTCAGTAGTCTTTGTATTGATTAAACAATTAATAATCATTAAAAGATGAATCAGTGAGCTCCAGAGGTACCCATAGATGGATTTTATTTAGCTTTGGACAAAGCCAGGCTAGCTGTTTCCAGTATTTATGCTAAGCTAAGCTATTTACCATACAGACATTACAGATTATTACTTTTTTTCTTAATTTATTATAAATGTTCTCTTCTAACTCTGCAAGAAAGCAATACATGTATTTTCCAAGTGAAGCTCTGACAGCAAGTAAGTGGACCTTCAACTTTTGTTTCTTTTGTTTCATAGGACATAACTATTGATGGATTATCCCAGAAATTGTTGTTGATTAATTTGATGTTGACTAAAACAATCAAATAAACTTTACACCTTTGAAAAGAGATAATTTCAAAGCAAGAAAACATTTTCCTATAGAATAAATTTAAATAAATAAAACACACAAAGAATAAAATAATCAACAACAACAACAAAGAACTCCAAGAAAATAGATAGAAGATTTAGCCTTGAAGTGCCAATCTCTATGATTCTCCATCCATACATATATCTGTCAAGTCAGCATCCATCACCGAAAGAGGCATCACCATGGCGACCGAGCCCTTGGCCCATCGATGAAGTGCACCGCACACTTATACACCAGCAACTGGGTGTCCGGGCGACGCCCGGAAAAGTGCCGTACGCAGTCTTTCTCCGTTGTGCACGCACACAAAAATGGAACCATGCACACAATTGTGAATAACCTACTCATGACCAACAAAAACATTGCAGACCGCCCAACTCCAGCTACACAAACCCCATTGTCCTCACTCAAATAGAAAATCCAAATTATCCACGACCGGAATCCCAAGGATTGCCACCATTACTAAATGCAAGATTTAGGGTTATGTTCCTGAGGTGTTTTTGACTTCAACAACGGAGACTTTTCCATTAACAATGCAGTAATTCATATTTATAATGATCAAAAGTGGTTGAAACGGGGGTTTTGTGTGGCATTCACCATTTCTTGTCTTAGCCTTTATTTCCTGTCTCCAGATAACAACCTGCGTCATAAATGGCTCCTCTGTTTAGAATTATCTCTTATTTTCAGTCCGAGCCTCCCATGGGGCCGTGGGGCGGCTCTGGGTGGGAGGTATGGAGCATTCCACCTGGACCTGGTGCGTTTGCGTGTTTGTGTTGCATTACACATCGCAGCCTTCACAACACCACTGGCTCCACTGGGCTTAGGCCCCTGGGGTCGACACGCAACCACCAAGGGGCCGGAGAGGAAAGAGGGAGAGGAATGAGGATGAGATGTGGGGATGATGGTGTGCGTGTGACGGTCTGTCCTTCTACGGTTCGACTCCTCTGTCTCCTTGTTGAGGCGTCTCGGTAACCTCGTCTCTGGGAAGCGAAGGACATACACATGAAGAGGGAGCAGATAAAAGTGAGACGGGATGAAAACGCTCACACACACTGGCCCAAGGCCTCTGGTGAACGTTTCCCACGCGTGCGCGCACACACACACACACACACACACACACACACACACACACACACACACACACGTATCCAGAAAAGGACCTGCATAGCGGCCTATCCGATGTTTATTAAACGTTTCCAGGGTGACTGTCGGGCCAGCGGGATGCCATCCAGCTGTTTGTGGGATGCCCGTCTCCGGTGTCGCCTTGTGTTTTTCTGTCCGTGGGTTGTTCCCATCGCCGTCTGATGGTCTCCCAGCTGGATGCCTCCACCCGAACGCAGCGCTCTGCCCAAGGCTACGCTAAACAACAAAGAGGGATCAAACGGCACACATGGCTTTGATGAAACCCCCTCGCTACTGCAAGAGAGCAAATCAGAGCTGGGCAGAGCCGAGTTGGACTCCATCCACACCAGGATGGGGGGGCGGAGGGGCGGCAGGACCTGTAGATTTTGGGAAAAGATATAACCTCGCAGAGGGCTCGAGGAGAGACAGTGGGCTTTAGGATTCCCCCAAGAGTTTAGATTTACTGTTTTAGACTTTTTTTTAAAGCATTATATTTATCAGTTTAATACACTAATCCATATTTCCTGCCACAGCCTTTTTTGGTCTGGTATGACCAGTATAGCTTATAGTCATTCCAGACAGAGGCAAAAGACGATGGGGGCCTTCTCGTGGTTCCAGCCTCTTTAAGTATAAAGATGTCTAGAGCCTCATGCTGCCGTCATTACAGTCTATTAGGGTTGATCGCATTTTGAGTCGGGTCTAATTATACTCCATTGTCTATTTAGATCGGTCTGAATGTGAGCTCTGGCAACGTGAACATATCCCTACTCGTCCTATTTTGCCGCTCGGACAGAAGCCTTATCTTAACGCAGGTGGAATGACACGTGGTCAACGTCGTGAAGCGGTCGCGGTTAGAGTTCAGGAAATCAAACTGTTTGGTTAAAGTTTGGAAAAAACCAAGGTTTGGTTTAAAGCAGGTGCGCTTTTACTGAAACGCTGGCTACAGTCGTGACGTCATGCGACTCAGTGGCACGGCGTCATGTGACTTATTGTCCTTAGCAAATATAATTTATATAATATAATAAAATTATTTTGGTTACACACGGGACACGAAAGCAGGGGGCTACTGGCCCAACGCCGGTATTTGAAGCCCTGGGAGCGAGATCCGGCTGGCTCAGGTCTCTCTTTTTTGAAAATGAATTGATGCACCTGTGAAGCCCTCTACCTGTAGTTTAACTCTCCAGCTCATAGCTTTTCTAAAATGTTGTCCAGCCTGGTTTTCACTTAAAAAACAAACTGTTAAAATATGCTTAACGAACCACCCAATTCTGTCTCATAAGTGTTTGTGGTTTGTGGTGTTTCACATGTTTCCATAGTTAATGTAGAAATATTCATTAGTGCAGCTTCAAACTAAATGTTGGGGGGGGGGGGTCCTTGGTGGTGCTCCTGAGTCAACCTCACGAGAGAGTGAGGTCACCCCTGAGGGCGGATGTGGCGGAGATGTGGCGGAGTGGCGGAGAGCGGGGTTATCGCAGCGATGAGTGCTAAATACTGACAGTGTCTGGAGGGGAAGAGAAAAGGAAGACCATCAAAGAGACGGAGAGAGAGAGAGAGAGAGAGAGAGAGATGTTATCTGAGCTGTTGAGAGGAGGAGATGAGAGGGTGGATGGAGAGGAGGAGCTGTTTGACCTCTGGAAGCTTGATGCACTAATTATACTACCACATTTACAAATAGCACTGCAGATAATACACTAATGCAACACTTGCACATTACCACCCAAACTCAGGAGGGCGTAAAAGATCTGAGATGTAGCAAAAAGCTGATCCATATGTAATAAAATCAATAACTTGGATTCCACAAGAACTCTTTGATACCAGTCAGCTGTTGTGCAACATTGGTGGCGCGACTTTGTGTTGTGCATTATTATTGCGCTGTCAGTGATCTGACAGCCCAATTCTCAGCCATCTGGATGTGTGCCACGGCTTGATTGAGACTGGCTAGCAGGGCTTTACCGAGGTATGTGTGGTCTTGGGAACTCATAACCCAGGACTCATAAAACAAGCTTTCGAGAAACCTTAAGGGAAAACATGTCCGCCTGTACGGAATGATAGCCTGAAAGTTAATTTTGTTGGAATTTGCCTTTATTAAGGGCCATTTTTGATATTCAAACTCTGTCCACCGTATAGAGGAGCCTGCAAATGCTGAAAAATAAAATTGTTTTTTACTATTATAGTAATAGTTTTTATTAGTTACATTATTTATTTTTTTGGTCCTTACAGACTCAGCTGTGGTGCTATATTTCACATAGGATGTGAGCTATGGACAATCGGATGTAACTGTGCTGCTCGGATTTAATGCAGTGTATTATGTTTTCTATATTTTCTATATGTTGGATGGCAATACTTGGTAAACGACAGCATGTTTTTTCTTTAAACTCGTTGAAAGGAATAGTTCGTAGGAAAAGAATGTGTGTGTGTGTGTGTGTGTGTGTGTGTGTGTGTGTGTGTGTGTGTGTATAATCACCTGAAAATAAGAATTTCTTTACCTTTAGAATGAGCCATTTTTATCAACACATGGAGAGGGTGCTCTTCACGGAGTCTTCCATGTTGAACTGCTCCATTTTTACAGTAGGTCTAGTGGCTCTAGTGGCTCTAGTAGCTCTAGTGGCTCTAGTGGCTCTAGTAGCTCTAGTGGCTCTAGTAGCTCTAGTGGCTCTAGCGGCTCTAATGGCTCTAGTAGCTCTAGTGGCTCTAATGGCTCTAGTAGCTCTAGTGGCTCTAATGGCTCTAGTAGCTCTAATGACTGTAGTAGCTCTAGTGGCTCTAGTGGCTCTAGTAGCTCTAGTAGCTCTAGTGGCTCTAATGTCTCTAGTGGCTCTAGTGGCTCTAGTAGCTCTAGTAGCTCTAGTGGCTCTAATGGCTGTAGTAGCTCTAGTGGCTCTAATGGCTCTAGTAGCTCTAATGTCTCTAGTAGCTCTAGTAGCTCTAGTGGCTCTAGTGGCTCTAATGGCTCTAGTAGCTCTAATGCTCTAGTAGCTCTAGTGGCTCTAGTGGCTCTAGTGGCTCTAGTAGCTCTAGTAGCTCTAGTGGCTCTAATGGCTGTAGTAGCTCTAGTAGCTCTAGTGGCTCTAATGGCTCTAGTGGCTCTAATGGCTGTAGTAGCTCTAGTGGCTCTAGTAGCTCTAGTAGCTCTAGTGGCTCTAGTGGCTCTAGTGGCTCTAGTGGCTCTAGTGGCTCTAGTAGCTCTAGTGGCTCTAATGGCTGTAGTAGCTCTAGTGGCTCTAATGGCTCTAGTAGCTCTAATGTCTCTAGTAGCTCTAGTAGCTCTAGTGGCTCTAGTGGCTCTAATGGCTCTAGTAGCTCTAATGGCTCTAGTAGCTCTAGTGGCTCTAGTGGCTCTAGTGGCTCTAGTAGCTCTAGTAGCTCTAGTGGCTCTAATGGCTGTAGTAGCTCTAGTAGCTCTAGTGGCTCTAATGGCTCTAGTGGCTCTAATGGCTGTAGTAGCTCTAGTGGCTCTAGTAGCTCTAGTAGCTCTAGTGGCTCTAGTGGCTCTAATGGCTCTAGTGGCTCTAGTGGCTCTAGTAGCTCTAGTGGCTCTAATGGCTGTAGTAGCTCTAGTGGCTCTAATGGCTCTAGTAGCTCTAATGTCTCTAGTAGCTCTAGTAGCTCTAGTGGCTCTAGTGGCTCTAATGGCTCTAGTAGCTCTAGTGGCTCTAGTGGCTCTAGTGGCTCTAGTAGCTCTAGTAGCTCTAGTGGCTCTAATGGCTGTAGTAGCTCTAGTGGCTCTAATGGCTCTAGTAGCTCTAATGTCTCTAGTAGCTCTAGTGGCTCTAGTAGCTCTAGTAGCTCTAGTGGCTCTAATGGCTCTAGTGGCTCTAATGGCTGTAGTAGCTCTAGTGGCTCTAGTAGCTCTAGTAGCTCTAGTGGCTCTAATGGCTCTAGTGGCTCTAGTGGCTCTAGTAGCTCTAGTAGCTCTAGTGGCTCTAATGGCTGTAGTAGCTCTAGTGGCTCTAATGGCTCTAGTAGCTCTAATGTCTCTAGTAGCTCTAGTGGCTCTAGTGGCTCTAGTGGCTCTAGTAGCTCTAGTGGCTCTAATGGCTGTAGTAGCTCTAGTGGCTCTAATGGCTCTAGTAGCTCTAATGTCTCTAGTAGCTCTAATGGTAGTAGCCTAGTGGCTCTAATGGCTCAACAGAGCTCTAGCCTAGTGCTCTAGGCTCAGCGCCTAGGGCTCAGCTCAGAGCCTAGTAGCTCTAGTGGCTGGCAGAGCCTAGTAGCTCTAGTACTCTAATGGCTGTAGTAGCTCTAGTGGCTCTAATGCAGTAGCTCTAGTGGCTCTATGGCTAGAGCTCTGCAGAGCCAGCTCGGCTCTATGCTCTAGGCGGCTCTAATGTCTCTAGTATTTGGCTGTAGTGCTCTAGGCTCTAGTGCTTAATGGCTCTAGTGGCCTAGTAGCTCTAGTGGCCTAGGGCTAATGGCTGTAGTAGCTCTAGTGGCTCTAATGGCTCTAGTAGCCTAAGGCTGGCCTAGTAGCTGGCTAGTGGCTCTAGTGGCCAGCGGCCTAGCTCTAGTAGCTCTAGTGGCTCTAGTGGCTCTAGCGGCTCTAGCAGCCTAGTAGCCTAGTAGCTCTAGTGGCTCTAATGGCTGTAGAGTAGCTCTAGTGGCTCTAATGGCTCTAGTAGCTCTAGTGGCTCTAGTGGCTCTAGTGGCTCTAGTGGCTCTAGTGGCTCTAGTAGCTCTAGTGGCTCTAATGGCTCTAGTAGCTCTAGTGGCTCTAATGGCTCTAGTAGCTCTAATGGCTCTAGTGGCTCTAGTAGCTCTAGTGGCTCTAGTGGCTCTAATGGCTGTAGTGGCTCTAATGGCTCTAGTAGCTCTAATGTCTCTAGTAGCTCTAATGGCTGTAGTAGCTCTAGTGGCTCTAATGGCTCTAGCAGCTCTAGCAGCTCTAGCAGCTCGCAGCTCTAGCTACAGCTCTAGTAGCTCTAGTGGCTCTAGTGGCTCTAGCGGCTCTAGCGGCTCTAGTGGCTCTAGCGGCTCTAGCGGCTCTAGTAGCTCTAGTGGCTCTAATGGCTGTAGTAGCTCTAGTGGCTCTAATGGCTCTAGCGGCTCTAGTGGCTCTAGCGGCTCTAGCAGCTCTAGTAGCTCTAGCGGCTCTAGAAAGGGCCTTTTGCGATGTTGCGTCGGCCACCGTAGTTCTCCTTACATGCTTGGCACACAGCAGAAGTTTTGGCCGTTTGCGATCTGCAACCTCACCGCGTGGGTAGCCTAGCTTAGCATAATGATTGGAAGTAGGGGGTAAACAGCTAGCCTGTGTTCTGTTAATTTGGGAGTACGAATAAGAACTTTAAGAGCATTCTGCCCCCCATGACACCTTAAAAAAGGTTTGTGGAACGCGAAAAGAGAGACAACTGCCAACAACAATGTGTTGACACTACGCAAGGAAATCTATCTCGACAATCTGTCTACTTAATCTAGTAATTAAAGTAGTAAATATCAAGTAAAAAAAACACAAACAAAAGACACAAAATGGCTGACTAGTTTTCACTTTTTACAGTGTAATTAAACTTTCCTTCAAAACTCTATGACTGTGTTACGTGGACCTGCACTAGAAATTAGTTGGCGCATGGCATCTGCAAAACTTTCCATTGTTTGAGGAAAGTAGGCTTTTTAGACTCAACATACGTTTACATGAGTGCACGTTGAGTAGTGTAGACGGTACATAATCAGGGCTGCTCCCGCGTTGGGAGACTCACTGCCAGCTTATGAGAAAGCCTATTTCTGTAAGGTGCAGCTGGGACTGGAGATATGAGACTGAAGTGAGGTGAGGTGGATGTGTGAGGGTCAGGGCAACCAGACTGATGCCATTTTCTCACACATCTTAGATTGTGTGTGTGTGTCTGTGTGTGTATGCCGTATATCACCCCGACCTGTCTGGCCTGGAGGTGGTGTGTCTGATAAGCCACTCTCCCTCCTCTCAGTGTCCTCACAACCAGACATTTATCCAAAACATTCCCACAACGTCATGGGAACCAAACCCCTTCTGTACACAAGCTGTGCTTCATCTGAATGGTCAAATCTCTGTGTCGCCTGTATCTCACCGTACGCCGCTTTAAACATATACTTTCAGCTTCTTCTCCTGAATGTTCCTTCGCGACCTCCACGTTCTTTCAGCCCATCTGCTGCTCACTAACGAGGTCCTGTTGGTCGTCCTTCTTTCCTTCTTTCCTTTTGTCAGGTACCTGGCCAAGCTGTCGTCAGTGGGAAGCATCCGGGACGAGGAGACGTGCGAGAGGTTACGAGGCCTCATCCAGAGACAGGTACAGACCTCCAACCTTTGTGCACCTCGTTTACTGTAAAGTGTGTCCAGCAGTGTTTTCTTGCAGCATGGGATATCAACTTCTGATATCTGGTATTGATTTGACAATGACATATCGGTACCTTTTTTTTCTCCAGGACAAATATCCGTCTAATGAGAAAGTGAAGTATTTTGTCAGTACGTGTGCTGACGCAGCTCCTGTGTGTCTCCGCTCCAGGTCCAGATCTGTAAGCGCAGTGTGGAGGTGATGGATGCGGTGCGTCGTGGAGCCCAGCTGGCTATAGACGAGTGTCAGTTCCAGTTTCGCAACCGCCGATGGAACTGCTCCACTCTGGAGACCATGCCCGTGTTTGGCAAAGTGGTCACCCAGGGTAAGATGATGCCCTGCGGCCATTCCTGTCACCAACTCCCCGCAAGCATTTTGGCACAAACGAGACCAACACCAGCCTCATTCCCAACTTGTCACATATTGAACGTTTGGTTAGGACCCCCATGGAGAAGCTTAGGTTTGGGTTAGGTTTAGTAAAAAAGAATGGTTTGGGTTAAAATGACATCACTTCAGTGAACTACGTAGCTTATGTTCAGCGACGTGATGTAAATTATGAATGTTGCGCAACGTGTCCTACATATGCTGCTTAAAACTAGTCTTTTGGATTTCACTGGGAACACAAACAGTGGTCTCCTGGGTGAAAGTCCCTCGTTTGCTTGACCCGTCCATCGCCGCCAACCGCTACCCCTCTCGGCCTTGTCGCTCGTTATACTACGTCATCATGGGCGGCCGGGGCTTCCGCTCTGAGCGACAGATATTGCTTCACATTGGGGTTACTTGACAGCCCTGTGCATGGGTATCAGATGTCAAGGGCCATGACAAAACGTTGGTATTTGACGCCCTGGGAATGAGACTGAGCTGGCCCTACAGCTGATTGACACTAAAACAACTTCATCAGTATGTATTATTCCATTCCATTCTGAAATATTGTGACATTTTAGAGCTGGTTTCCATTTGTATTGGCTTAACCAGCTCCTGTAAGTCAATGTCGGTGCTCCCTCCCTGAGACTTTAATACGGTCTTCATCTGTAGAGGTTTTCTTGCCATTAAAAATGAGAAGCTCTTTTCAGTTACATAATGAAACAATACGACTGTGTGTGCCTGTGTTTGTGTATGTGTTAGGCACCCGTGAGGCAGCCTTTGTGTACGCCATCTCAGCAGCCAGTGTGGCGTTTGCGGTCACAAGAGCCTGCAGCAGCGGAGAGCTGGAAAAATGTGGCTGTGACCACAATGTACATGGAGTCAGTCCAGAGGGTAGGTCTCTCTTTCCCTTTCACACACACACACACACACACACACACACACACACACACACACACACACACACACACACCCAAAGGAAACAGAAGGACCAACTGATCCAGTACATTTGAATGCAATGATTTTAAAGGCTAAATAATGCAACATTTTAAATATTTCATTTTGAAAAAGGCCAGACAGATCAGTCATTGGTAGCATATTAATTATGCCATCTTATCTCCATGTGTATAGAGCCAGATATTTTACAATATCCATATCACACATTACTACAATGAACAATCAACACAAAATGATCTTAATGTGTTCTCATAGGGTTCCAGTGGTCGGGCTGCAGTGATAACATTGCATATGGCGTGGCCTTTTCCCAGTCCTTTGTGGACGTGAGGGAGAGGAGTAAAGGCCAGTCCTCCAGTCGGGCTCTCATGAACTTGCACAACAACGAGGCTGGCAGGAAGGTAACTGGCTGCCCTTGACTTATATGCCCTTTTGTAACACACTGCACTTCTTTTAGTACAGCGCACCCAAAGAGTCATGTTGGCTTCTTTTTTTTCTGAACCGCTTTTGAAGTTCCCTCACAATATTTATTTGATACAAGTCTGTGTCTTAAGTCATCTAAGACAAGTCCAAGTCAAGTCTTACATTTTTTTGATAAGTCCAAGTCTCAAGTTTTAAGTACATCCAGACAAGTCAAGTTATGTTAGACAAGTCCAAGTTAAGTCTCAAGTCATCCGAGTTCAGATTGAGCATTAAATCCTTCCAGAGAAGTGCAAATCAAGTTTCAAGTAATTTGAGACTGAAGTCAAGTCCCACGACAAACGAGTCAGAGTCCAAATCAAATCTGATGTTATTTCAGACAATTCAAAGCCATGTCTCAGGTCTTTCAAATAAGTCCAGGTCAAGTTATGTGAGACAAGTCCAAGTCGAGTCTTAAATGTTTCTAGATACGTCAAAGTCAAGTTTCAAGTCTATCGAGACAAGTCCAAGTCGAGTCTTAAATCTTTTTAGATGGGTGCAAATCAAGTTTCATGTCATTCGAGGCTAGCTGGAGTCCCTCGTCATATGAGACAAGTCCAGGACAAGTCACATGCCATTCAAATAAGTCCAAGTCAAGTCTCAAGTTATTTGAGACAATTCTAAATCATGTTTAGAGTCATATGAGACAAGTCTCAGGCAGGTCTCAAGTCATTCAATAAAAGTCCAGGTCAAGCCTCATGTTATTTGAGACAAGTCCAGGTCAATCTTTCAATACAAGTTGACATCAAGTTTCAAGTCAATGAAGATAAGTGCAAGTCCATTTTTAAGTAATTCTACTCCAAGTTGAGTTATTTTAGACAATTCCAAGTCAAGTTTCAAGTAATTTGAGAGAAGTCACAGCCAAGTTTCAAATAATTCCAGGTCAAGTCTTCGAGTCATATGAGACAAGTCAATTTCAAAATACATTACAAAATACAGTATGTTAACTCGAAGCACTCAAAATCAAATACCAATCCTTTATTTTTGTGACTCAAGTCTAAGAGTATCCTGTTGTCGTTGTTACTGTAAGCACAATGGAAGCTGCTATCCACAGCAGCTTTTCTTCAGGGATATTATGCATTGTCGTCACATTATTTGTTTCAAGGTCTTTCTGCTAACCAAAGGTTCTTTGGCATCTCTGCAGGCGATCCTGTCCCACATGCGTGTGGAGTGCAAATGCCACGGCGTGTCCGGCTCCTGCGAGGTAAAGACCTGCTGGAAAGCCATGCCGCCCTTCCGTAAAGTGGGCAATGTCATCAAGGAGAAGTTTGACGGCGCCACTGAGGTGGAGCAGCGCAAGGTGGGCACCACCAAAGTCCTGGTGCCTCGGAACTCCCAGTTCAAACCTCACACGGACGAAGATCTGGTCTACCTGGAGCCCAGTCCAGATTTCTGCGACTATGACCCGCGCACGCCAGGTATGCTGGGCACCGTGGGCCGCCAGTGTAACCGAACGTCGAAGGCCATCGACGGCTGCGAGCTGATGTGCTGTGGCCGCGGCTTCCAGACGCAGGAGGTGGAGGTGGTGGACAGATGCAGCTGTAAGTTCCACTGGTGCTGTTATGTCAAGTGCAAACAGTGTCGCAAAATGGTGGAGATGCACACTTGCCGGTGATGGGAGTGGCGGGGCACAGAGGGCACTGCTGATGAACAAAACAAACGCCCCACACTCCTGCTTCGATTACGAAACACCAGAGGGAGCAAGGAGGACTTGTTAACCTCCCTGTTCTCCTGCTTGAAACCACCCCGCCCCTCCTCCCCCACTACTGGTCAACGCAAACAGACTGAATGGCTTAGAAGTCAAATGTCATCCTATTTATTTTATGACACCGTAATGGATATCAGTAGATTATGCATGGGATTTCCTACAAAGCCACAGAGGCAGTTTGTTGGTTGAGAGCGTCTTTCCCTTTCTGTCTCCCTCCCTCACTCTGATGTTTGCTTTGTCATTGATGCTTCTTATTTTTGTAATGTTTAACTTATTTTGTTGAGACTGAGGAGATTGATGAGGGGTGGACCTAGAAGGAGGGGACAGACCAATGGAGGTAATAAGGGACAAACTGGACCCACGGGTGGGCAGACGGGTGGGTGGGGTTCAAAGGGTTGGGGTGGGGTCAAGAGGAGGGTCGTTTGCCCTCTATCCTTGCTGCTGCTGCTTTTGGAGGACTCAGTTGGAGTGCTGGATGTCAAAAAGAAAAAGAAAAGGGACACGCCGAGTCTGTCGGAGGACGGACTTGAACAACAAGGAGGAGCGTGCTTCCTGAGTAACATGGCTGAGGTTCAGTTGCTGTTGAGTCATTTATTTTGCCCCCTGCAATGCCCTGATGCTGCTCCACTCACACACACTGTCTCACTCTTCTGTCAGAGGGAGGATGATGATGGACAGGTGAACAGCCACTATCAGCTCCTTCCTTGTCTTGTCTGTACAGTACTGACAGGCGATGGTCACGAGACACACATAGCCAGCAGACATTGTTCATAAATGGACACCCGTATTCATCCTCAGTAACCATGACACCTTGCAACGAAACAGCTTCCGGATCCCATTTGTGAAAGTCTTCGCTCATTCAGGATGGCCGTTGATCTCGGCCCTCCACCCGCACGACACGACGCTGTCTGCCAACAATGCTCGTCGGCTCAATGCAAACACGAGTGAACGCGCCGAAACACGCATGCACCGGCAAACACACGCATATGTAAACACACGCATACACAAAGGGGTCTGCCAGAGGGATGCCGAGCATGCTCACCATGCATGAAGACTGAAGCACTTTCTCTCCAAGCGCACATAGAGCCCTCGCCCCCCCACAGCAAGCAACCATCAGACCACGTACTCAATGTTCCCTGTTCCTGTCACACACACACACACACAGTTTCCCATGCCACTGTCAGGACTCTATCGTTGTCTTGTACCACCACCATAAAGCCAAGCTTTCCTATAATAACGTGCTATCATTATAGAGACATACTGTAGATCTGTAAAGACTTATACACTGAAGAAGACTATACTGCCTATGAATGTATGTTAATACGGAATATATGCTGTGTCAAAAATTACTGTTGTCGCTTCTTTCAAAAGAGACTTTGTGTTTGTGTGTGTGTGTGCGTGCGTGTGCGTGTGCGTGTGTGTGTGTGCGTGTGTGTTTGTGAGCGAGAGAGAGAATGCCACCAAAACAATGTTGCCAAGAAGGAAAGAAAGAACATGAGAGGGATAAAAAGATAGAAAGTGAGAGTAGATCCCCATTCCACCACCGAGCCCTGACGCACACACACACACACACACACACACACTCACACTCACACGCACACGCACACGCACACATGCACACACACACACACACGCACACTTACACTCACACACACACACACACAGCCCTGCTGACAGACAGACACATATTTCAATAAAATTGTCCATTTCCCGTGTCTATCAGCTGCGTTATTATGTGGCCACAGTGTGCACTGTGCAGCATTTTGTCAGTGTGTGTGTGTGTGTGTGTGTGTGTGTGTGTGTGTGTGTGTGTGTGTGTGTGTGTGTGTGTGTGTGTGCTGTCTGTGTGAGGTACATTACACCCCACGCACCCCTGACACCTACAAACACAATGTAAAAGTGCCATGTATCCCTGCTTACAGCATATCAATCAGAGATAAATGGATGTGTTTCCCGCGGCGCTGGGAACCCGGTAGTCTGGTTTTGGGAAGAACCAGAGCGGCCGCTCGGGTTTCAGCAACCGCCTGATTGAGTTCGGGGCTGAGGAGGGAACAGAGGCAGGGAACACCGAGCTCAAGCAGGGATTACAGCGAAATGCAGACCACATGGCACAAGCTTTTTCCCTCCTTCTGTCTCTATCAATATCATCCTGCCCCCCCCACCCTCCATCCCCCCCGCCCCCCTCCCACTCAAGCTTTCTCGTTCTTTCTCCTGCAATATCTCTGACTTGCGCCGGTTCCAGTCCGCTCTCCCTCTGCGGAAAAGTGTAACCCTAACCGCTCTCGGTCTGCGACGGTGAGGATCTGTCCTACATTAAGCCACCATGATGGCCGGGATGAGGTGGGTGGTGGGGGCCACACTGATTGGGAAATGTCTGTGGGTTTGTGTGTGTGTGTGTGTGTGTGTGTGTGAGCGCAGGCTGTCAGACAGCCAGATGTACAGTCAGACAGTCAGTTAGTCAGTCAGTCAGAGAACTCTAATGCCTTTTGTGGTTTGCTGCGGTTGTGGCGGAGACAAGAGGCTGACAGTAGGGTTTTACCACTTAGTTTGTGTGTGTGTGTGTGTGTGCGTGTGCGTATGCGTCTGTGTGTGTCTGCGTGTGTGTGTGGTGTGTGTTTGGTGTCGAAGTTAAGATGCAACAAATGCAGGGTTATAAAAGCTGGTTCAAATATTTGTGGAATAAAAACTACTCATAGTTGATATTTTGGGCTAATATCTCACATCCATACGGACAATTTTCAGGACAAAAAATGTATACTCCATATAGTTTATACACTCCTATGATAGATCTACATCGGTAGTCTACTGAAAACCAATTGCTTCATCATCATGTCTTTCTTATGTTAGTACTCATTTAAAAAGAGTGTTTAACAGTGAGCTTAGCATGTAGCGTAACTCATTAGCCTCCTGGATCAGGTGAGCTTAGCATGTAGCGTAACTCATTAGCCTCCTGGATCAGGTTGATGGCCAAACGTAGTAAAACCAAAGACTGCATATAAGAAGTGGACGTAGTCGTCGTTACGTTACCCGTTGGTTTGTGAGCTGCCGTTACAAAGCCTCGAGTTCGTAAAACATAGCTAAACATTAACAAGTTTTTCTTTGACAAATGTTTTCACAAGAAAAGGGTGAAGGTAATACTAGGAATGACCGTATTTATGACTTACAGGCTATTTATTGTGCCTGTGTTGAATTGATAAGCAATAAATATATAGTCAGGTGTCTTGCTGCTGCAGCTATACATAATCTGGTAAAACCAGTAGCTCATGCTGGCTAATGTTTGCTAACGTTAGCTAACATTAGGTAGATATTGCTGTGTAATTAACATATTTATGCCAGTTCATTGACTTTTCTCTACTGTTACTATTATTCTGTAATCATCACTTGTGGCTGCTGTTCAACAAAAGTTACATTAGCGCACTAAAATCAAACATTTGAGGTGAAATTTAGTGGCTTCATAAAGGATATGTATTATTCATGAGGAGATTATAAAGAGATTCCAAATCATTACAAAATCATTAACCGCAACCCCTCGACCCTCTCATGGACTCGATGTTTACCCTGCGATGGTCTCAAGCATAATGGAAATTGGTTTTGTCAAAGACTGCTAAAGAAATGAGGAATAAACAACATATTTTTTTAAATAATGCTCATTTCTCAACATAAGAAGCAAGCCACAGTCATCCTGTTGCAGTGAGTAATACACACCCTGTATCTCTGACGCATTACAATCCAAAAGGACACGATAAACTCCCTATCGCTGCATCCAGGGGACTAAATGTCCTCAGGCACAGGTTTCAATTCTACGAGGCTACAAACTCGGTATTGGTAAATAAATTAATCTGGCCACTGATCGATGCTGTATTCGCTCATATATCTTGCGCAAGTCTCAATGAGTGAAAGTAAGGGCGTAATTAACGGGGTGGGGAACATAGGAGATATGTCTCCTCCACTTTTTCAGAAGGCAGTATTGGACCAATCCACTTTTAATCAAAACCAACCTATTTTTTAGGCCTCTGTTCGAAAATTGCATACCCATACTAAAAAGAGTATATCTCTGCAACCACAAGGTCTATTTGAATAATGTTGGTGTTATTATAAAGGGAACACTTGTGAGATTTGTTGGAAACAAGTGGAGCATTATATTGATTTCATTATTCCATTCCATTCCATTCCATTATCCTCTTCAGGGTCACGGGGGCGCTGGAGCCGATCCCAGCTGACGTTGGGTGAAGACAGGGTTCACCTGGACAGGACTCCAGTTTATCTCAGGGCTCATAGAGACACACAACCATTCAGGCTCACATTCACACCTACGGGCAGTTTAGAGTCTCCAGTTAACCTGAGCTGCATGTCTTTGGACTGTGGGAGGAAGCCGGAGAACCCGGAGGGAACCCACGCTGCCACAGGGAGAACGTGCAAACTCCAAACTGAAGGACCGCCTGGGATCGGGGATCGGGGATCCTCTTGCTGTGAGGTGACAGTGCTAGCCACTACAGCTCTCTATTTACATAATTTGTGCGTTGCCATTTATTGTGAACCACTGAAAAACCCAGAGTATAGTAAGTTGAAAAAAGCATTAAAAAGTTATGGTATATTATTTCCAAAAAAGTCATCGTATTCTATATAAAAAAAAAAAACTCATATTATAGTATGTTGAAAAAAGTCATGGTATACTATGTATTAGCCTGTTGTAATTGTGATGCAAACTCTGATGTTGTCTTCTTATTTTCTCTCCAGATGCCTGCACCGTTTCCGGACCAAAATTGATGACCAAGGAGTTTTTCTCACTCACTTTATTCTTGTCTGATTTTACTCAGAGGGGTCATCAGGGGTTCATGTGCCACATTGTAATAAAAAATTAATATTTAAATAATTTAAATAAGTTGTTTTTTTGTTGAATCCCTCTATCTTCTTGAAACAATGGGAGGAGATGCATGTCCCGTCTCCGATGTAAACCTCTAGTATCTAAATAAATACAGTATGTTAAATTAAAAAAAGACATTGAAAAATGTAAAAACATCATAATTATGAAGAAAAGTGAAAGGATAATATGTTTAAAAAGTCATAGTGTGTCAAAATATTTCATAATAAATCAGAGTGTAGTCTGTCAAAAAAAGTCATACTACATTATGTTGAAAAAAATAAAAGTATAGAATGTCAAAAAAGAAGGCATAACCTCCAAAGCACTGACATCACATCAACTTGTCTACACTACTTGGGAACATGTCACACTTATCATGAACAGCATCAGAGTAATATCCAAATAGTCATAGTTAAAACGAGTAATAAAAAAGTCATAGTAAAAACAAAAGAAAAAAAAAAAGGAATAGTACAGTATAGTAGTAGTAGTCGAAAAAAGTGATAAAAAAGTGATAAGTCTGTTGATAAATTGTCACAAAAAAAGTCATGGTTAGTGCCGTTAGCTGCTATCCGCCATGTTGAGAGCCGCGTGGAAGCAACAAGCATTTAGCGTCGAAACAAAAACATGCACCCAGGCATAAATCACACAAACGTAATGTAAAAAAAACAACGTTAGGAAACAAGTTCATGAATACAATGTGACTGATGCTTTGCCTAATTAGCGTGTGTTATTCACGACCCACAGTAGCACGTGAGCTTCTCTCGGCATACGTCCTGAAGGTGTGAGACGTAATGAGATAACGATGGTGTGAATTCACATAAATCTTCCAGCCAATTCTCCTCCTTAGTTGGGATTACACCTCAGGTTAAAGGGTCTCTCTCTCTCTCTCTCTCTCTCTCTCTCTGCGTGAGTGTGAAGGGTTAACAGTGCAGGTTGGCTGGATATTAATGCCACTCGCTCAGAGAACCCGGGAGAAGGCTGGCTTTAGCCCAGGGCCCGGCCCTCCCAGGCCTCTCTCAAACTCCCAGATCTCCTCAGCATACTTCTCATATTAAAAGAAAACAAGTTACACAAATGAGACAGATGGTTCTTGTTTGTGATGACAGTTGCAAATCTTTCTCCTGTGCCCCCCCCCCCATTTTCCTCTGGTGTTGCGCAACAGGAGCACAGCGGCCATGAGACTCGGGCTCTGCGGGGTCTGTTTCCTGACTTTACCTTTACGCTGCTTTCTACCAGCAAATGCACATTGAGCCAATCAAACAGTGGGAAAAACAGTGTTTTACATTTTCATTCATTCTTTTTGAGAAAGGACATGAATCAACATCACGAAAATGCAAAATGCCTGCCAATCATTTTTGCATTAGAACTATTGGTAGTGGCAGCGTTGCAGATTTGGGACAGTTGCAACACTTTCTCAACAAAAGGTGTGAACAGATCCGTGCAGGTACAGAGGACCAGGACCTTACTGACCCATGAGCGGCGTCTGTCGGCCTCTTGTTGTACAGCCGCAGCTACCGGGAGTTATTTTATGTTTGGCAAACATTCTCCAGTACATTTCAGTTCCCTCTGGAGTATACGTCTAGGGCTTTTATTGTGAAAGGTCAAAGCAGAGGGAAGTCAACAAAGTCAAGGTCGAGGGGAGTAATAAAGTCTGCCGTCTTGGTTCGTTGTGCAAACGTGGTGAACGCACGACGTGATTGGTTGATGCCTTTGTTCTCGGCACAAAGGGCCAGAAGAACAAAACCTCGATCCCGAAATAAACTACATTGCTTTTCTTTCACCGTGTAACAGTTCTGTGTTCTCAAAACAAAAACAACTGTTTGAAAATATATATATATATATATAAAAAGGGCCTTCAGTGTGTAAAAGGCCTCAATGTGGGAATAATTTAGCAGAGGAGGCAAAGATGGTGGATCATGGAGGGAGTGATGACAGACGCCTCAGGAGAGGTGGATAAAAGGGGGTCGGTGGTCGGGTGTGAAGGGGGATGCAGGTGACCCTAATTCCTCAACTGTGTACCGGTAACCCCCCGAGGGCCTCGCCGGACAGACAGCTCCGATACAGAGCGCTGTAGTGACTCAACACGCCACTGAACGCCACAGAGCCGTGGCCGTGCATGGCTCCTCGCCTCTCTTCCTCGCGTCTTGTCTCCTCCCATAGCGACGAGGAAGAGACACGAGGACGAAGGGATTCTACTCCCCACGGGACATCGTCCACTCACGGCATCTCGAGGAGACGACGTCCTCTCCAACATGTCCTCTCCAACACGCCTCCAACACGTCCTCTCCAACACGTCCTCTCCAACATGTCCTCTCCAACACGCCTCCAACACGTCCTCTCCAACACGCCTCCAACACGCGTCCTCTCCAACACGCCTCCAACACGCGTCCTCTCCAACACGTCCTCTCCAACACGCCTCCAACACACGTCCTCTCCAACACGCCTCCAACACGCGTCCTCTCCAACACGCCTCCAACACGTCCTCTCCAACACGCCTCCAACACACGTCCTCTCCAACATGCCTCCAACACGCGTCCTCTCCAACACGCCTCCAACACGTCCTCTCCAACACGCCTCCAACACACGTCCTCTCCAACACGCCTCCAACACGTCCTCCTCTCCACCGCGCCTACACGCCTCCAACACGCGTCCTCTCCAACACGCCTCCAACACGTCCTCTCCAACACGCCTCCAACACGCTCCTCTCCAACGCGCCCCAACACGCCCAACCGCTCCCCAACACTCCAACACGCGTCCTCTCCAACACGCCTAACACGCCTTCCAACACGCCCAACACGCCCTCCCAACACCTCCAACACGTCCTCTCCAACACGCCTCCAACACACGTCCTCTCCAACACGCCTCCAACGTGTCCTCTCCAACACGCCTCCAACACGTCCTCTCCAACACGCGTCCTCTCCAACACGCGTCCTCTCCAACACGCCTCCAACACGTCCTCTCCAACACGCGTCCTCTCCAACACGCCTCCAACACGTCCTCTCCAACACGCGTCCTCTCCAACACGCCTCCAACACGTCCTCTCCAACACGCCTCCACACGTCCTCTCCAACACGTCCTCTCGTCCTCTCCAACACGCGTCCTCTCGTCGTCTCCAACACGTGTCCTCTCGTCCTCTCCAACACGCGTCCTCTCATCTCTTCTTGTCAACTGCCAAACAATTTATAGGCAAATCACGTCGTCTGATGGCTGCGGCTCCAATGCTGATCATCGATCCAATGCGGCATCAGAATAAGAGGGACAAATTGGAACGTCCTTGAAATTTGCGTCACAGGCTGGAGGACGGGAGGGAGCCTGATCATCGGAAATCTTCCCCCGCCCGGCCTCGGAAGCTTCTTCATCCCGTGTAAATGCTTTTTTTCCACAAGCATTTTACAAGCATTTTTACAAGCTTTGGATCCCTCAGAGACTTCAGGCCTGAGATTGGACCTGGACCGGTATAATGGTGGACACTGGACAAGATAAAGGGATCGTCATGGTGACTTCATCCATTGGTTTGTGGACTGTTTGTGGTTTGAAGCCTCTTGGATTACGGCCGTAGTGATGTTGTTTTTAAACGATGTTGCGTAAACGTCTCTGGTAACAGCAGCGACCTGTCAATCACAGTAAGCCCGCCCTAAAGCATACCCTGCTTTATGTTCTATTTCAGGGGTCTTCAACATTTTTTCGGGCCAAGGACCCCCAAACTGATAGAGAGATGGAGCAGGGTCCCCCTACTATATATATATCGTATAAAATTGTGTTTTATATTAAACTGGGCCTAGTGCCATGTATAAACATACCTTGTCAACTAATACCAATGCCAATATCAACATTGTCTGTCATTTTCTCATAGACTTCTATACAATCAGATTTATTTTTGCAACCAGAGGAGTCGCACCCTGCTGGTTAGTAGAGAGAAGGCAAGTTTTAATACACTTTCGCATCAGCTTCACTCGGCCGGACCGGAGGTTGCCGCCTGGTACCAACACGGGAGCAGAGCAATGTAACCTGGGGGTCGCGGGGGGGAGGTTACAACAATTAGTGAAATCTAACCAGGTCTGTCATTCACGTCTATACAAACAAACTCACTGAGCTCGATCGAAGCGAATTCCAAGCGGTCATCTTGAGGCAACATTGTATCCAAGTGCGGGAAGATAAGAACGGATAAGTCGGGACGAGTGAAAGTGACCACACACACACACACACACACACACACACACACACACACACACACACACACACACACACACACACACACACACACACACACACACACACACACGGTGGATCAGGCTGTTGATTAGGGCTTTAGCTGCCACAGCTTAATCTCTGGATGCAGGTATGGAGGATCACTGTGGGCTTACATCTCCAAACACACACACACACACACACACACACGCACACACACACACTCCATCGATGGTTATAGTGGTGTGTCTGTCATCGGGGGAGATTTAAACTGAACTGCAAAGAACTTTCCCTTCACACCTGGACACTAAACACCTGAAAATGTGTGTGTATGGGGGCCCGATGGGGCCCGATGGGGCCCGATGGGCCAGACGGGGTCGGAGCGTGTGTGTTGATGAAATGAATAAAAATAGAATGTACTTCGTGTTCTTCATGTGGTATCTCTTGGATTCTAATTGCCCCTCCCCCTATCAGACTGGCATGTCCTCACTTATCCTACTTATTTCCTAAATCATTGATCGTGCTGTGGAGGGGGCAGCATCAAAAAGGTGTTTTGGCCACCTACAACCCAAAGGCCAACCTAAACCCACTTTGAGTGTTCCCATATTTACAACATGTTCACCGCTTTACCTCGCCGTCAGACCATCTCTGCTCATTCCACAGGACTCCATTGACAGAACCAGTCATTTGACCCGGCAGAGCCCAGGAGCCGCTGGTCTACCACAGCCTCCGTTGGTTAGCTAGTCGGTGTTATTGCGTGACCCCTTTAGAACGCCACAGAAACAATTGATACCGATCTCGGCAGCGGTGGACCGGCAAACTCCCGTATTCTGCGAGGTCAAAAAGTACTGCTTTTGTCAAAAGGAGTCCGGCGGCTTTGAAAGAGAGCAGAGGAGACGGCTTCAGGTCCCCGTCGAGAGGAGAGGCCAACATCTACACAGGAAGCACACTGGGCTCCATGTGCTGGCGGGAGCCTTGGACACTAGAACCGCCAACTGACAACCGGCTACGCGGGCCGCGGCCACGGCTCCAGCACCGGAGATTTACTCTCGTGGGCGCGCACACGCACACGCACACACACACACACACACACACACACACTCGGAGGTGGTCCTCGACACCGTGCACAGCCGAGGCGTCTGAACACCGATTCACTGCTGAGCTTTGATAAGCTCTGTTTTTCATCACCAGTCCTGTGAGTGTGTGTGTGTGTGTGTGTGTGTGTGTGTGTGTGTGTGTGTGTGTGTGTGTGTGTGTGTGTGTGTGTGTGTGTGTGTAGAGAGGAATGCCCTGCGTGATAATTAATAGCTGTCAGCGTCTCTTTAGATGAAGGAGGTCGCTGACAGACAGCACTCCAGAAACGTGGGGAATGTGTGAACCCTCGCAGGGGGTGGAGGAGGAGGAGGGGAGGGAGGAGGAGGAGGGGAGGGAGGAGGAGGAGGAGGAGGAGGAGGAGGAGGAGGGGGGGGGGGGCAACCGTCCGTTTCAGATGATCCGGGTCGCCCAAACTGGGACACATCACCCTCATCTGCTGCCATCTGAGGAATTCCTGGACATCTGTGAAAGAGATAGTGATGCTGCTCTCTCAACACCAACATTACAGCAACACGCGTGTGTGTGCGTGTGTGTGTCCGTGAAAGACCCTAACCCTAAGTACATAAGTACATAAGTATGGGTGTGAGGCCAAACTAATTTAATTTGATCATAATACTAACAGGAGAGCCTACTTTCAGTGCTGTATTGA
>JACSYO010000583.1:217500-295000 GCA_016806645.1 Ophiodon elongatus | reverse complement strand
GTGTAGCTTAGCTATGAACCAGAGCAGTAAGACGGAACTATCACGTAGAACACAGGGATGACTTAATGAAGAGCAGGGCTCAAAATCATCCAGAGTGAGAAAAGGTGATGAAGACGGCAAACCCCATGGGGTTTAAAATGTGGATTCACACTTGATTTTAGCATGAGGATCATGTAAAGATCACATTCTACAGTAAAATAAACTCTTTATGGAAGTTACAGTTTGAACACGGAGTGTAATGGCAACCAAACAGCTGACAGTATCATCGTGTAAAGCGTATATTCTTTGCAGCACAGTACTGTAATTATTTTTACAGTAATACGCTGCTGTTGTAGATTACAGTAGGCACACTGTAGAATAACAGCTTCAGACCGTAGCTGCCAGTAGTTCAGTGTAATGTAACAGGGGAATTTGTTCCAGTGATGGGGAACAACTTGCCCCACAATTAACATGATCTTAGGGCTAAAAAAGTACTGGAAGTAAAACAAACAGCATCCGGTCTGTTAACAGAGTAAAATGGAGCAGCCCCCCCGCCCCCTTACAGCACCTGTTAGTGCTAATGTTGTCAAGATGGCCAAACACTCCCTATATATGACTCACGTACATAAAAGCCCTACATGTAACCATAGTCTGTTTAATCAAGGTACAACAGTATCAACAGTAGTACAAAATACACATTAGCATTAAAAATGGAAGCTCTGTTTAGTGGTTGAGATCGATCTCTGTGTGAAGTCTCCACCCACACTTTGGTCCAAACCCTCCCCACATTAACTACTACTACAACACAGAGGGGAGAGGCTGACTAAAACAATGGCTACATCCCAAATGACATCCTACATCCTCAGTAACATACCGCTCTGCTGTTGGCCAGGGGCCAATTGGGAATAATACAGTGATGAAGTTAGGGTTGGGTACTTTAAGGATATACTGCACTATACAATATATATATATATATATATATATATATATATATATATATATATATATTCATATTTTCTCTAAAATAACAACTGTCTGGTTGACCAACTTATTGAATGCATGTGAAACTGCGTTCACCCGAAGGTCGCCTATATCTTGAAGTCAGTTTTTAAATGCTCTTACTGTAATTCCTCGTACATACAGTACATGTACCACAAAACAAGGCGGGGGCTAGTTTGACCTTTTTTTCTTCTTTCAAAGTGGAGGCTGACATCTTCCATTACCGTTTTTGAACTCAAAACATATCAACTTGCTTTTGTGCGGCACTTCTTTTTCCAGGCCCTTTCCCCATCGCCTGCTTCCTGGATACAAAAGAAACGACAACAAAACACCTCCCCACTCCCCCCACACGTCACACTCACTCACCCATTTCTTTTTGTGTCTGTGAGTGAGTGCGCCGTGAGAGAGAGCGTGATGCGAAGCGCCAACGAAAGTTTTGAAGCCGGCGGATTCAAAACATTACGGGACAGTTTGTACTCGATGTTCATATATAGTTTTACTAACTTCAACGCGGAACAAGCCCCAATACATCGAGTGTATTCGACACATTGCTCACCTCCAGGCGAGGATTTAGGATGTAAAACTAAGCTGGCATGAATCCCTCCAGAGGTAACATGTGACGTAGATGAGCACGCCAACCAAACTGAATGTCAGCAGTCGCAGGTTAGAAAAGGCAACAAGTGAAGTGTTAGGTTTTGAATATTCATATCAGAAGATCATCGAAGTCAGTGAAGCAGGCCATGAAACAAAGATAAGTTGCAATGCACCCCCAATACAGAGTAGAAGTTTGGGTCTGGAGTTGGAGATCGGCTAGGTCGATGAATGGGATTGAGATCGGTCCACATTTCAAAAGCGGCACATGTAAGTACATCAAGGGGGGGAAAGAAGAGAGATGGGGTGACTGAGTGAAAAATGCCAAAAATAGTGGCAATCAGAGGAGGAGCGGTGGCACGGAGAGAGAGATTAAAATATACAGCATTTCCTCTTTCTCTGCGTCTCAGGAGGCTCTAGGGCAGCTAGGATAGCTTCGTCAAACACATTCTTCAGCCCTCGCTACAATGGCAGGAGAGGGAAGAGAACAACAGCACAGTTAGCAACAGCAAACACAGAAAGAGACAGATGGAGGGAGGAGGGGGAGGAGGAGGAGGAGGAGGAGGAGGAGGAGTGTGTTTGTGTGAAATGCAAAGAGACGGTATGAGAGTTGCAGGACGAGTGTATGAAGGAGGCGCATGGCGCGGAAGATGATGAGCTGAATGGCGGGCGATGGAGATCCCGCGCAGGAAACAGGAAATGACATCAGCAGCTATGCGACAGTTGTGCCAGGGAGCGAAAGGGAGGGGTGGAGGAAGGAAGGGGCAGAGCAGAGAGGTGGGGGCTCCACCTTGACTCCATCAACACTATTGTTCTCGGGCCCGAGTGAGGCCGATCTGTCCTCCCGTGAGTCATGTTCCCTCTGCTCACTTCCCCCTCGGTCTCTAACTGACATGCACCGATGACAACACAAGTACTCAAGACTCAACATGGAGCAGATAAACTCCAGCGACTGATTCATCAATCAGACAATCCAACATAAGTACTAAGTACCACAATGCTAATGGTATTAATGGTAATTCTCTCGTCTACTCTTGGTCCTTAACATGTCCACTGATGGCATATAACTCATTACATCTAGTCACTAACTGGCCATTCAAATGACAATTTTCTTTTTTTTTGGTGTAACGTTAAGTTACATGCACAAATCTAACAGTAAAAGTAAGACTACTTATTACAAGATTACGTTGACAATTTAATCAAACCTGTGAATGAAAACACTTGCTTAATTCATTTATGAGCATTAAAAGATGAGAATATTTCCAGTGTGTTCCAATATCATGTGAGCTGACTTTTCCTTGTGAAGTAATGTGCATTGAAATTACTTCAGATTGAAAACATTTTGAGACGAAATTCACTCTCAAATCTTGGCCAAACTATTACGGGAATTGTATCAAATCAGAACATCTTTTCCAGACGGGTTTATTTGGGCGTAACGTAATTAAAATCCCTGAGCGATACGCGCAGCGTGCATGTGTAGCTCAGGATAACCTGAACAGCTCCATTTTTACGTGCACTATTGGTACTTCGTGCTCTGATTCTCATCAGAGGTTCGCCTGCACAACCGTGGCTCCTCTGGCAGAAAGCTCCAGCGTTCTCTTCGACTTCGAAAACAGCAACATTTTCACGTTAGAAGACATGTAGCTCCCAAAGGAAAATCGTAGCTATTGTGCTGTACTGATAACATCTCCATGTGCTATCACACGGAAGTGTGAGCGTGTGGACACTTCCAGCACACCTTTAACTCTGGCTGTAGGGAGCAGATCCCAGGCCGAGGCCACGTTGTGCTGGCAGACTCCCGAGGAAAAAGGTAAAAAAAAAAAAAAAAAAAAAAAGAGACCAAATCGGTGTCACTCCCACTGGACTTTTGTGTTACACGTGGACGGACGACGGACCCTCCTGACAAGAAACTCCACACTGAAGGGTTACAAATTCTAGCACATACCCAACACAAAGAAACCAGGAAGCACTACGGTCTGAAGCAAGTTTTCCAAACCATATGAAAAACACCTGATTTATAATTAGCAACATCATCTAGAACTCATCTAGCGTGCACAGGCCAGGGGGAAAATGTTCCTCTTTCCTCCTTTTTCTTAGCTCTTGCCATTGAGATGTGAATCGTGTGTGTGTGTGTGTGTGTGTGTGTGTGTGTGTGTGTGTGTGTGTGTGTGTGTGTGTGTGTGTGTGTGTGTGTGTATATGTGTGTGTGTATATATATATATATATATATATATATATATATATATATATATATATACACACACACACACACGTGTGTGTGTGTGTGTGCGACAGTGTATATTCGTATATATTACCTGCGTGAGGGCTGAGCACTCCACGTATTTCACAGCCTTTAGGTCTCTCGCCAGCTTCTCGGCCGTCTCCGGGGTGATGGGCTTCTGCTTGTTCTTGGCCAGTTTCTCTATAGTGGATGGGTCATCCCGCAAGTCAATCTGAGTCCCAACTAGCAGGAAGGGGGTCTTTGGACAATGGTGGGTAATCTCTGGAACCCACTGGAGACACAAAAACAGGGTCATGGAACGGCCGACACGCTGCATCACAAGCATTTAACGTTGAGCATCTCATTGGTGGGCTTCCCTCCACACTGACTCAAGTTTCATCAGCTGTCAGTGGAGGTCAGAACGTTCAGATCCAACTCAAAAAAACTGCAAAGAGTCCGTCTGAAATGATTAGAAACTACAGCTCTGTTAAAAATATCCTTTTCATTGGTATTATTATTAAAGTTAGCATTAATGTTCTTGCAGTGTGCACTGTGCAGCTACGTTATCTAGAAAAATAGAAGTTTCTGATTGAAAAAGGAAGCATCCACATTTCACAACATATTGGGGGAAAAAAACAGTGGCAAAGAAATTGAGAATTAAGAGTTTGACTTGCCTTTTCTTTGACGTTTTCAAAGGAGGAGGGGGACACAACGGAGAAACAGACAAGGAAGACGTCTGTCTGGGGATAACTCAGAGGTCGTAACCTGTCGTAGTCTTCCTGACCTAGAGGAACCACATACAAACATGTTTAACTCTCACTGTCTGGCCATCATGTTACCAGCACTGATAATGTATTATAATTATTATTATTGAACAATGGTACTCTGTCGGTAGAGTGAGGCACAGGACCAGAACCACAGGGCACCTTCAGTCTTCAGTAAAACTGCCATCAACACCAGTATTTCCCAATAACTACCTAGACTGTGGTGACCCGCCACAGTTTCATAATGAACGGAAAGTATTTTCACACTTCACAACGGGACGGATGGGCTGGCTGATTCTCTTCAGGCCCATTTCACCCATTCAGGCCTATTTGCATAGCCAACGGCTCTAGTTCGGCTCGGAAACTGAAAAATGGCTCTGCGGCCGATGTCAGTAACCCACCCGACCCGTCTTGAAACACGGACTCCGTCTCGTTTACCTTGCTTTGTAAGTGTGACATTGTTTGCTGTCATCATTATTCATATTTATACAACCAATGTGTTTATGATTAAAGTTTACTTGAACACAGTCTACAAACACAAAGTCCTGGATTCTAAATATTACTTAAGTAGAAGTTCAAATTAGCATCAAATACACGCAACAAAACCCACCAAAAGAATGGACCATTTCAAATAATATATTTATGGTAAGTCTATATTATTGGATCATAAATATTGATGCAATAATGTGTTCATTAATTTAATGTTGCAGCTGGTAAAGGTGGAGCTGATTTTAACTATGTTATTTACTTAATACTACTTAATAATACGCTAAAGTATATTAGTAGATTTATATTTAGTATTAAGAATCTGAATCTACAAAGTAGCCTAACTACTAACTAACATTGTCAAATACATGAAGTGAAGTCAAAAGAACAACATTTCCCTCTGAGATATAGGAGACTGCAAGTATAAAGTTACATAAAATGGAAATACTGTACAAGTACCTCATAATTGTATTCAATAACAGTACTTGAGTGGTCTAAATCTACTTAGTTACATTCCAACACTGCTAGAGCACAAAACTCTTCATGGATCTAGTCTCCTAATGTTGCTCTTAAAGTGAACCAGATTGATTGATTCAACTTTAAAATACAAATTGTTCTTACAGTCCCCTTTCCCCAGAAGGTCCGAGGACCGAGGTCCACCGACCATAGTCTCATCAAATCGGCCCACAAATGTTAACTTAGGGATGGAAGATAAAGGAAGATTTTCCCATGATTTCCATTTCACATCACAGAAACACTTTACAGTAAATGTATATAATGACAATGGCTTAATAGGAAATAGTGACATTAACTGGATGAACAGAACTACTCACTAAGTGTAGGTTGGAATAAGAAATACATACCTGCTGTATCAAACAAGCCCAGAGTGTAGGGCTCGCCCCCGATCATTACAGTTACAGCATAATTATCAAACACCTACAACACAGACCAGAAACAATGGTTAGCTCATTTTGCTCAACAGTGAATTATGCATACATGTTATTACCATAAGGGTTTGACAGATATGGCGTTATTAAAATGTGCTTAATAAATATATTTTAAACTGACTCAGGTTCTAGGTGATAAAGCACAAAACTGTTTAAGATAGCTATATTCAAAAAGCAAAAGCAGCAGGAGGTCAACCATGGTTAAGCACTTAGTTATACAAACTCCAATACAAATCTTAAATATTAGCAACATAGTATTATAAGCTAACAGCCAGAAGCATTAACACTATGAAATGGACTTACTGCTGAATTAATTTGATGACAATAACAAACAGAGGTAGAGTAACACTGGGTTGCATGGGAACTACCACTTACCGTAGGTACATATTCAGAAGGAAACTTGTTCGTGGTGTAAGAGATGAGCAGGCAGGTTTTACCCACCGCACCGTCCCCAACTACAACACACTTGATGGTCTGCATAGCTGTGTTTTACAGTCGTCGCTACTCATTCAAGATCTGGAAGAGAAAAAACAAACAGAAGGAAACTTCATTAGTCAATGGCACCGCTTATTGCGTATAACATATTTTTGTCTCCCGCCCAGGGATTACAGATGTAACTTAGCTTGGAGTTAACTCTGGTACCGCTAAGAAGCTGCACACTGTCCCTGTCAAAGAGATAAGTTGGCTTTACTAACTGTAAAGTCACTGTGATCATAGGTTAAAAATTATTTGTATTCACTTTAGCCATAGTACTCTTTTTTTCTTTTTTTTTTTACATTAAGCAGCTGCATTGGACGGCATGGACATTTTATGTCAACAGGACACACAGAAGGGGAGGAAGCGTGGGGTGGAGATAAACCAATTTTCTGGGGGAGACCTTGGAAAGCTCAACACCAGATGGCATTTTCATTAATGTCAATGACAAACTGCTGGTAAGAGCACTTTTCAACAGACCCGTAGCTATAAAGATGTGGCTTGACATAAGTCTGAAAATTGAGGTGACCCAAGCCCAGAATAAAAATGTAATTATGTACTTGACATGAGGGTGTTTATGGGGAGATACTGCCGCCCAGTCACAGATCAATAACCTAGCCTCCCTGATCAACCAATGGATCAATGGATCAAAGGGTCAATGGTAGTGTCCAGATGTCCAAATGAGTTGGGTTTCTTTTAATTTAAGACAGAGGGATCATGGAGACCCACAGCTGGACAAATGACACTGTAGAAATGTGCTTCACTCAAACGGCATTGCACATTCTGTGGCTGTGCGAGTGTAGAATTATGGAAAAACACCAGATTGGGGTTGACTCCTTTCCACTCAATTCTCCAAGAAACAGAATGGAAATCAAATCATATGAGTGTTAATCTGACACTCGTATTAAAAGGTGTCAAGGAACAACAGATATTCGTTCCTAAAAAGCACATTAAAATTCAAACTATTCAAATATCTATTTACAGAGCGCCGTTTTGCGGTGAACTTTTGTCGGACATCCTGTCTCTTTTTAGTGAAATGTGGAGTTATCCATGCAATACCTCCTCATTTCACAACAAAAACCCAAATAAGGTGGCGGCCGGCTGGAGGGAGATCACCAGGAGATTGCCTCAAAGCTTCCTTCTGGCTGTTGGCTGTATTGTATGTAATTTCCAATAAATATCACCATATAAATCAGGGATCTCCTGTAGTGCATAAAATGTCCTGCTGGGTGAAAATAGTAGCCAGCTGGGGACCCGGCCGGAGAGAGAAACGCATAATTCTCTAGGTTGGTGCTTAGTCATCTAGTGAATTACACAGCTGATAATTCACTTAACGGTACTAGTCAGACAAGTTGGGTTGCCCCTGGAAGCCACCCGCAAAACAGACATTCAGCAGGGGAAGAATGCAGTCGTCCTGCCGACTCTTCGCTTTTCACACACAAACCAGGCAGTGGGTGCCAGTCAAGCTTTTGTAAAATAGGCTACGTGTAATTGGATGCAATGCCCCGTACATCATTAGGGCGACAGGCAACTTGCTAGGAAAAAAACTACAAACAGTAAGACAGTAAGAAATGTTTGAATGTCCGGCCATCCAGGAGACAGCTCTGATAGTGGTGCTTAAAAACATTTAAAATTAAAATCACAAACTAATATTCATAATCAAATATCTGTTTAAAATATTGACAGCCCAAACTCAGATCGTCTGGTCCCTGATGATATTTACAAATAATAAAGCATTGAAAATACGGTCACAACTAGGATGAAGTCCAATGCTGCTGAGGTGGAAAAAAGTGTTTCACGTTCAACGAGCGCACAGAATTGAGCCAAACACACAACACAGTTCATAAGTAAAGGTGGCTCATGTCTCACCTCTCAGCTAAGCAGCAGACCAGTTAGCCCAGTGACGAAACATTGTTGAAACTGGAATCTGGGCAAACTTGGTTGCACACAGACAAACTACTCCAAGAGTCATTGTGAACTCAAGGCCAAGCGATCATTACACAACCTTTGTCGGAATCCAAACAGCAACATGGTCATTTTGACTTATCATAGTACGAAAAGCACAGGTGTTACTAATTAACGATGGCTTTGTTCTATTCATGTGTCCCAGACAGTGAGCCAGCAAGAACCATACTAAGGATACCTGGAAAACTAAAGCAGCTACATAGAATTCAGTTTAAGCTTTAAACCAGCTGCTTATCTTTTCAATAACACTACATTGTTTGTCTTTGGGTTTTGGACTGCTGGACAGACAAAACAGATCATCCGAAAATCTGTTGGAAAAAGCCATTTCCCCCTCTTTTTTAATAATGATTAACGGGGAAAATAATCTGCATATCACCAGATAATGAAAATAATCTTCAGTTGCAGCCCGGATTTATGTGCTTTTCCCCTCCATGTCGAAATGCCTTCAACGAAAAAAGGCCTACAAGACAAGTGAAATAATACATGAACAATGAAAGTTGACCTTGAATCATTGTCTGCAACAATGAGATGCATCTTGGTGCATTGTGCATTTAGAGACAACACACTATATGTAGTATGTGGGCCACAGCATTCCCCTGTTTCTCCCCCACAAGTTACAGTGTGTCGGTGCCAAGCCACTGCAGAGCTCTGCACCACGGTGGGGGTGGGGGTGTTGGGGTGGGGGGGTGGGGGGTGGCATTGAATGAAGCAGGAGGGGACAAAACCGCAGACGCCAAATGTTACAGTGTGAACGTGGTTCAAACAAGGGAACAGAGCTCAGGTGGGTGTCCCGCCAAAACACAGGGAACACAATGATACACATTTCTTCAGCAAACAATATCAAGAAACACCTGGTCAAGAAATACAACGTTTTCCTGGACCAGACGTGGTGGTGGAATACTAAAACAATAAAAATGAGGTTAAAGCGTAGAGCTGCTTCTGGTAATGGCCAACTAATAGATTACGCTCGTGCGGGCAGCCCAGACGGAGGCACAGACTCAACAGCTTGCAAACTTGACTAAAGGCAGTTTAAACCACTGAAGACTAAACTGTGCAGCGAACATATAGATGTGAAAAGGTTAGAGCCAGCCACTAGACACAATCAATAGAATGGGGCAATTGCACGGCAGACTTCGATATTAAGACAAGCTCCCTACACAAAGTAAAAAAAACAGAATCAGACACAGAATGTGTAATATCGCCGGGTTCATCTGTCTGTTACAGTCACGGCATTGTTTGCTTCCAAACAATAGGCCGTTGTGGGTAAGTTCCATAAACTGTGTTCAAAACATGATGGGCCGCTGTGATTGCTGATGCGCGATTATAATGGGATCTTCTGCAGGACAAGTGGAGGGTGCTGTGGAGGTCCTGTTGCAGTCTGAATGGACTCCAGTACTACTGAGAACCCTTGTACCTTTTCATGTGCAGTGCTGGGAACAAGGCAACAGAAAGATCTTAATTTCACCTGGTCGCAATCACGCCAGTGCCTGATGATGACCATTATTGATGATCGTTGATAACCTGAATTGTGGACTTTGGTCAGTTGTAATTTTCTTTCTAAGAACGATAATTGACAACACGGCTCCAGACTGACTTCCTGTTCACCGTCCTCCCAGAACCACCCTGATAAATAATTATAACCGTCCCGAAGTCAGTGAAAAGGGTAAACTTATTGTCATCTATAGTGGTTGTTTGAATAACGCACACAATTTGAATGATGCGGAAATAAATGCTTTGCTTGCTTTGATTTAAAAAAATCTTGACATTAGTAGTTTTAACTACATATTATAAGCTGCTTTAGAGCTAATGTCAAGAAGTTAAACAGGTCATCAGCCCTTTTTCTAATATTTTGTTTATATTGCTGTGAAAACATCTCCTTCAAATAAGTATAGTTATTCAAGTTTCTCTACAAAAACTAAACTATACAAGATTATATTTAAAGACATCATGATAGCATTATAATTAACTTTTTTTTCCATAACGCACTGTAATGCAAGTCAATGTAACCTTTGTTAACATTAGCTGTTTAGCCCTGTGCTGTCATCCGACAAGACGCTCACTGCGATTACTCTGGCGTGCATCCAAATTAATTACGATATAATAAATGTCTGTTAGTTGTTCCAACTTCTTATTTTGGATTTGCAGTTGTGACAAATTATGAGCTCTATATCGTCTTCACTCAACAACACATGTGCGTGTGTGGCTGTAAAGTTACTGTCTGTGCTACTGTGAGCTGATGTAAAACTACCATACAGCACATATGTCTAAATGTGACCAGCAATATGAAACTGATTGACTGGTCACCGGTCATGGCCGAACAGCTGAAATCCACCTGGTTTCGATCGGCAGCCGATCAATTGGGGTATCTCTACTCAAGCCAAGTTTGTAAGTATACAATCAAGAAAATGTAGGCCTAAGTGCATTGCACTATGCAGCAAAATGGGCTCTTTATTATACATGACAACATTAGATTATTATTGAGTAACATAGTAACAACAGCCAATGTTGTGTTGGTCATACCATATATTTATGTATTGGCTGTGTATAGTGAATAACACAGAATATAAGGAACTTTTTTTAAAATCACATACCGAATTGAAATCTTAGTCTAAAAAAATTAATTTGCAAATAGATCTTTTTCATATGTCATTCACCCGTGTAGAAATTACTTCTACTGGTTCATTGTAGCGACTCAATGAAGAGGGGGTGGGAAAATGTGGATCTCCCAGTAAACTTCTCACAAGCAAGTGAAGTTTGCAATTACAAAGAATGCCTCCAACATGTCTAGATGCAAAGCAGCCATATGTCATTTTAATCGCCTAACTTTAGAGGGGCCCTTCCTGGGTTGGGTATTTGGACGATCTTCAACTTTCCAACATACAAAAAAAATTATTAGGAAAAGCTTTGCCTCAAGCACCAACTAAACCGACTGTTTAGCAAGCAAAAGCCCTGCCATTGTCTGGAGGAATCATTTTACCACAGTTTATCTGCTCTCATCGCTGTTACATCCACACAACAGTGTAGGAAACTGAAGTATCACACTGCCCTGCAGGGCTCACATGTTTCATGGAACAATGTGTGGCCGAGGAAAGTGTAAAACTTATAATCTTCTAATGGGAGTAGTTCTGAGTCATTAGACAAACTCTTAAAGCCAAACACTTGCAGTGGGACAACGGAGGGCGACTGGCTGCAACTGCAATAATGCTTCTGGACTTAATCCACACATTTGTGTTTGTAGGCCAGTAAGCACTCGGGAGGGCGGGCCAGCTTAAAGAGTAGCAGTGAAAGCAGCTGAAATTCAGCTTGATGTGGTATTTCCACAACAACACTAACCTACCAAGTTAAAATCAACTCTGTAAACTCAGCCCTGCGTCTAAGGCGAGAAGTTTTGCAAGACTCTGATGAGCTCACCAGATCGGACCAGTGTGCACTTCTATTGGAAATGGAATAACATTACTTCTACCAAACACTGAAACCCTCGCGGCATCATGGTAGGAGGTTGTGACCGGCACTACATCATATTCATCAAACCTTTCCGCATTGGCCAAGCGTTCACCTGAACCACAGATTTAGTGATGCCCTCACGGTCTTTAAGAGGACAGTTTTCCATCACAGTGTCCTCACAATTCATGACACGTCTAATAAGTATGCGACCGCCAGAGGTGTGGGGGATTGCTACCATCAGCCTGGATGTGTAACGTCAATTAAAGCCAACTAACGTTACATAACAGGAACATTTGGAGACCAAAGCCGATAGATTGCTATAGCTACAAGCTACCGTTAGCTCGGACGCCCTAGCTGCAGTATTTTGGCCTCAATCTGGCCTAATTTCCGGCCGGTTGTTTAAACTGACTCCCATAGCTGTCCCTCTTTTTTCTTTTTAACCCAGTCAGTATTGTAAACCTTTGCCCGAGCACACGAACAATAACGTTACACCGAACAACCATTTTATAATCCGAGACCATGATTAGAATATAACAAAGCAGCGTTTGTTACGCCTTTTACATTCAGCTCGTTAACCAGCTAACCGCTAGCTAGTAACCAGCTACAGATTCATTCGTTTACTGCTTTAGCCTTACTTATAGGCGAAGGGACAAAACATCCTCACAACACTTACATCGAAAACACATTTAAAGTGAGACATGGCTGTCACACAGCCCCGAGGTGTGTTTTCTAGCGGCCCAACGTTACAGACTGCCTGCCTGCTTTGCTAACTAACGTCCTCTTCAATTAGCTCACCGAGCTAACTGGCTGAGCTAACCTTAGCGGATGCTGTGGTCGAATAAGCTATTTTAATTCTAAAGTCACATCCCGTGTATAACACACGCAGAGCACAGATCATGTTGACGCCATTCGATATGAAATTTAACCACAGTTACAGTCCAATATGGATAAAAAACTCGTTTTTTTCCGTACCGTATCCTCTATTTGTGTCTTTACGCCGGGCGTTGGCAGCTCCGCGCTAGGGGCTTCCCAGTCAACAGAACAGGGACACGTTGCGTGCGTAGCTGCACGACGTAATTACGTTGATCGATTTGAGGACAACCGGGCTGCTTTTCTACAGCAGAAACCAACACTGAAACAAGCGACACAAATGGTTTAACGGGAAGCCTGTGGTCCAACATAGAATACAGGTCATTTGTGGTAGTTATAATTTAAAACTACATTTCAATTTATGAAAAAACATTAACTCCAGCTAAATAGTGCAGATTAGAGAGTTTTTGATGTGACAAAGTTACAAGCGTTACCCTCACTTTGCATTTGTCCCCATCTCCATATTTATTTTACAAGAATGGATTAGTAATTTCAAGCTCGGCAAATGTAACACCTCAAGGTGCCTCAATGCACAATCTGGACAGGATGGATTTTAGCTCCACTCGATTTACTGCATTTGACCTAATCTGCTTTCACGCAGCAATCAGCTTTTAAGCCTTTTTTTTTTTTTTACACCGTGCCAAAACGTATTCTACTCGTCACCTCCGTTTCATAAACACAAAATGTAACATTATAGGAGAAGGTCACAATGAAAACTCATCTATTGCTTATTTGGAGCTGCAGGAGCTTGACCTACATAAGCACATTGCAATAGTGCCGTCTGCCACTAGATGGCACAGTAGCCCAGTGACCCAAACACTCTGCAAACAATTGTGGCATTATTAACATTTAGTGGAATAAGTCAAAAATACAAACAGCTGTAAGAAAAGAAAAAAGATTTATTCTCAAAACCACGTGTTAGAAAGAATCAATTACAATATTCATGTTGTATAAACAAACACTCAACACCAATTTGCAAAAACAAAAAAAACAAAAAATCAAGGTTAACATTTCTTTCCAAGAAAGGTAAGATTCTGTAGGCATCGCCGCTGTCCTAAGTGGTGGTCACAACGCTCTGCAGCAATGTAATGTTGTCCCCTTTCAACATGATCCTCCCTGAGAGCCACAAGGGGAAGAAACAGAAGAGGAGGCGGATCAGAAGATTGAGATGATGGATGGAGAGATTCAAAGTGACGCTTCACATTTGGACCATCGAGTTGGCCACAGACGATAGGGAACCTAGTGTCAGTGTTTGTAGGATCTGGAGAACGTTTGGTTCTCACTCTACTAGCCCCTCCGCCTCACAGCTCAGGTGTGCTCATTAGGTAACGTGCAAGGCAAAAAGAGTCTTCAAGAAACTATATGGCAGGCCTCAAACGCTATCTATAGCAACATTAAAAAAAAAAGGTTAACACTTTATACTTCCTGGGAGACACGGTATTACTGGTGTTGGTTTGATGAGTCTATTAATTTATTCCCAAATTTATCTACAGTGGTTTTAATAAATGTCAGCTAGAAGCATTTTGCTTACTCTGAAATGGCAAAACAAAAACTGCCAGTTTTTTGGGGTGAAAAAAAATATAATATCTAGATATATCTATTCAAGGGACAATTTCTTGTATTATGATTTAGGGTGGTGCGATAATGGTATTGAGGATACACTCATATTTGGAGTGAAATTGTATTTATTTAAAATGACACCTTTTGCAGCAAACATTTTGACTCGTCATAACAGGAAACGCACAGGTGAAACAGATTTCAGGGACCGGCTCACCTAAATGGACTGCAGAGGTTTAATGTTGGAAATCACACTTGTGCTTTCCCCGCTATGACGCAACATTTGTGGGGCATCATACTAGAGGCCGGTGATAGTCTGTGCGTCAGGGTCACGTGTGCCGATATGCGCCTGTTCAAAATCAATGCTAAACGCAGAGACAAAGCTACAAAACATTTCAAAATGCATTTATTACCCAGTGGCTTCCTGTTTTTAGTCTTCATGTGGACCTCCTCGGCATCGTCTAGAACCAGGTTCATGTACTCATCAAAACCCTGAGAGAGACACAAATTAGTTTCAGTGCATCATTTTCACATTCTCATCCTAAATCCCTCATATATGTCCACAAGGATGCTCTCATTAGAATCAACTCTATAAACTCATCGTAAATTGCTTCTTTCAACTTTATGAACTCCACCGGTTCACGGGGATGTGCGCTTTTATGAGATTTGAACATAAGCGTTATGTATATAGTTCCACTCAGTTTGTTTGCAGGTGCCATCCATGAACATTAACCTCAAGAGCAAAAACAGGAACTTCCATGAGTCCTTTAACAAAACACCCAGCATGTTGTGGAATAAAGTCACAGTGGAAAGGGGCTTTTACTGATTCAATTAAAATGATATATTGTTGTAGATTAAGCTGGCCAGCAGATAAGTATTTGAAAGTGTCAGCTGCAATATTAATGTGATGTATACAGTAATATATATTATTCGTAATTTGCCGCTCTGCATAATGAGTACCTTAATTTTTGAGACTTTAAGTACATTGTGCTTTAAATACTTTCGTACATTTACACAAATAGGATTTTTGAATACAGGAATTACACTGTAGTACAATTTATATTTAAAAGTTTAACTTCTGAGTACTACTTTAACAGCTGAGTCGGGCGACCTAGGAACAACTCGCTCCCCGAAAAATAAGCGGCACCCGTTTGAACGGTCTGAACCAGGCTACGGTTAACGCATGGCGGACCCATCCGTGTAAACATAAGTTTGTCTGCTCTGGTGAGGACAAAGCTGAAGCAAATGATGAACACGATATTCAGTTAGACGGGTAGGAAGTTAAAACTTTAGCTTGACAGTTGAATTAACTGTAAACATCACATGATCCTTTATATTAACAGAATTTTGGCCCAAGTGTTTCAGGCAGTGGACAGTTCACTTGAGAAGATGTGGTGAGGTTACCAGGTCACCATCCGCATGCAGCTGATGTCCAAAGGACAGTGTTTTAGTAGCACCACCAACCACTCCAACAGAGAGACCTATTCTCTAGGAAAATAAATAACTTGTGGACTCAAGTCCTTGTCTGATCACTGGTTGTTTTTATTGTGTTTTAGCACCTTGAAGTCAATAAAGAACTTCTCCCAAAAATTACTTTGTAGGGTTGTGTTCCGTTACAGGTGAACAACTTTCGCGTAGACAAGGTCTCAGAATGTCTGTGGGAATTAAGTTCTCCTACACGTTGCACTCCAGTTCAATCAATATAATAAAATAAATAAATAAATAAATAAACTTACAATAATGCAGCCCTCTATCCGCATGTTGACTTGTTCATACAACCAGACCTGGATACGTGAGCGCTGGGAAAGAGAACGAGAGATGAGAATTCCAGTTAAACCGTTACATCATACAAAATAAATCAGAATAAAATGGAGGTGGGGGGACCAAATACTTACGTTCTGTAGATACCTGAAAATTAGGTTCTGATACATGGAGTCAAGGAAATTCAAGGTTCAAGAGAAAACACACATACACAAGCCAAACATGTTCATCATAAAGGGTTATTGCACATAACATTCATAAGCTATTGAAAATGTTGCCAGATGGCATTTCACACGTTGAACATTACAAAAAAACCCACTAATTCAAGCAACACTTCCTTTGTATGTCAGAGACCACATAGTAGAATAGCGGACTTGTTGAATGCAGTTAGTCTAACCTGTGTTTACACATTACTTCTCTGAACGCACCGCGGTATCTTAAAACGAAGACACGTGGTTTCAATAAGTCGTTATCTAACCGCACAGCGCGGCTCAAACACCGGGAATGAATGAAGAGCTAGCGAGCTAACGACCACGGTTAGCCTAGCTGCTAAGTTATTGTAGCATGCGATTCAACCGCGCAGTGAAGTACCAAAGGATACGATGGGCTGCACCATCACCTTCTGGACCTTCTGTCCTTGTCCCCTGTACGCCATTCTTCCAAGAGAAAATACCAGCGGTAGGTATTTGAGTTTTTAAAAAAAATTGCACCTTTTTTATGAGAGTGCACGTCAACGAAACGCTCACGTTGTGAGGTTGCTTTTGCTCTAATGGCGGTTTTTCTTCCGCGTGCCGGTGCCTCGTATAATAAAGACGTCGCATTGATTTGTAACAGCGCCCCTGCGGGCGGGAGGTCATCACTGCAGCCACTTGTTGCTCCACAGACTCGCGCGAACGTGCATATGGCGGTATTTTCCGTGTGCACGCGCATACAAAGCTATTGACAACAAATAGCGAAAATTATCTTAATTTATTATCCCCAATAATTATATAATAGCTATATATACTTATATATATATATATATATATATATATATATATGTATATATATATATATATATATATATATATACGATAATACGCTTTGTCGGCAGGAGGGCAGAAGGCACTGTCAAAATCTATCATCAGCATGGAACATCCACTTTTTTTCCACTCTTTTTTCACACAATTTCCTTGTTTTTTGCTTGTTCTTTGGAAGCCATGGCCAGGTTAACCCACCAGGTGGCCCCATGGGAAAGAGGAAACAAACCCACTGTTCCAGCTCCCGCTCATCCACCGATGCTGCCACCACCAATGAACAGCATTGTTCTCTCAGTGCTTGAACTTGAACGTACATTAATACCTCCCCTGTTGCTGAATGGGAGCAAATCTTCGCTTCCAAAAGTTCCAAAATCGAACGGGAAGCTGTAAACCAGAAGAGTGGAGGCCGGTACAGCGGCACATTAATGGCTTTGGTTTTGGACCGACACTGCTGTTAATGTTTAACGGTCCTCATTCTTTGATGTGCTTGTAGTTTGTGTTAACCTCTGATGAGCTGTGATGAGCAGGGACTCCTAACACCGCAACATTTTGAACGCCACGGAGTTCCAACATTCCGCTCTCTTCTTGGCAAGTTCCAGAAGTCAATTTCAAGAGTTGCAGTTTTCGCAAAAGAAATATGACTTTTCAAGTGTGAAAATGTTTCCCAGTCGCTCATCCTAACTTTTGTCTATCTGCTTAATGGTTGCTTTTTAAGATTCATCGCTTCCATACCGCTGAAAAGCTCATGAGCAGGTCACTGGCTGACCTCGACCTCTGACCTCTCTATACAACAAGCTACAAAGTCCTCCTTTAATGTATACATGTTTTTAACTTGTTTTTTAGAAATTTTTAATCCGTAGAATTTATATGTGACGTTATATGTATAATATAAATAGGGATTAATAAATTGGAGTGAAATGCTCTGGACAGGAGCGGAAAATGTGAAACAAAATGAAAATCTGGAAAGACACTTTGCAGCGTGTGTATGATTGACTTCCACGCTGGACACTTGCACACGACGAAGACGCACGCGAAAGTGTTCGCAAACAAAAATCCATGACAGCGTGCTGCTTGTCATTTGCATCTCTGATGAATCCCAAAAAAAATAAAAATGGTATTATATGTTATCAATAGTTTAAATCACGTGCAAAAAAAAGGTTCAAACTTCCCTTTGCTTAATTCTACATGTCGCGTCAGATAAGAAATGACGCATGTGAGTAGGTTTTAATTCACTAGAGGGGTGATAAAAAAAAATTGTTTCTTTAGTTTGCAAATAGGAAGAAAAATTATCATTTAAAAAAAAAAATACTGTATATATATATATTTTTTTTTTTGTTGTAACTTTTTGTTCCTTCCAAAATGGCACATTTAGCAGGTGACGCCTCTAGAGGGCGCTGCTCCAGCAGGCACAGGAACCAGCATTCTAACAGAACGTCTGAAGTTGAACTGCAGCTTCTCCGGAAGACAAATGCAATAATTCACTCCCGATCTCGTCTCCTACACGTTGGCCACTCATATTTAAGATTAAGCTTCTAGAAACTGCCTCTCTCTTCATCGTTAATCTCAGAAAAAAAAAGAAGAAAAAAACCCACCGCAGTCCAAACATTTGCTCCCGTGCCAAGAAGAAGGCCCTGAAGTCTGGTTGCCAGACACTTCATAACAATCAGCCTGCATCCAACCATAATTGGCCAAGGTATTCCCTCTTGATATTTATAGATGGCATTATATAAAGCCGGATTGGCAATTTCTCTGTTGTGCACAATATACCTGAAACATGATGAGCCGAGTCAGGGGGGGGGCTTGAGTGTGCAGTTAACAATAGTATTAATAACATACAACACAGGCTTGGCCCCCCCACCCCCCTGCCCAGAGGAGAAAGTGTGACGGAAATTAGCAGCCGAGGACAGACAAGAGTCCGCAAGTGGGCAGAGGAAAGGAAAGAGAAGACGCAAGGAGCCTCGGTGGCGCAGGCCGAGGTGTCGCCTTTCAGAGGGGGTGGGGGTGGGGGGCAGGAACCCCATCTTAAAAGGCAGGGCCGGCCGGTGGCGTGCGTCGCTCATCGGGCATCGCTGTCAAGTGCCACATGCTTGTGTTTGCGCTATGGGGGGCGTTGGGGTGGGGTGGGTGGTGGGTGGGGTGGGGGGATGGGGGGGCGGGAATTGGCCCGTTGACTTTCAATGCCACGCGCCTGCTCGCATTCTCAAGGAGGGCAGAGAGACGGGAGACACTGCCCCCCCCCCCCTCCACGAGTCCAAATAACAATGTTAACACACACTCATACTCATATACACACACACACGCACGCACGCACACACACACACACACACACCACACGCACACACACGCACACACACACACACACACACACACACACACACACACACAGGAGTCTCACACTGTCGAGGCCTTAGTCTCAGTCGAGGTGATATGGGCATCTTCTGCTCCCAGGAAAGGGACGCTGGTCATAATGATTTCATTTAGAAGGATGAAACGAGTTAAAATGACACTGTAAGACACTCCTGGAATATTCTATAAATAGGAAACATTGCACGCACACCCAAACAGGATACCCTGCCACTGCTTGCCATGTGTGTGTGTGTGTGTTGTTTTAAAAGAAAGAAAAAATGTCCTCAATTTCCACGCCTGTCTTTTCCTACCCCTCTCTTCCCTCCTCCGACCCGGCCTTAAAGGAACTGCCCTGGTTAGATCAACCTCCTCTCGACATCACTTCCTGTTCCTGTTAGTGGTGATTGTTCTGAAGGGGAAGGGAAGGCAGACGGGATGGGGAAAAGGGGACGGAGGGCAGCGGTGAGTGGTGGGGGTTTTGCTTTGTTTTACTATCTGCCTCACCTGCCAGACCCCTCCCCCCCCCACCTGACAGGCTTGACCCCTGCCGGCCCATGGCAGAGCCAGCCAGACGACCCACTGGCTGCCTGTTTCCTGCCTCGCTGACTGACAGGATATTCGTAGCGTGCTCAGAACAGACCTGAGGCAGTGTGTTAAAATAAAAATGTTTTTCACAGTTTAATTACTTTAAAAAAAATGTTTTATGTGACTTATTATTATGCATTATGGTACGTTGTGGTACGTTGTGGTACGTTATGGTGTGTTATGGTACGTTATGGTACGTTATGGTACGTTATGGTACGTTGGTTTGTGGACTGCCGTTTTGAAGGCTCGAGTTCAGCGATTTTGCCGTCGCCATCTTGAATTACGGCCGTGGCCATGTTTTTTTTCTGCAACCAATGAACAGAAGTTACCATATTTGGAATGTGGAGGAGTGACATAGAGACGTCCTATACGTCTCTGGTATTGGCAGCGACCTGTCAATCACAGTAAGCCCGCCCTAAAGCATCCCCTGCTTTATGGTCTGTTTGATTCTGAATGGACCATAATTTACTAAATGAACATTCATGCTGTATTGAAGAAGACTTGAAACTACAGTAGTCATTAAAAGTGTCACTTTGTGTTGAATTTGGAGAAACCACTTGTAACATTAGTTGTGTTGAGCTATTCCTTGTTTGAGTTGTTCATTTAATTTTTTTTGCCAATAAACCTAATTTGCAATGTGGGTTAAATAATTTTGAGATAACTATATAACTTCTTCTATACAGTCTATGGTTTTTATCAGGAAGGGAATAGGGAACAAGGAAGTGAGGTGGAACACAGCCTCACTCTCACCTAATGATGACGTCTTTACACTCTTCCATTCAACAAAACTGCACTCTCAATCACGTTTCCAGGGAAACGTATTTTCTCCTGGATTACGGTCGCAGTTTTACACAGTTTGAAATTAATGTTGTAAATTGAAACAGAACAAAAAAAAATTGGGTTCAGGCAACAAAACTATTTGGTTAGGTTTCGTAAAAAAACATCACGGTTTGCCTTAAACTTCAATTGAAACAAAGCAAAAATGCGACAAAACTGCTGGTGTAGTGCTCAGGCAACAGGAGGACTTGGCTACAGGGACACGGACTGCGGTCCCCTGGGTGAAGGCCCCGGGTATTTTTGACCCATCCACCAACCGACCTCGTCCTTGTGCAGAGTTCTGCAGACTCATTAAAATCTTATTTGTAATACATCAAAAGCTAAAATGTTTTTAGACCTAATTCACGACACAATCTCACTGTATGGGAACATCATTTTTAAGGAGACAGGGCTGCTGTACGTGTGCTGGCTTTGAAAACTATTTTTTTTACACAGTCGCACTTTAAACAAAGTGAATGTTTATATCTATTGACAGCTTAAAAAAAAAAAGCTGGTCCCAAAACCCTTTTGGCCTCGATGTGTTGAGATGGACAAACTGTCAGAGACTTTGACTTGGAGCAGGGGGTTTTGTATCGTGGCGGCGGGTTGTTCCCGCCTCCCTATTCATCGTCTGTGACGCACCGGCCGCTGCTCCCTGCAGTCGATGGTATCGCTCACGGTCGTGATAGCAGTCAGTAAGAACAAGCATGATTACTGACATGTATATTCCCTTCATTCAAAGTAGACAATCAAAAAGGCTCGACCGTGGGAAGCAATTATAGAAACATGTGTGATCGTGTTTTTTATCTTTTATTTTCTGTGCCCAAACTTGACCAAATATGGAGTTTTCTGATGTGAGTCATGACCTAATTATTTCTTATGTTCCACTTCAAAGTACTGCCTTTATACATCAGTAGATGCTGCAAAAACCAGGTTATGGTTTGTGGCGCGTCGCCTCACAGCAAACACCCATTGCATGTATATTTACTCTGTTTGCACTCAAAATGACCTAAAATCCCCTTTTTGTGGATTTTCACGTTTTCATTTCATTTGATTTATGACAATCGTTAAGGTCCTTGACCTACGGGGGAAAAAAGAAGACAAAATAACAGTCATCAAGTAACAAGCTGTTTTTCTTTTTGGTTAATTCATGCAAAGCACTCACTTTCGCGATGCAAGGTGGCTGTGCTTGTCGGGAACAAAAGCGGAGAGAGAGGTGAGGTCCTTTGTGGCCCGAGGTGGAGAAAAGCCTGACAGCTGCTGAGAATGTAACAAAGTTCTCTGTGTAAATTAAAGATATGTGACTAATTCAAATTCATCTAACCAGCATGCTCTTTTCCACGAATGCAGTGGTTCACTGTGAAGTTCAGTGCGGCTTTGGAGATGCTGCTTCACGCAGTTGCTGTTAAAGCTGCAGTTGGTAACTTTTATAAAAAAAAAAACTTTTTGTCATATTTGCTCAAACTGTCACTATTTCCTCACAGTAGTACGTAAGACAGATACTCTGTGAAAACATCTGGTTCCTCTGCCTCCTTCCTAATTGCGTTTGCAAGAGTCCACCGGGCCTGAAGGAAAACGACCAATCAGAGCCGAGGAGTCTCTGACGCACGCAGCTGTCAATCACTGCTGCGTGAAGCTCATGCGCTGATCAAATAGGAACCGAGGATCTGTTGCTGTATCGCTTGTTCCTCGCCTCCAATGGCTTCAGAAAAAAGTATTTTTGTGTACTGTTTATGTTGAAAACAGTTGAGCTAAAACCAAGCCCCACCCACCATCCCGGAGCAAACTTTCTCATTTCACAGCTAAACAGTACTCAAAAATATGTTTCTGAAAACATTTGAGGTGAGAAAGAGGCGATGGCGGTGACAGAATCTTGATATATATCTGATCAGCACTGCCCATAGACTGTAAATAAGAAGTGGACGTCATCATGGTGACATCACCCATTGGTTTGTGGACTGCCGTTTGAAGACTCGAGTTCTGCGATTTCGCCATCGCCATTTTGGACTATGGCCGTTGAGTCTATTAGACTCTACATGGACCATAATTTACTAAATGAACATCATGCTGTATTGAAGAAGACTTGAAACTAGAGATTGAGACATAAACTCATGTTTACAATGTTTACTGAGGGAATAAATCAAGAGAGAAGTAGAGTCATTTTCTATAGACTTCTATACAACCAGAGGAGTCGCCCCCTGGTGGTCAGGAGAGAGAATGCAGCTTTAACACATGAAGCTTTGACTTCTATACAACCAGAGGAGTCGCCCCCTGGTGGTCAGGAGAGAGAATGCAGCTTTAACACATGAAGCTTTGACTTCTATACCACCAGAGGAGTCGCCCCCTGGTGGTCAGGAGAGAGAATGCAGGTTTTAAGACACTTGCGCATCAGGCGCTGCCTAGTTTGACAGTGATTGACAGCTGCTGTTCGAGGCTCCTCGGCTGCGATTGGCTGTTTTTGTTGAAAGGAGGCAGAAGAACCCGATTTGTCCACAGAGAATCTGTCTCCTGTGCAGCTGTCAGGATACAGTGATAGTTTGAGCAAATGCGATTCAGTTATTTTTTATGAAAGCAGCTGGGTTATCAAACCTGCTTGTTTTGGGTGGTGAATGTGTCTGTTTATAACTCCAGCGTGCCTGTATATGTTTGACCTCTGACCTTTGTTTCTTGAATGGGTAATGCCAGAATCAGTGACAATCAATAAATGACATCTAGTGAGGGATTGCCAGATTGGTCACATAAGCCACGCCAGGCCCCCGGCACAGAAGAAAGAGGAAGAAGAAGAAAAAAAATAGTTTCCAACTTGTTCACACTTTCTCTGTTAAACAATTCATTCAATAGCCAGTGCCTCGGACTCGCTCATGTGGTTCTTATCTTGTTTTAACAGCACCGTCGAGATGCACAATACATTTATTTTCCCTCCAATTAACACGGTGAATAATACGCAGGTCCGATAAGGGCTTTTTGTTCCAAACAGTGTTTGTGAAACCGAGGAAATGTGGAGGCATTTTTCATTGTGAGGCTGTTTGGCTGCAACACTCGGGATCTGACGACCATGTCGGCCAGAGCCGCTCAAGAAGTGGCCGGGGTCAGTGAGCAGAGGCACCGTGAGGGGGGCGGAGGAGAGCTTCATCGATATCAATATTTCTTAACCTTTATTTGACCAGGAATATTTCCCATTGTGATTTCCAAATCTCTTTTCTGAGCCAAGACGGCAGCATAAAAAGTTTCACATAACAGAACAAAATAACAGACTTTAAACAGTAAAAAAAAACCATCTAACAATGACTCAGCAGTGTTCAATAATAGGACAAGTACATTCAGGGGTAAAATAGTCCTTGTTCTCATAATCTTCAATGCATATGAAATAATCTAGTTAGTTCCAGGAATGACATACATAATTTGACCACATATTAAATTACAGCCTTATAGCCAAACAAACTTTCTAATGGGATATATTATGCTGAGTGGTATTGACCCGACATATTTTGTGTGCTGTTTGACATGTTCTTTTACTATTAATCAATGTAATGTGATAAATATGTGAACATTCAGTACACCGTCGCTGCATCCTGGGCTAAGTTAGCTTAAAGTTAGCTTAAAGGAATACAAACAAACCAGAGTGTTTTTTTTCTCCATTACCAGAATGCTAACATGAGGAGCCAGACCTGTCTTTATGGCTGACACAGGGCCCCGCAACTTTTTACTTATTTGGTCATATTCATACTTTGGCACACTGACAAAGCTAATAACTCACAGTGAACATAGAGAAACATCTAGCAACTAAAGAGCCGCCTTTCAGCTCAGTGTTGTTTTTGGCCTGCTCACTCTCACCGCTCTCGTCAACCCTGTTTCCAGTGACGAATCTCTGGTATGCTGCGCGCTACGTACCTGTCCAGTACCAATGACAGCCAGACAAAAGGTAGGGACTGGCTGTGAATGTAGCAGAGCACTTAGCAGCTGAAGAGACAGATAGCAGTAGGTGGAGACCAAAAAACGAGCTAAAAGGAGAGTGAAAAATAGACTGCTGAATGTGTATGCAATGGTTTGCTAGCACGTCGGCTCTAGAGTCAGTGTCTTGTCTTCAGCGCGTTCCACTGCCCCCTAGTGGCCACACAATCAATCAATTAATGCAGCTTTAAGTAAAAATATCAAACATGTGGACCCTACTGCTTCTCAACTATGATAATTTGTTTGGTGTTCTTGATTTCATACCATTTGAAAGGACATACTGTGTTTTTTTAATCCATTTTGGCCAAGGATTGGCAGCAAGCACATAAGTAAGTAGGTAATTTAAAGAGCTCAATTTCAGGAGTCTCAACACACTTTACAAACAAAAGAGAAGAAAAGAAATCTAAGCAATTTTATCACATCATTTCAGGCATTATATTCTTGTTTAAAACCTTGTGTTTCTTGTTGCTGTGCAGCTTTGTGCTCAGTGTCTCCAGATCACAGCATAGAAGTTGGAGAGTAAAAAGAAATGCATCAACTTGTTCCAAATTCTTAGGGAAATGGTTAAGAGATCCATATAACAGTTTATACCAAAGTCCTTGTAAAAAACTGTAAAGGTTTCTGTGTTTTCACAGGGGATGGGAACTGTTGGTCCAACTGCATTATTCCGCAGAATTTCAGTTTGCATGATGAGAGAGTGGCCTCTTAGCTACCCCATCTGTTGGGGAATTCCACCCTAAAACCTTTAGTTATAATAATTACGTTGTCTTTATGACTCACTGTGAGCGTAGATTGGGCTATTGGGCTATATATTGTCAATTACATTTTAAAAGGTAATGTTTGCTCTCGGATGACGTTTACTTTTGACGTATCACAAATGCATTTGTGATATGTCAAAACACGGGACACGGGACTTTCACCCAGGATACCTCTGTACCTGTCCCCTGAGAATCCAAAAGTAACGTACTTATTGTTCCACAAACCATGTTCATTTACTAAAACTAGGGCTGTGCGGTATACCGGTTCAACCGGTATACTGGTTTCAAATTTCCATACGGTATGAATTTTTCATATACCGTCATCCCGTGCATAGCTGTAACAACTGTTGTCACTCTTCGGCAGGCAGCTAAATATATTGTTCACCGCTGAGGGCGCAGCGGGTGGAGCTACTTGTCTTACGGGTATTGAGATGGAGTCATGGTTATAACTTTATAACAACAATTAATAACAACTAACGCTCTCTAACAGGAAAACACCACGACACAACAGTTTGTGACACATAAACAATTTATAACACTAATAATTGTACATCTATAAAATTACACTGCCGAACTGCATGCTGGGTACAGACTTAAGACCCAGGGGAATGTAGGTGAAAAAAAACAGGAAGAGACAGAACGGAAGACCCACACGAGCGGTGAACAGCTGTTCAGTTGGGTGGTCCTTTTCGGCTTCAATGAATGAATGTGTTTACTCTAAAAAAAAATACCGTGAAACCGCCAGAATCTTACAAAATACTGTGATATGAATTTTTGCCCATACCGCCCAGCCCTAACTAAAACCTTACAACGTAGTTTTGTTGTTAACCCTATTAGCTAGTTTTGGGTGTAAGTAAATCCAGCCACTATGCTGAGAACTCATACTGTATGAGTAAGTATGTTTTGACTTCCCTGGTGCATATATTTTACTCATTCAATTTTTTTCCATTCCATTATCCAAACCGCTTATCCTATTTAGGGTCGCGGGGGCGCTGGAGCTGATCCCAGCTGACATCGGGTGAAGGCAGGGGACAGGTTGGACAGGGCACACATATAGAGACAGACAACCATTCATGGGCAATTTTAGAGTCTCCAATTAACATAAGCTGCATGTCTTTGGACTGTGGGAGGAGCCCGGAGAACCCTCGCTGCACGGGGAGAACGTGGAAACTCCACACAGCAGGAGCACCCGGGATCGAACCCTGGCCCCTCTTGCTGATAGTGTTAACCACTGCACCACCGTGCAGCTATTTCACTCATGCCATATGATACATATTAATCATGTATATTAACATTACATATTTTATATATTATGTCTCTAAAGACTATTATTGTATTCTAATCATTAATTAAAGATAGTTTCCCAATTAAATCAGGGTTAGGGTTAGGGTTAGACCAAATGATGTTTCACGCTGTCTCACTATGAGCTCTGTATGAAGTGGGTTTCCCCCAGACTTGTTAAATTCATATTCATGATCTGGAAATATTTTTATTGTGTGTGTGTGTGTGTGTGTGTGTGTGTGCGTGTGTGATCTCCAGTTTTGTGAATGAAAAAAACAACATATCCCGTTCTTGACTGAGTAATCAGCAACATCATGTGAAGTGGAGACAACATCCCCTTCCCACACCATTCACAGTTTGGTGCAGCCACTCTGCTAAATGTGCAGATCGCAGGTTTCTGTCACGATAAGGTAAGATAAACCTCTATTGATACCAGAGGACAAGACGAGGATAATTAGAGAAGTAAAAAATGATGAAAAGTGATGGAATATAATCTAGCAAAAAAAATTGTTTCTTGTCTGCTATTTGATGTAATTATTCTAGTAATGCATGTAGCTATAAAATGCAGCTATCTCTAAATATTCTCGTGCAAACTTAAAGAACTTCCTCCTCGTGTGAGGGAGCCACGTAACATCCGGTTTGTACATTTTGTCCCAGTGTGCCTAATTTGACCCTCCTGCTCTAGTCCACTTCAATTACATTCGGTTCATATTCTGATTCCATGTGAATGCAGCATTTCAATGACTGGTGGTTAAAGTTTAAGTATGACAAATAGCAGCAATTATACGACATAAACAGTGTACATTAGAATAACATATACTGTAATTACGTAATGACATATGTCTGTACAAACGGGATGCCAGCAGACTTGTAGCCTCATTGTCTTTTTCACTGCGGCTATGTCACGAAAAGAAGCTGAACCACACGTGACTCAGTCATTCTCTGTAACTACAATATAATTACAATGATAAATGGGTGAACAATGTAAGAATTAATTTTACAGCCCTTAATGTTAGTCATTAGGCACACCCTTCCTCCCATGCTTAGCCCACATTAAAACAATAATAATAATAATAAGTACGTAATAAATACATAATTTACTAAAGTCACATTTTGAAAATGTTAAAAATGTCTGATTATTTTAAAATACATTGTTCCATTTTTATATCAGCATTGTTACTCTACTGTTCCTTGCTTGTTACCTAGTGATAATTGCTATACCCTGTAATTATTAAATAGGTACTCTATTTTATTTTAAAAGCCCAAAAGGGCCATAAAATTGTGTCCTCTTCCCTTGTACAAACATATAGGTACCCCCATACACTAAGTAATTAGGCTACACAGTAATTGGTGGGCTGTAATCTAAACTATAGGTAAGTGTGTATAATCAACATACAAGACAGTATAATTCAGTTTCAATCAATATGTTTTATCATTAAAATGCCAAACTTATCAGGGTTCGTCTGACTTCTTAAAAACAAAATTAGCAACCAACATAGCAACCACTTATTTTTTTGTGATAAAATTTCACTGATTTACAAAATGAGACAAAAATTGAAAGGAATAAATTAGAAGAAAAGAAAATTACAAAAATGAAATAAATAAATACACTTACATACATAGACATCCCGTACTATGGAACGGCAGGGCATACCTACACACATACGAACAGTGGAGACCACTTTTTAATATGCAAATTATGTTGTATGCCTCCACTAACCAGTCAACTTACATCCATGTCTGTCCAAAATGTCATCCCTTCATCATTTTATCCTATTAGACATTTGGGTGAAATTGTCATAATTACCATTTCAAATTGAGTTATGGCAGAAAAATCAGTCACAATGGCCTTTCACCAACAAATTCTAATCAGTTCAGGGCGACTGCGGCTCAGTGGTGAGCAGGGTCGTCCTTCAATCAGAGGATCGGTGGTTCGATCGCTCCGGTAGCCCATGTCCACGTGTCCTTGGGCGAGACACTTAACCCCAAACTGCTCCCGTAGCTGTTCTACGGTGTGTGAGTGTTAGTTAGTCCTGATGGGCAGGTGGCACCTTGCATGGTAGCTCCTGTCCTCAGTGGGTGAATGATGACGTAGTGTTAAAAAGCACTTTGAATGGTCGGAAGACTAAAAGTGCTATACGAGTACAGTCCATTAACCATTCGTAGACCAGGTCTACCAGGTAGACGTTTGTGCCAAATTTGAAGAAATCCCCTCCAGGCATTCTTGAGATCTTGCGTTCACGAGAATGGACCAGACGGAGAACCTGAAAGCATAATGCTGAGGCCGGCGCAGAGGCATAAAAAAAGGGACAGCAAAACATGCAACCTAAAATATATATATTTTTTATATTGGTTGCATTGGTGACATTTAAACGTTGGCGTTACAGTCAGGACCCGGAACCAGACAACACTACACGCGCGTCGGTGCTTTTATTCGCATGCACATCTGTTTTAGAGACAGTTTTTACATAGAAGTTTTGTATGTCAGGAATTGAGGTTGAAATTCTGTAAAGCATCAGATAAAACAAAAACTACAAAAAATGTTGTTCAGTTAGTTTGATAAAGCTTCTTATTCTTTCATGTCACATTGTCGTCATTAAGCTGATATACATAGTATCCCAATTACCCAAAAAATAAAAACACACCAGAAGAGAAATCAGGAGCCATTTGTTTAACAGGTTTATGTCACAGTTTAGTCGTGGTAAGGATCCGGCATCTTTCAGTGACCCCACAGGGTGAAATGCTTACAAATCCACTGTGCCTTTGAAGTGTGCTGACTGAATTGCTGACTGTAGAGAAGCTCAACGGAGGGGATAATTCGCTTTGTTCCGAGCAATTCTTTCAACCAGTGTGACATTTGTGGCCTGACTTGTTAGACTAAATAAGTTGCCATACTTGCGTTCCACTTGCAAGAGAGGAACGGGGACAGTGATTCATCTGTCTTCTCGGCTGCTGTCCGTCAACCTCACAGGTCTCACTCTGACGGACGTGTGAGGTTGACGGGTGTGCTTCCAAAACATGTTGGCCACATTAAGAGCAGGCGGCAACCTCCGGTTCTGCCAAGGGAAGCCGATGCGGAAGTGTCTTAAAACCTGCATTCTCTCTCCTGACCACCAGGGGGCGACTCCTCTGGTTGTATAGAAGTCAAAGCTTCATGTGTTAAAGCTGCATTCTCTCTCCTGACCACCAGGGGGCGACTCCTCTGGTTGTATAGAAGTCTATAGAAAATGACTCTACTTCTCTCTTGATTTATTCCCTCAGTAAACATTATAAACATGAGTTTATGTCTCAATCTCTAGTTTCAAGTCTTCTTCAATACAGCATGATGTTCATTTAGTAAATTATGGTCCATTTAGAGTCAAACAGACCATAAAGCAGGGGATGCTTAAGGGCGGGGCTACAAGGTGATTGACAGGCCGCTGTCGCTACCAGAGCCGTATACAGCGTCTCTACGTCACTCCGCATTCCAAATATGGTAACTTCTGTTCATCGGCTGCAAAAACACAACAACGGCCGTAATCCAAGATGGCGACGGCGAAATCGCCGAACTCAAGGCTCAAAAACTGCAGTCCACAAAACCAACGGGTGACGTCACGACGACTACGTCCACTTCTTATATACAGTCTATGATTAAGAGCAGTACCTCTTTGTAATTGTCTGTTCGTTCACCCCAGACTGCTGGAGGTGTAGAGCTGCTGGGGCTTGTTCTTCAGAAACATTGAACAAATTGCTGTTTTCTGAAAGCACTCTAGTAGAGCTTTGGATACATCTCAACAGCCTACATCCATGCTAGTAGCTCTATGAGGCTGCAGTGCTTTGAGCTAAACGCTAACACGCTGATGTTTAGCAGGTACAATATGTATCGTGTTCAACAACTTAGTTTAGCACGTTAGCATGCTAACATTTGCCAGCATTCTAGCATAGATAAACCTTAACAGTCGACATCAATGCTAGTAACTCTCTACTATTAATACTATTAATCTTTAATGAGATATCAGCTGTCAGTGGTCAGAGCTGGGCTAGCTGTTCCCCCCTGTTTTAATGCTAAGCTAAGCTAACCACCTCTTGACTCTGGCTTCATATGGTATTGATCTTTTCATCTAACTCTCAGCAGGAAAGTAAATTAACCGTATTTTCCAAAATGTTGAATTATTTCTTTGAAGCTAATGGGCAAAATAAAACAAACAGTATATCACAACACTTAATGCACAAGACCTTCTTGTATCTTTTTGTTTATGGTTCTTCTCTCAATCTACTTTTGATAGAAGAACCATATGAATAGCAGCTGTAAGATGAGGAGCAGGAGATTCTTCAGCACACAGTCATGGCACAAGGCCTCTGGTGCATTACTGTCTTCTCAAGTCCCCTGATTCATGATCCCCGCTCGCCTCGTCTCTGCCAGATATCTGTGTCATTAGGTGATAGGTTGTCCATAGTTTCTGGACACGGGCAGGCTGCAACAATGTCACCACACAGACTGTAATTCACTCGGGACAATGCCTGTTGTCCTCATGACCACTTGTCTCCGAGGACGACGAGGGCCCTGTTTCATATTACCGGAATCAAGAGCTGCAAGCAGATAAAAAACAACCTCCCCCTGCTGTGATGCCTGCGAGGGCTTTTATTTCATCTCAGAGAACTATTTTATCTTGCTTCCTGTTTTTATCTCCTCGTGAAACTGACACCTGCTCACACACACACACACACACACACACACACACACACACACGGACAGACGGACACACACATTGCCAGCGGATCCCAATGAAGTGCCTAAATATGGTGCACAAAAGGTCTGCAGGGGACTGAAAGGAGAAGCGGAACAAAAAAACAAATAAGTAATGAAATTATAACAATACAGGGAGAGGGTGAGATAGAGAGACAGAGAAAGAGAGAGAGAGCGAGAGTAGGGTTGCCACAATGGCAAGGAACAATCGCGCCGCGTCAATGGAAAAAGAGAGGTGGGGGGGGGAGAGGGCTATCTGGACAATAGAGCCGGTGACAGGAGCACAATGGCTGCAGTGTTTTCAATTAGACATTATCTCATAGACAGAGTGGCAGGTCTCATTGTGAGAGGGGGCTATTTCAGGGCTGCCTTTGTGTGGGGCAGTGCCATATTCTCCCCCACCCCCCCTCCTCGACCCTCAACTCCCTGAGTCCTCCCGCACCCTCGCCCCCGCAGAGGCCCTGTTATCTTGTGTGCGACCGTGTGTGTTTGTGCATGTGTGTGTCCGTCGACGCGGCGCAGGCCTTTTTTCCGTGTGGCTTGTTATTTGCTTTCCATCAGCGGAGGGTAAAGTGTGGCCTGCAAACGTGGGGCCAGATGGAAGGGGGGGGGGGGGGGGGGGGGGGGGGGGGGGGGGGGGGGGGGGGGGGGGGGGGGGTGGAAGTGTCGGCCGGTCAGGAGCATCCGACTCCCGTCACGCTGACCCGTTGTGTTCAGGCTCGCCCGTCGAGACGGCGTTCGCCGACCCCGAGCCGAGCGCCCTCCGGAGACGTTCTGGTAGAACGTCGTGCACATCGCTATCGACCCAATCAGGTCAATGCGGTCTCCGTATCTCTAGGGGAGAGGGGGATGTTTGCGAAAAAGTACATCTCGCCCTCCGCACAGCTGCGTTCAGCGGATGAAAGCGTCGGAAAAGAGAAGGTGTTGCGGTGTGCTCGCTTCTCAGAAATAATGCGAACGCTGCTTATCGGACGGGATGTCGACACCCTCACAAAAACGCTTGTTTTCGATTCAGACTCCCCGGTGCGGTCTGCTGTGTGTGTGTCTGTGTGTGTGCGTGTGTTGTTTGTCACTTTGCCTAACCATGTTGGTTAAGACAAGCTTGTTCTGTCTAAATGCTCACATTAAGCAGATCTGTGCTATCGCTGCCATATTGTGTCAGCTAAGCAGAATGATCTTTGAGGTTTTTTTCCACTGTTGGTGTTTATCTCAGCAGGGCCCTCCCCTCCATCCCTCCTCCCTCCCTCCTCCCTCCCTCCCTCTGGGTGTGCATCAGGCCAGGGTGTCACGGGCCACACTGAAGACGGTTGCTATAAAACTATACTAAGAGCTTTTGGAAGTAAGAGGCTGAATCAAAAGCCATATTGTCCATATCGCCAGCGCTCATGCATTCGCGGAGCTTTTTCTGTGGTTGTTGCAAACGAACTGCACTCAACAACCTGCAACCTTGCGCTCACGGTGAAGTGTAGTTTGTTGTGGAGGAACACAGAATGTGGGGAAAACAGATGTAAGTGGCCATCATTTGCCGGCATTCAACACAGGAACTTTTTTCAAATTCACCAATCAATACCACCATTAGCTTCATCGTTTGGATCGCGTTGAATTTGTGCATTCATTCATTCTGTCTTTCTTAGTGAGTCCATCGCTGATGCTTGCTTGTTCACACTCGGCACACGTGGCTCACTGAAACACGGGAAGGGAATTATTCCTCCGTCGCCACGTGGGGAAAGAGTGAGGAGGAGGGGATTCAAAATTCACTCGGGGAATCAGTTTGTGAAATCTGCCAGGAAATGGTTAGTGAAGTGGCAAACTCTTTATTCTACATGTTGTCAAAGCGGAGTGGACGAGTTGTATTTTCATTGAAAAAACACAAAAGTCAGTGAACTCTGCTTGAGTTAATCACCTAAATCCTGTGAACATCCACTTGAGACCTACCGATAGGACCCGGACTTCAAAACGCTAACACATATCTTGAAATATAATATTGCTTAATATGTCTGTAATTGAGCTTTTGCTAAGTCCCGCCCAGCGGTTGGAAGGAGTTAAACGTCTCCAAAAAGGTTACGTTTCTACGTTAATAACCTGTGGAGCTAACATTAGCAGAGCACGTTAGCACATCACTAACTCACATTCACAATAGCACTTCTATGCTATGCTAGCTACTGAATGTATACACATGCTGCTTTTTCTTTTTAATGATCGTAACAGTGAATAAAAACCAACCCATCTTTACAGGAACGCTGTTGTTCCTTCATTTCATCGTCTTCTGTCTTGATCGCCATGGTGATGGAGCGGTTCACTTTTACTCCGTGATCTGTAGGCTTCGGCTTCTACCTTTTTCTTTTCAACCTGGTTTCGCTGATGAATCAGTTTGATATCCTGGATATTTCCAGCCCAGTATCATGGCAGAAACCTTCAGTAAATCTAACGTTGCTTTGGTTGCCTACAGCTGACTGACTGCACATCAGCGGTTTCGTGCCTCAACCTAACTTTCCTTCTTTCGCATAATGTCGTCCCAAAAAAGAAGTTGTGCCCAGTGACACGAAAAAACAACAACGATCAGCGTGGAAACAGTAGATTCCGTGACTACTTCACAAACTGCCCTTAGGCTGTGTTGGTCAAATGCATGAAAAAGCGATTTATTGCCAAAATAAATAAATAAATGAACACCAGTCTCCTGAACCAAAAGTCCTGTGCTTGTTTGTGTTGGGCTCCAGAGTAGCAGTGTGGCGCTGAGCTTAGCAACGGGTCCATTGAAGATCATCAGCTTTACTCTGGTTTATCTATTCATTTTTTTTACAATTTATACACATTACCTTTGACATTGACAGCATAGCATTTCCATGGATGGAATAACAAACATATCTGGTTAAATTACATACAAAAGATGTGGGAAAAGTCAAAACATTGGATTTGCATTCTACATTAAATACATTAATTATACATAAACATACAAAACCGACCAATAGCTGCATTTTCTTGCTGCTGACAAAATAATTACGACACTAATCTTCATAAACTAGGATGAACACGACAAAAGAATACAACAGGAAAACATCAACATTCAAACGATTAATTAAAATAAAAAGATACCAGCGCTGTGTCATGCTGTATTATTACCACAGTGAAAATAGAAGTGGCAAAATAAAATAGCATCAAGAGTTCATATCTTCAGATACGGATCTGACAAAAGTCGTTGACTAGTTATTGTGAGCAAATCGGTTGTGAGTGACCACTGCTGCTGGCATCACTGACCCAAAACCTCCCCAGACCTACTTTTCACTCTTAAAACTCTCGCCCAGTGTTTTCTCGCAGTTTATTTCCGTGCTCTGAACCAGTTCTGTGACCCAACAATCTCCGTGTGCATTCGTGAGGGTCATTTTGTGACCCGGTCTCCCAGTGGGGGGGGCTTTCAGTCATCGCTACCCGTGAAGAGGGTAGCCTCTTCCACAGGGTTTTCACTCCGGCGTTCAGATGGAGAGAAGTCGGGATTGGAAACGTTCCTCTGTACTGCACGCAGAACGCCGGAGGTGACCCCTTTGGCGTGCATTCGAGAGGCAATCAAGTAGAAGGTTGCGAAAATCTTGCAAACAAGAAGGGCTCTCTCTAAATTATGATATCGCACCGCATTGAGGCTCAACATGTAAACAGCGTCACGCAAACTGAAACAACTGACTTTTTAAAAAAACGTGTTGTTGCACCATTTGCGGAGTTTTTTCGTCGTTGGCGCGGTCCATCACCTCAGCATGGATTTTTAATATTCAAGCATTTGCCTGGTTTGAGTGGTTTAGTGAGCGTACATATGTGTGTGTGAGTATCTGTGAGTGTGTGTTTCTGAGTGTGTGTGCGTGAGGAGCAGAGCGAAGCGGCAGCTAGGTAGGCTGTGTCAGTCAGCAGCCTTTTAGATAGAGCAGATATCTGAGTGGAGACAGCAGTCGAGTGACCTGATTCCAATCTCTACCACCAGGATCTGACAACCCCAGAAAAAAAAGAAAACAGGGCTAAGTGAGACACAGGAAGACAGTGTGGCTTGATCGACTTCGGTTGAGGTCGGGGGTTGTTATGACATGTTGCACCTAGATTACGTTGGGCCGCTCAGGCACAGCGAGCCTCCAGCAACTGCCACTCCGGCCTGGAAGGGCTGGTGTTGGTGTGTGCGTGCGTGCGGTCTATAAAGCCCATATTTGCCCTCATAACATATACCTTCTTTTATTTGTCAGAAACCTCAGTTTTGTTTCTGTTGTGTAAGGAAACGAAGTGTGTTTGAGAAATGATACATTCACCTGCTTTTTTTTTGTTGCAATGTGTCACCTGTACAGTATGTTGACAAAGTCTTGTATTTGTGATGGACATGTCGTTTTGCATAATATATGTCACTTTTTTTGCATTTGTTTTGTCTGTTTTGCAAGTGAATGCTACAATCCACCGTGATGTTCTCCTGAATGGAACAGCACCAATGCACAAAACCTCTTGGTTAAAATTATTATTAGAATAATAGTATGTGATAGTACTTTATATATAAAACTTTAATAAGCACAGTAAATGGTAGCAAAAAATATTAAAGGGAAACGGAAGAAGAAAAAAAAAGAAGGTAAATCTGTTGTTAAATCTGGAACTTAAAAAAACACAACTTAGAGCCCTCTAAAAACACAACTTAGAGCCCTCTAAGCTAACGGAAGTATGGGACAACAAATGGTCCCCAACAAATGCACTATTTACCCATGTTCGAGTAATGTTATATTAAAAACACAGCGCTCAGCTGTTTATACTAAAACGATATCATTTTTGTGATGTACAATTCTTATCGTTATAATTTTTACAGGCATTTATTTTCCTTAGCTAGCAAGAGAAGTGACAGAAAATGAGGGGACGAGGGGAAATGACATGCTACAAGAAAAGATCAGATGTACCAGTAACGGTACGTTCGCAGGCCGAAAAACCAAAACAACGAGGTTAAAAGAAAACGTTGTCGAGCTGAGGCGACCTGTGATAATTCTCTGTGAGCCATTGTTGATTTTAAAGTATTAAGTATTAAGTGCAACTCTAGCTCTATTAAAACCAAAAATGAAGATGTATCAGATTAACTGAGACTCACTTTGTAACATCGGATTGTAACATTTGACTTACATACAAAGTGAACTGTTACTAGAGATCAGCCTTAATTTGCCATGTGTGTTACTGCCTCTAATAATGTAACTCCTATATTAACATTATTTCCAATGATACATTTACACTAAACCAGGTCAAAATAAGCAGCTGTTACAGGTTGCTGTATGTCATTTACTCTGCACCAATTTACATCCTCCCATTCTCTGCTGTATCCTATTTTCTGCTGTTGCAACGTCTCAATATCCCCATGGGAATAATTAAAGTTTCATCTTCCAAACAACCTGGCACACTAATATGGAAACTCTGCTGCTCCACGCAGTACAAATAGAGGTTGAGGCTGTATATCACAGAGCACGATAACACAAGGCTACGCTGGAACCTCCAGCTAACTGTGTGGCTGAAGGTGCTGTCGCACGGCCCGGCCTGGCACAACAAACAGAGGGCTGGCACTGCTCAGCTCGGCTTGGCCGGCTTCAACAGCATTGACAAAGGTAGGCGACCTGAAAGGCAGGAGGGAGAATAAAGCTCCGAGATTGTAAAGCTGGCACTCGGCTTTCTGCTAAAACAAAAAAAACAGAAAACGGTGTGGTTTGTATGGACAAAATTACACATTTGTGGGGGATATAGAAGCACCAACGGTTTTGGTTTCTTCAGTACAAGTGAAGTTGAAGTCCCATCATCAGTATTTGGTCTTGAATAACACAACTGAATGTCTCTCGTCTCGAGGTCTTTTTCCGCACCCGGTTTCTGACGTGTACACGAAAATGTGAAATACAAACCCGCGAATATGATTGATCCAGGGCTTTTGTTGTGAAAGGTAAGAGCGGAAGCAGTGGATCTAGTCTGCGCTTCCTTTGTCGAAGTTGAAAAGGTTACTAAAGTGTTCTGCCTTCTCGGATTTGTAAACCAAAGATGCTTCATAAGAAAAGACAAGCTTCGCCAACGCTATGAAATGGTAAATACTTCCTGTCTCCTAAGTGGGCACAGTCTGATGTATTTATACTGTCTTTTGCTAACTATAGATATTTACACAGCTAACAGACATATTTAGCATTATGGGAATTTGTTTACTAGGGTGGTAGCAACGTCGGGTGACGTTAGCTTCATTTTTTTAACGCCAGACTTCGTGTCAGATATTGCGAGTGTTGCTCGGACCGAGACGGGTCTTGAACAAAGGTCATTTTCTCCTGATTTGTCTGCCGGAAATACGTCATTTTCAGTGTGAGAGTTTTCGGAAAGATATGTGGCTTGTAAAAAATGGGTCCAATATTTACTTTGGTGATTATGGGGTTGAGTGAATCCGTCATAATCTTACACAATGTTCAGTGTGCTGTCTCCTCTGAATCGTGTGTAAACTCACTGTAGAGCACAGGTTTTCAAAGTCTGACACGGACGTGTGCACTAAATATTTAAAACCTGTTCTTCGAGGGGACATTTTTTGTCTCTTGGCCTTTAAAGCGATGACGTTTGTGGACATGACTTTGTCGCCAGTAACCTCCACGTGTCTCAGTGACAGAACCACAGCTGGCTCCACAACACCAGCATGAGAGCAGAAAGTAGCAGAAATAACTGCAGAAAAAACAGAGCTCTGTTTTGTGTTGGCAAACACAACGGTGACTTTTGCATTTTGAGGCCAGAGGCACATGGCACACCTGCAGCGCAGCCAGCACACCAGGAGGAATACATTATCAACAGATATGGAAAGTCCGTCTTAATTTTTGACTAATATAATTCATGGCTAGACTTTGTTATATTTAAATAAGTTACTGTTATTCTGCTGACCTCAGGCATGTACAAACACGTATAAACACCTCTCAGTGTAATGTGGTCCAGCAACAACACAGCTACAACGCCCCCCTAATGTAATCTTTAATGTGTGCAGCCACCTTTACAGTTCCAACCACATGATGGTGTGCGTTGGATAACGATCAAGCACACCACAGCCATGTGTGTGGGGTTCAAATGAAAAGTGCTAGTCCCTTCATGTTTTAGCCTGAGAGATTTACATCAGTGGCCAACTTATCTGTAAAAAAGTTCAGCTTTGAATTGGAACCACTCACACATGTATAACAGCGAAGCCACAAAGCACATTACTGACGACTGTGCTTTGCACCCTGCGTGCTGCCCTGGTGTGAGCAAATGCAAATCCTGGTAATAATTGACATGAAAATTGCACTTCACAGCTTGGTTGTTAGTGGAAGTGCACCCTGCTCCCCCCACTGGCACAGTTAGCTTCACTGTCTGTCACCAAACAGGCACAAGTGAATAAAGAAAAACCTGCCCTCTTAGAAATGAAGATGCTCACCAGAACTTCTTGGGTTCTTCGGCTTGTGCTTATAGGAGAACCCTTGTTGGTTCCTGGTCGAGCCTTATGTGAAGGTTCTACCTGGAACTCTTTCAAAGGGTTCCAGGTAGAAACCAGCATAAAGGGTTTGTACCTACAACCATCTGTGACAGCTCCACCCAGAAACCCTGTGAGAGGTTCTACACAGAACCGTCCTATGGTGTAATGGTTCCACCCAGAACCTGCTCTGGGGGTTTTATCCAGAACCTTTCCACCTTCTAAGGGGGCTAACAAGAACCCTTTTATATTCCAAGGGTTTCATCTACTAGGCTGAGCAATAGGCCTTCAGAACAATGTACGATTGTTTTCGAGATAACAGGTAGTCAAACAAATGGGCACAAATCCAATGGCACATTTTTCAGACTATTGGGGTTTTTAAATATGAAATATCAAGTTATGACATGAAGACATTGGCTAACTCTACTAACAATTCAAGGCTGAATCTTCATCATTGTTTTGTCACAACAATGTGCCAATAGGAGGCTCAAACATTTGGTCCACCGATATATTCACACAGCTGTAACGTACTGGCAACCTGGCACAGACAGAATACAAATTTATCTATAAAGCACTTTCCAATTAAAATAAATGAAAAATGTTAAAGCACAGTCTGGTAGATGTAAAATATTTGCATCGATAAGCATAAAGGGCAGCCTAAAACATTGCAGACAAAACAAAAAATCGGGCAATAGATTAGAAATGAAAAATGAAAATACTCACATCCTAATCCTCAATCACACAATCCTAAAGTAAAGTAAGATAGCGAATAAAACAATGCTAAAAACAAACAATACTAAAATCAGTTAAGTTACCGAATAACACAAAATTTTAATCAGACAATCCTAAATTAAAGTAAGCTAACAGATAAAACAATACTAAAACCAGACAATTATAAAGTAAAGTAAGCTAACAAATAACACAATACTAAAACCAGACAATTATAAAGTAAAGTAAGCTAACAAATAACACAATACTAAAACCAGACAATTTTAAAGTAAAGTAAGCTAACGGATAAAACAATCCTAAAATAAAGAAAGCCTGGTGGTGGCTGGATCAGAAAACATCTGCAAATTAAGGACTGACAGTTTCCTCATCTCCATACCGGCCCTGAAGTCATCCCCTCCTCATGCAATTATCTAGTAGGAGATGGGGGTCAAAATCTGCAGTCCTTGTTGAAGGTAAGAATGTATAACTTCAGCTCAGATAAAGCCAATAGGAGGCTTTCCTCTCGTGTTACGACACAGCAGAACACAATATTGGTGTCATGGATATGGCAGATGGATTTTAAGCCATAACATAAAAAATAAAAATAATAAAAACACTTTGTGGTCACTGTCAGGCTGAACTTTAGTCATTCAATTTTAAGAAATGGTCAGAAACCAAAACGCTGCATGCTTTTTTTGGACTAGGTGACTATGTTTCAGTTTGCACAAAATAGTGAATGCCGGATGCTGAAATGATGGAAATGTCAGTGCGTTCTGAGACTCTTCATACCATTAATAAAAATCACAGAATGGTGTGTGTGTGAGCAAATGTTACGACAAAAAAAAAAATTTTAATTAAAAAAAATCACTGAAGACCAGAAAAGAAAAACAAGCCTCTTCACTAAAAAAACAAAACAGGTTCAGGTGACGAAATGTAAGGCGGTCCTCAGAAGGGATGGCACGTGGCTCACAGCCCAGAAGGTCCTGGGCTTGAACCTGTTCACCAGCTTAACCTTGAACAAAGAGAGTTTTAAGACGTTCACTACTCCATATGTACTACTCTGCATCCCCAATTGCGACCGTGATTTATTTTGCTCTTTTCTTTGAAGGCCTCCTCCAGTGCACCCCGTGTCTCACAGCTGCATGTCCCACTCTCTCCACTTCCATAGTTTGACATGCGGCAGTTCGTCTCCATTGTTGGAGACAAAAGGCACAGTTTCGAGGAAAGGTGATGGAAATATCGACTGTGCTTCAGTTTGCAAAGCAGCGGAGAGACGCTTGTAACCCCTCGCACAATCAGTTCACACCTGCTGTCGTAAGCAAAACAAAAAAATGTGGGGAAATATTTGAGGCAGTCTTCTTTTCATCTTGCTAATTATCGTCGACGCGTGGCCTTGCCCCGATCCAGGACAATAACCTATACGGTCCTGAACTTAAACATTTCAGTCACAGATCCACTCATGGAAAGAATGTTGAAAACATGAACATACCAGATGCTTGGATTTTTCTTGTTTATTATTTGGGGGCGAGGAAAAAAATGACAGGTGGCTGTAAAGGAACAAAAGCATGATTTATTCAGATGAGAAAGATCTCTTCTCTGTAACGTCAGTACAAACCATCAAGGTAGCGAAGGACTCTTTCATCGCTCAGCGCTCATCGCCACGGTGTTCAGAGTGCTGCTGCCACGCCATGTTGCAGGAGGGAGCCATGCTGGCCTGGCTGCCATGCCATTGTTCCGACGACCTATTATCACGAAACCCCAGTAGTCCGAAAAATGTCCCATTGGACTGAAAGCCAACAGCCATTGTTCCGAAAATGCAAACTCCCCTGCAACAAACAGAAGCACATGGCTAATTATTATGCAAAATGACCTCATTGGACCTTCCCCCTTTGAAATTTATTTTCCTACCAGGACATGACCCCTCCTCAGCTTATGATTGGTTTCCCCTGATACTCTTACTCCTAATCTCATTTCTCTTGCCTCAACCTAACCAACCCAACCAAGGAAGGCCATGTGCTCCTGTTTGTTGCAGGTGGAATGTGTATTTTCGAATCAATATGGCCTTCGGAGCAATGGCCATTTGTTTTTTGGGATAATGGGCTGTCGGACAAATAGGCCTTCGGCCCAATGGGACATTTTCGGACAATTGGGGTTTCGGAATAATGGGCAGTCCCCCAGGCCCGTATGTAGCATGTCTACGCATTGTTCAGTTGTGACACTGATAAAGTTTGGCATCTTTTCCCTTCATTTTTTTCCCATCTCTCCTTCACATCCCCACAGTACATCTCACCGCCACATGTCCTACTGTCTTTAAGTCAAATGTTTAGATAAACATTATGTAGCCAGCCTGGTGTTTTCCTCTTTTAAACAAAATCCCAAACTCTACACCTCTACAAAACTCTACAAACTACAATGCTGCGAAACAAATTGCTCCCGACGGACGGCCAGCACCTTGCGTGGCAGCCTGCTGCCGTCGGTGTGTTAATGGGTGAATGAAAGGCGAAGCTGGAGAGCACTTTGGATAAAAGCGCCACGTAAATGCAGCCCGTTTCCGCATTTCTACACGGTGAATGAGCCAACACAGCAGAAACTGATTCTTTCTTTGTTGGGTAAAACTTTAGAGAATTGTAAAGCAGCAGCAGAAAAAGCATGTTAAATATTATGTTTTCGAAGAGCGTGAAGAGACTAAATTGAGTTTTTTTTACAAAAGCGCAAAGTTCTATATTGATCTAGCGTCTTTAAAAAACAAAAAAACAAAAAGCTCCACTTAATGAATTTCAAGTGGACTGAGCGGTCAACGATGATAATTTGACTCATCGACTTTCAGTGGGGCATCCCTAGAGGCTACAGTCTTGAAAATGACCATAATGTTGAATCATCATCTCTCTAAAAAAAAAAAAAACTGATCCACTGCATTATTACAGGATTGTTGTATTTAATTGCATTACTTTTTAGCTAGGGGTACATAATGAAACTGCTCACTGACGGGCGCGTTCACGACACATGGATTGCTGCCGCTGATTGCACCATGAATTGCGCCTCACATGCAAACGCTATCTGCGGCGTCTCAAGGTCCAATTTACGTAAATATAAAATATATCGCGCTAATGATATTACAGTGTAAACACGGCCATAACGTTTTGCAGATTTGTGCAATTTATCTTCTTTTTTTAACATCTGATTGCACTTATCTATGTGGCAAAGTCTAAATGTGCTTTAGACCAGTGCGTCGGTTGTGAGGGAATATATTATTTGTTTATTCGTTTATGTTTATTTTACAGTCCTTTTTTTCCTCATGTATTTCTAAAAATGACATGTAGGGGATCATTATTCATTAATATTTCAATGACACAACTGTCATTGCATCCCAACAAGAAAATGACCCCTTATAAATGCACTTCAGCTACCACCAACTCTCTGATGACTGATGACTGATGATGTCACTGTAACTGCGTGGGGCTATCAGCGCGGATCTTAGTGACTTGGACTGTTTTTGCAATGAGGTTAATTTGCATAAGGGGAAAAGTTTGTGCCAAATGTCTGCATATTACCTCATTTAAATACGTGCTATTTCTAACAAGTTTAATAAGCTGCGCAATCCTTTTGTTTATTCGCCCCCCCCACAAACCACTTGGGTACACCCAATCACATCCAATAGACTTTGCAAACTCCTACTGGTTGAGGCAGGTTCCTCTACGCAGCTACAGGTGCTGCCGAACTGGTTGAGGGCACCAGTCAGGTAGAATTACAGCCGTCACACGGAATCAAATGTAACATCACTGTCTGAGTGCCTGAACAAAACTAGCCAGTACTCCTGGCTGAAGCCGAGAGGGGTCAGTTGATCTCGTTGGAGGTAAAGAGGGGATCCAGTGCTTGAATCTCCAGACTCGTCAGTCATGAGACATCTAAAGAGCCAGAACACCACAACACAGAGACATCACGTTGCTTCATAGAGAACATGAAACAACTGTTCACATGTATAGCAGTACATGTAAGTGTGTCTCTGTGTGTGTGTGTGTGTGTGTGTGTGTGTGTGTGTGTGTGTGTGTGTGTGTCTCAGAGAGAAGAAAAGACTGAAAAGATGAACTGAAGAGGAAAAAAAAGGGACATTAGTTTGAAAGCTGAAGAAAAGAAAAGTGGGGAAAAAAAGGAAAGGGTAAAAGAGAAAAGGGTAGATGGAGAGAGGAAAAAAAGGAGAAGTGTAGAAAAGGGTTTTGTAATCTCAGTATAGTGGTGTTGTGCCGTCTCCATGGTGACAGGCACAAAGGCCCGTGGTTGGCCATTGATGGCTAATTGTATTCTTCACAGCTCTTTTGTTAATTGTTGTCTGCCCAGCTCCCACTTCCTGCTGGGCCACGGCACAAAGCCACGAACAGGAGGGATTAGAAATGGCACATCGGCTCCCCCAACGCACTGCCAGGCTCTCTCTACCTCGTTCTCTCCCTCTCTTTCATTCTCTCTCCTCCTCTCTTTGTCCCTCTTTCTCCCTCTATCTCTCCCCCCGTCCCCACAGAGCCGCACCTCCTTTTATCTTCTCCTCACCGTTGTGCACTCCCGTGACCTCAGCGATTCCGTCCTTCCCTTTCTTCCCGTCTTGATACGAGGTCTCCGCTCCTTCAGTCCCATTTCCCCGACGTTCTGTCCGCCGCTCGGCTACCAAGGCGCGCTGTGCGGGTGCATTTCAGAACATTTAAAAAAAAACGAGGCACAGTTTTGGCTTTTTATCACCAAGCCAACGTTTTTTGGCGTTGAAAGCTTTTTGGAAACACTGATGTGTAGTTGACAACTTCTGGCAATCATGGACAAAGTACAGGACTTTCTTTTTGCTGCAATGCAAAGCAGTAAAAAAAAAAAAAAAAAAAAGCATAAAAAGGACTAATCGCCCAAAGAAATTGCAGTTGACTCAGACCAAAATGTCTAATGGACTAAGAGGGGGTGGTCCTAATAACGTTGACCCCTCCCCCGCTAACGATTTTCCTACATTCCCTAAGACATTTGCCACCTTGAACACTGGGAACTTGAGATTATGGCCCTCGCTATTTTTCTGACGCTGCTTTGCTATTCAAAAACAACGTGATGTCGTCGGCATACGGTGTATTTCTGTTTCTGCCGTGAGACACCTGTTCACATGTTAAAAAGACATCTGATAAAGACAAATGACCATGCTGTCATGTGACGACAAAAAGGCCGAGCATCAATGACAACAACTGCTGTTTGTTCAGATATATTGAAACGCAGAACAAACATACAAAACCAAACAGAGGTCAAGATGTTCCATCAACCCAACCACTCATGGTGGAAGTAGTCTGCATGCACCACTGTGTTGTTTCCTATTACGGCCGTGAGAGGTGGAGGAGGAAAAACAAGAGATTTAAAGCACCCATTTAATGGGTACTTGGGCTTCCTGGAAAACAGTGCATCTTCAGCGGTGACTTCACAGTGTGTTAGTAAATGTACAAGGATGGATGGCCAACTACTAGTGCATTTTCAGATCACATTTTGTAATGTATCCACTCTGCCGTGGACCCAGCTGACGATTTAGAAACGGCCATGTAGAATTAAATGTTCCAATACTGTTTTCAAAGACACAGTATAGAAAAGTATGAAATATAGAAGACGTCTGGGATATTTTTATTAGATGTAATGGTGCAGCCATAAAAAAAAAATGCAATTTTGGGTTTGTATGTGTCATTCAGTGTAAGCATGGGGGAGGGGGGAGGAGGAGGATGCAGAATACATACAGTATTTAGTGTACTTATGCAATGCTGTCATACAGTCTGTACATTTTTACAACATTTCTAGGGAATTTAAAGAGGAAATAAGTAAAGATATTAAAGCTTCATTTCACCCAAATTAACCAAAAAAAGTGGTTTCCACTCTTCTCTGCTGCAACATCAATACAATGGAAGTGAAATATAACTTTGCTCGTCCTGTTCAAGGCATTAAATTATACTTGGAAAAAAAATCTATATTGCCTTTTTGGGAAACAAAACTTGTTTACTCTGGATAAAACTTTTCTTTCAAATATTTTTGTGAGGAAAAGATCATTTGTATGTTTTTTTGTACCCAAGGTCACAAAACAATTTGAGGTTAGTGGATTAAGGAACAATTTTCCTGCTGTTGAGTTGGTGGAATGCCATTTATTCTGTTGCTTTAGGCAGCACAAATGAAATCCTGTTCATCTCTTTAGTGTTGGCGAGTGGTGGCAGATGTGGTCATCTCACAACCGTGACGAACAAAAGCGAATTGGAAAACTTTTTAGTAATTTGCCTGAGCAGAATTTTAAGACGTTAAGTTGTTCCATGTGATGAACTAATTAGTTGATTAATCCATTTGTTTGATCGACAGACAACTCATTTCAACCACTTTTTTTTATGATCTATTAATAATTTCCAGTTTTAACGGACTGTGTAAAAGTTACTGGGGAGGCTGGTTGAACTTTTTGTTTTTATAAAGAAATATATATATGTATATATATATATATATATATATATATATATATATATATATATATAAAAGACCCATCCCTACTTTTATCATATTTTCTTTGGACCCAACCCTTGACTGGGAAAAGAAATAGTAGAAAAGCACAACAAATGTCCAGTGGCGATAAACAAGATTCGAAACAAGAGCTAACTCCTCTCGTTTTACACGAAGGGGACAGAAACAAATCCTTTAAGTGTTTTAGATACAGTTTGGTTCTGGGCAACAAAGTGCGTGACTTTTTAAATCCCACGTGGACTAAAAAACGTGAGCAGAACTGGTCGTACAAGCAACTTTCTAAACTGTAAACAGAGGCGGTCAACGCGCGTCGTCTCGCGACACTAACTAGAAGATGGTGACTCAACTTTATGCTTCTGCAATTCTGCTTCCAGTTGTGATGCAGAACAAAGCAAGGAGTGTGACGGCTAGAGAACCACATGTCCGCCTCGCTAGAGAGTCAATTACTGATATGCTAATAAGTGAGTTGATTTGATTTGATCTGATACGGACAGTAGCATTAGAACTGTAACATAGGCCCAGATGCACTGTGTTTAGTGTTCAAATAGAAAAAAAGAACATACATACACAGAAATACAGATGTATTGTGTTTCTCACAAGAGAAACGGTGGTCACATTAGCTACTTGTTTGATTGTTATGGGGAAATAAACCCTGTTTCTTTTGTCCTCTGCGTAAGGGACCTCCGGCGCCGTTGCTCGGACCCCAAGCCCATCTTTGAACTCGGCCTTCGTTTTGTGAAAAGGTGAAAGTATTACCAGTGTCGCTGTCGCGGCTGGTAATTATCATGACTCGGTCTGCCCTCGACCAAAGAACATCTTAGCTGACTAACACTTATCGACAAATCGATTAGATGTGGAGTTTCTCCACCAAGGATCAAAACCAAAAGCACCACTTTAAATCTTGTGTTTACCAGAGATGCGCTCATAAATTCATGGAAATATAGTAATAATAGCATGAAAAAGCTTCTTTTTTTTAAAAAAGGACTAAAAGACTGAAGAAATTGTAGTCCACTCAAGACCAAAACAAATAATCAACAACTTATCATTTTCCTACAGTGCCTGAGACGTTTGCCACCTTGTCCACTGGGAACTTGAGATCGTGGCATTTTTCACAATTTTCTTGACATTTTTTGGGATTAAACAACTAATCTGGGGGACAGGGCCTTCTCTATTGCTGCCCCCTCGCTCTGGAACTCTCTCCCCCAGCACCTCAGACATTCTCCGTCACTCGCCACTTTCAAAACTGCACTTTAAACTTTCATTATTTCTGTTTTTACCATGTAAAGTGCCTTTGGGTACCTTATAAAGCGCGATCCAAAGCAAATGTATTATAATTATTATTAATTCATTAATGAATCGACAAAACAATCGATAGATTAGCCGATAATGAAAATACGACCTGCTGGTTATATATGTTGGTGGCAGCGTGAACTGAACTAAAGTAAGCATTTCTGTAAATCCACATTGAATTGGATATCTAAAGAGGGGGCGGGAGGGGGGGGGCGTCCATTGGATTCCGACTGACCCAATCAATAGCGACCAATAGCGTGTAATTTGTGTCTAAACGTGACAAGGGGGCGGTGACAGATAATCGTTCTGGTTTATGGCCCCGCCCTCCCCGCCGCCGCCGCCGCCTCCACCTGGAAACCAGTCCTCTCCCTTTAAGTGGGAGGTGAGCGGCGCGCGGCGCACGGTGAGTGAGCGAGTGAACAAAGTCTCCGGGACTCAGTGAGTTAGTGCGCGAGGAGCAAAGCAGCGCTCTGTGTGTCCGCCTCTCCAGTCTCAGCGCTTTACCCACGCCGTCATCTCAACCAACACCCCCCGGCTCCCTCTCGCCTCTCCCCCGGAGCCGAGCCGAGCCGAGCGGAGAGGAGTCCGCGCACACGGACCGAGCAGCGGCCCCTCCGTCCCGAGCCCACCGTGCTCTGAATGCGGTGAGGAATTAAAGCGGGAGAGGAAGAGGAGGAGGACGGGAAGTTTTTGTTTCTCTCTCTTTCTTTCGCGTGGAGAGAGCTCACCGGGACCGGTGAGTGAAGTCACTTCTCGCCGTGTGTGTGAATGAATAACAACAACAACAACAACAACAACTTCCGCGCGCGCGTGTGTAATTGCCCAGGTGTGGCTGTGCGAGAGAGAAGTTATCCTTCCTCCTGAGTGATCCACTCTCTAAACTCCTCTCGACTCTCTCACTCTGTCTTTGTGAAATCTTCATTTTAATTTCCTCTGAGTTTCGTAGGCTGTTATCTGGCAGCGGTTCAGCTGATGATGAGGATGATGGTGATGGAGGTGATGTCAGCTCTGTTGACAGATGCAAATGAGCAGCTATCAGCAGGCTCCCTGAGAATCGGTGCCGAGCATCATTTTACCAAAGGCCTCAACACCTTTTTTGAGTTTTATTATTGTTTTGTTCGCTACTAAAGTTTTAGGAAGTTTCCGAGTGACGAGAAGTGGTCTTAATGGTCAAGGGAGTATACTTTAATGTCCGTTTGTGTGAGGTGTCCGGTGGGGGGGGGTCACGGGAGTGTGTAGGGAGTCTGGGGTCCCCACACCACAAGGGTCTGGAAGCATTCAGGGGTCCTCCTGAGGTCTGGGTCGTCCTTGGTGTAAAAGTGCTTCCGGCTCAGAGGTCGGAGTGCAGAGTATGTCACAGCCTATGGGCATTAACGGGGTCTCTCTCTCTCTCTCTCTCTCTCTCTCTCTTGTGGTGAAGTTGCTGGATGTGTGTGCATGCCATGTCTTTACAGTGGCTGGCCGTGTACAAAGCTGTCCCCGTCAGTGGGGAGTCCCTGACCTTTCTTTTTCCGTCAATCTTCTGTCTCTTCCCCCACACCCCCCTCCCCTCACTGTTGCCACCGCTCCTTTATTTTTCTTCTTTCCTGTTCCTGTCTTCTCGTTCGGAAGGATAGTAACGGCGTATCTCGTAACCATCCCATCATGCTCTCTGATATCGAGAGCAGGGACCCGGGTAGTGAGCGGAAGGCCTCGCTGTCACACTGCACGACACTCCACTAATCTCAAGGAGTGGTTTGGCATTTCACCCTTCACCTCTGCTCTCTCTCTCTCTCTCTCTCTCTCTCTCTCTCTCTCTCTCTTTTGGTGCTTTGTGTTCTCAGGTGAACGGGTTCATGCAGGACGAAAGGTGACCCGGGAGCTTGCTCTGTATTCTCTCTCTCTCTCTCTCTCTCTCTCTCTCTCTCTCTCTCTCTCTCTCTCCCTCTCCCCCCTCTCTATTGGTCAGGTTGTGAGTGCTATCTCGTCTCTTGTGTCCACTGTTTCGAATCCCAGGTCGCCAGTCACCCGCTTAACCAGCGCCTTAAATCAGAGAGAAGTTGCGTTAAACTCCAGGTAACCGTGGCAACAGTGCTCAAGTCAAGTCACCGGCAAACCCCCGTCCCCCGCTTGTGGCCCTCGTGTGTTTACAGGTCGCATCGGTGAAACGGAGGGAAATGGCGACGGTTTGTTCGGCAGCACGGCGCTGATGGACTCGTCCAAGACTCTTCCAAACCAGATGTTTCATCCATTGATTTAAAAATAAAAGTTAAATATTTTTAACCCATTTCCCCAAGTAGTGCGTCTGTTTCTTAATCCAATTGTATATGGCAGCCAGAAATAACTTTATCTTCTATGTCATGGTGTGTAGACAAAATAAATAGTCTGTTAAATCTTTATATTATTGTCAGGGTTTGGTGTTAATGAATCGGATTCCATAAAAACCACCGTACAGATGTAGTTGGTGCCAGCGCTGTTTTGGTTTTGGTTTTGGTCACGTGAAAACGCAGAATCTTATTTGATTGCACTGAAAGTGTTTTGAGAGGATTTGAAGAAAACAAAATTGTGTGGCTGCGTCAATAAAAAAAATTCTGTATGAAGTGCGATATTTTTGAATGTTTGGTTTTAAAGTAATCCGAAAGTTTTCCGATTTAGATCATTTTAATAAATACAAAGGATAACGTTACTACTTACAAATATTGCCATGTAATCCGTATGCAGTAACAGCCCGCATTTCAAAGTAATGGAACCAAACCCTGATTATTGTTTCATTCCAAAATGACCTTTTCTGATTTTAAAAAAAAAAAAAAAAGAAAAAGAAGATATTGTTTGGCTTGAACTCGAACATGGGGATACTTTTTTCATCCAGACGGTTTCTTTGAGCGTTCGGGTGTGTGTGGTTTTCAGAAAAGATACATCCGCTCACTGCAGATGCATTGGCGTCGCTATATTTTTAATGTCCAGAATAAGAAAGAAAGAAAACAAATGTAAAGGATCCATATCAAGATTGTTTGTTTATGTAAACTCCAAAAAAACACCTAATATTTTAAACAGAAGTGTTCCTCCAGAAAAAAATCTCAATAACGCACTCTCTCAGAGAATAATGCACCGGTTATTTTTTTAATATCCGCAAACCCAGCCATGTGTCATTTCTAACACATTTCTCACACTTGCGTTAGACTTTTGAATTGTGTGTGTGTGTGTGTGTGTGTGTGTGTGTGTGTGTGTGTGTGTGTGCGTGTGCGCGCGTGTGTGTGTGTGTGTGTGTACCATTTCCTATACATCGGACGTCTCCATAAGGGCAGCAGAGCAGACAAAGGTTTTTTTTTTCTTTTTTCTCCCCTCTCTCTCTCCTCCTGACCTCCTATATCCTCCCGACATTGTTCTCTGATTCCTATTGAACCAGGAGTCCACAAAGAAACACCACAATGGAGAATAATGGTGTGTGTGTGTGTGTGTGTGTGTGTGTGTGTGTGTGTGTGTGTGTGTGTGTGTGTCTGCCTCAGCCTCTCCTCTCCTAGCGCAGTGTGAGGCCCAAGCCAATCACACACAACAATGGCGGGTTCGGGGAAGCCGTGTGATCTCTTTAAATAAAGCCCTCTGGCTTGCCATTGTCTCCTCGGGAGGATCGCCAGAGCTGTGAACGTTCAAACAGCGCCTGGTAAACACGCCGACGGTCGCCACGTGACGCCTCCGTGACGGGGAACCTTTCATGATCCATCGCAACGCGTTTGACTCCTTGCCCTGCTTCTTTAAACAGGCCCGTTTATCGTCTTTCAGCCGAGTCATATGGCTTCCATACGGCACACAGCATGTTATTAATGACTGAGTTATGCAACTTTTCTCCAGTCTCCTCAACTGACTTCAACTTGGCCTCCATCAGAAATAATTGACCAACGAGTCTATGTAATTTAGTTATTAACAAGTAACTTAGCTCTGCCATATTGTGGACATTTGTGTTCATTAGTATATATACGCACATACATACACACACACTGCTGTTGTTAAAGACTATTGTCACACGCTACAAAAGAGCACCAATGACATCTGGTTAAGATGCACGAGCAGGAATCTATTTCCAAATAAAAAGTAAAAGAGTTCATACGATAACTTTTCTTTTCTTCGGCTCAACGCGTTGGACTAGAATTGATCGAACGCAATCTTCCGCCATTTCAAGCGTTTCTGCACATTGTTTTTGAGAACTTTTCAGAAGTTTTCAACTTGTGTGCAAACGCGTGCAGGCGAATGAAATGAAATGTTAGCTTAAGGTGTGTGTATGTGTGTGTGTGTATGTGTGTGTGTGTATGTGTGTGTGTGGCACAGCGATGTCTCACGCTGTTTTAAACCCATTCCTACCTGCTCAACTCAAGTAGCCAATTCACTTTACAATTTTACATGTTATTTTGTTTTTGAGCCTTATTTTTTCTTTCAATGCATAAAAAAGAGAAATCCTTTTGATGCACTCGCTAATTTTGTCTGCAGACCAGGAGTATTGCATTGTAATTGGCTGATTAATGCAACAGCAGAACATTTATATGAAACAAATATTTTTTGTTTCTCTAAGTTTTCAAGCAGAAATGGCAAAAATAAATGAATAAAAAGTATTTATTTTGCTTGCTTTTTTTCAGTCATGTTAATGTGTCACCTTTTGGCTCTGGAGAAATTGTGACGTATGTTTCTCAATCTCCCCTGACAGTTAACTGATTCAGAAAACAAATGGCAGATGTTGATTAATGTTTAAATTTACATTTCTATTCAGTCAAAAGTGTTTCTCCTTCTCTGTCTGTGCGACTTTCAAAAAAAAAGAAGCAAATGAAATGAGATTGTCCCGGTTAATTCTTCACTGCATCCTCTGATAGGAGCGCGTTATCGGTTTCCACGTCCTCTTTTGCATGACGCAACAGCCCGCTCTCCTCGCGTTAGCCGTGGCGCGGCAGCATCAGAAAAAGGCAAAATCCCATGTGTAAGTGCTGAGAGTTCTTCTTATGAGAACGGCCGGGCGTTAAAGCTCCTCAGTGACCCTTTGGAGTGTCAAGACACACCCCGTTTATTTACGGGGGGGAGGGAGGGGGATGTGCATGAGGAGAAGCTCGTTAATGTGCACAAAAGGTGAAAAAGTTCCCTTAACACGTCCTCCACCTGTTGCAGTGACTGAGGAAGAAAATAACAACTGAATAGTAACTTCATAGGACACACACACACACACACACACACACACACACACACACACACCGGGGCTCACGCTGGGTGGGTGGTAAAGTCTTATTCTGGTGATGGGGCCCCACACGCACACACAACCCTGCAAGCATCTTGTGTGTGTGTGTGTGTGTGTGTGTGTGTGTGTGTGTGTGTGTGTGTGTGTGTGTGTGTGTGTGTGTGTGTGTGTGTGTGTGTGTGTGTGTTAAATCTGCAGATTAAACAGGGATTTAAAGCGTTGTTTGGGAGATGTCACTCGGTGCGTTTGCGTTCTGCCAGCTGCGCTTCAGATGTGCACTCACTCGCTGGCAAACGCCGCCGTAAGCTCATAATAATGCGCTAATAAGGCCGGGGGGTGGGGGTGAGAGGGTTAGTAGCAGGCCATTTATCAACAGCTGTAAATCAACTTTTGGAGAAGAAAGCGCAGAAGCATATTTTCCAATTTTCTCGTGCCACTTTTGAACACTTTCTAATCCCTCGAGGGAGGGAGGGGGGGGGGGGGAAAAAAAGGAAAAACATTTTGTGAACTTCTCCTTTTGCGTGTTAAGATGATGCACGTGTGCTCACTCAGCACGCTATGTCAAAATGCAAGCTCCCACAGGACTAAGGTGTGTTCCATTAAATACAGAGTGGAGAGGGAAGCTTTTGTTGGGAAGTGTGTGTGTGTGTGTTTTTCTTTCTTCTTTTATTTAATCCTGACGTTTGTCCGTAACTACGGGTTTCCCTTTTGTCTTTGTTCCTGTGATGCTCATCACGTTAACCGGCCCACGTATTGTTTTGGCGCGCGGGACATGAACGAGCAGGTTAGAGAGAGTGAGAGAGTGAGAGAGTGAGAGAGTGAGTGACCCAATAAGGCCCGAGGGCTCCGCTCGTCATGTGAACATATTTCAGCTTCCTTTTCCAAATTTGCCAGCGTTGCCCAACCGATTTGCATTGCCATCAGAGACGAGCGCATGAATACAGATGTTTCGTTGTCCGCCGGTGCCTGAAGAGCCTTTTTTTATTCTATTTGTTTATTTCGACATCGATCACGAGAATTAAACAATCGCGCTGTTGACAAATAATAAAAGACAAAAAACAAAACATATCGCGCTTTCCTGGTTGATTTACATGACGCTCAATCAAATGCGCTTTGTTCTCACATGAAACCGTAAGTAGATTTTTTTTTCTTTATTTAAACAGAAGACTCATTCTACACGTGTGTGTGTGTGTGTGTGTGTGTGTGTGTGTGTGTGTGTGTGTGTGTGTGTGTGTGTGTGTGTGTGTGTGTGTGTGTGTGTGTGTGTGAGAGTCTAGCGGCATGATTTGCATTTTCATTCAAAATCAGTGAAATCTAAAGCGACAGTAGGCGCTACGAGCCCGACTTTGTATAAGTTTGCCGGCTTGTTTGACTCCTAACATTTTGCGGAGCACGGTGCGACGTACAGAACGGGTCGGCTCCAACGGCTGACAACTGTTCTAGGACTCTGGCTTCATCATTCGTGGGGCGTTGGGGTCTTTGGTATCTTTTGGTCCCTAATAGATTGAATAGAAGAGGCGTCTGCTGCAGGAGGATATGACGGCAGCTGGTCTGCATTTATTTTATCCTCTGCCTGCGTGATCACTTTGAGACGGTGGGATATCTCCATCCCTGTCGTGTAACCCTTCTCAATTTTTAACTTCTCAATTTAAATAACGCCGGATCGAACCTATAACGTCACCAGTGGAAATAAACATGAAATGCACGGTGTATGGTATATCCCACTGTGTGAGAAGGAAGAAGAAGAAACGAAAACAATCTGAGATTGATGGTGGACATTGTGGCAGTGCTTCCAAACCCTAAACTTGTGTTGTTAACCTCCGTTTGCTGCTCTTAGGCAGCTCGCTGTTGTTCCTCTGCACTCAGATAAGGACCCCCACCCCCCCTTTAATTTTTTCATGTGTCCTTTGTGTGTTTTTATTATGAGCTGAAGCATAACACAAGACCTCTGCGGACCAGAGAATGGTGAACTTTTTATCACAAATTATAAAAGCAATATTTACTTCTCAGTACTGTTTAACAAGTAAAGGCATCAACATTTTTTATATTATATATATATATATATAGATATATAGATATATAGATATATCTATATATATCTATATAGATATATATCTATATATATCTATATAGATATATCTATATATCTATAGATAGATAGATATAGATAGATATATCTATCTATATATAGATAGATATATCTATCTATATATAGATAGATATATCTATCTATATATATCTACATAGATATATATATAGATATATCTATCTATATATCTATCTATATATATATATATAGATAGATATATCTATATATATAGATAGATATATCTATATATAGATATATATAGATATATCTATATATATATATATATAGATATATCTATATATAGATATATCTATATATATATAGATATATATAGATATATCTATATATAGATATATCTATATATAGATATATCTATAGATATATCTATATCTATATATATATATTTATTTATTTTAAAGCTGCTATTTCATTGTGTGTTGTTTTTGGCGGTCCCTGTGGATAGAAGTGGTAGTGTTTCCAAGCATCAGAGTCCCTTTTAGAAAACCTCTCCTTTTACTGCAGCCGCGGTTTGACAGTCTGCCCCTCTCAGTCCTGGTCCTCCAGCCCCCCCCCCCCCCCCCCCCCCCCCCCCCCCCCCCCCCCCCCCCCCCCCCTCCACACACACACACACACACACACTCCCACTGCTGAACTGAAGGAAGTTTCTGGTGAAACGGGGGCGGGGGCACCGTTGACAAGCATTAAGAATAACTTGTCGCTGACTCACGTGGAGGCATCAGTGTTACATTGAGAGCGTTTCATCCTTAACTCCAGTGACTTCTGTTGTGTACACAACGTTTGCCCCGTTTGTTTTTAAATGTACAGCTGAGCTGAGGGAGTCACCACCCATCTCCACCTTTTTTCTGCAGCAAACCGGCCTCAAGCCCATTTGTTCCTACTGAAAATGTGAACATTTTAAAGATGTGTAAATCTTTAAAAATAAGTCACAAATATATAGATTCACTTGTGTTTATAAATGAAGGTTTGTTTGTTTTTTCAATAGTGTTTGAAGCTCTATGGCACAGAGTTATAAGATACATCCCATAATATGTGCGAGTGGCATTCGTTCAATAGTGTTTTTTTGTGTTTCATTTTTTCAAAACAATCCTTTTGGTATATATCTGGTGGGCAAACAGACATTGACGTGTCATGACCGTTTGAGGTTGATATAACGCACTTGTAAGCAAAGCGTTGTTTATTTGCACATCCGACCAGCGCGGCACGGCCACTCGCTGGGAGTCGTGTTCGTGGCCACCAGACCAACGCAAGTCCAATATTGACTTCAGCTGTTTCTGGTCTCCACCGACTCCTGAGGGAAGCGTCTCTGGAGCCGCTGAAGTCCTCCACTACGTCCACGAGCTGGTCGCTGACTGTTTCTCGGCTGCGGCCTGAAACGACACGATGAGAGCGGCGAGCATCACGGCCGTCTCTGCTCGCAGAAAAAAAAGATTCAATGGATTTTTCATTTCCATTTTTTCTCTCCCTGTTGTTTTCCCCCCCTATTGTCAGACACTACCCAGAGTTCTCTGCTGTGCAGTCGGGTCCGTGGGCCTGACCCGTGTGCGCGCCAAACCCGTGTGGCGCGTCATTACCGCGGCCAGCCAGCGACTTCAGGCATGATCTCTGGCTTATTGGAGCTGGTTAAGACCTATGGCTCTAACTTGTTTGTGGCATAAGCGCGGCTATACTTGTGACACACACACACACACACACACACACACACACACACACACACACACACACACACACAGCAAAGACCCCCTGCGGTTCTCTCAATGCTGAGACGAACGGGCCCTCAGCAGAATCACCTGTTGTGCTCCTTACTGCTCAAAGGCGTTTCCATAGTAACACCTCCGAGCCCTGGCCCTGTGGTCTTTTAAGACCCTCGGCAAACATAGACCCCCGCTACCGCCGTTACAAACTCCATAAAACACACACACACACACACACACACACACACATATATATGTTGAGCACACGTGGGCGCTCTCAAGAAGCAGCGGTGAATGGAGTGAGGATATAAAGTGTGCCGGGTTGAAGGAGAGAGCGCATTGTGGGAGTCGGGCGGGGGGGGGGGGGCGGCCTTTTGTCTGAGCTGGCCTGAAGGAGTAGGGGGTGGTGGAGGGTGGAGGGTGGGGGCTTTGTGAGGGAAGAGAAAAAAGTGGCCTTCATACACATCCTTTCTTCCCTTTTCTCTTGTACTATCTCTTTATTGGGAGTGTGTTTTGTCTTCTCTCCTCCTCCTCTCTGATAAATGCCACAGTAGCCTTTCGCTAGGGGAGAGAGGGAGAGGGCGAGAGAGGGAGGGAGAGAGAGGGAGAGAGAGGGAGAGAGGGAGAGAGGGAGAGAGAGAGAGAGAGAGAGAGAGAGAGAGAGAGAGAGAGAGAGAGAGAGAGAGAGAGAGAGAGAGAGAGACTTTTTAACCTGTGCTTCTGAAAAGCAGAAGAATACAGCGGCCGTGACTAAAGCCACAGTCCTGTTCTCCTCTTTTCTCCCTCCTCGGTGTCTTTGTGAAGGGCACAGTTGTGTCATCGGCCTATTTATACATCTTATTTAGAACACTTTTGTCAGAGAGAGAGAGAGAGAGAGAGAGAGAGAGAGAGAGAGAGAGAGAGAGAGAGAGAGGCTTGTGAAGTGCATTGGAGCAGACATGTTAAACACGAAGACGTATGGTCACATGACGTTAGAACTGGGCTTTAAAAGGATTTAGTTCTTTATTCCAATGAGCTGAATGGAACGGGGAAAAATATCAACTATCAGTGACTTCTTGTGTTTTTTTTCTTTTACTGTAGAATATTTTCAGATCCTTTAGCTCAGTCAAAGTAGCATTGCCGTACTATAAAATAGGTAAAAGTACTCCTGATGCATGAATTGAAAAGGTATGGATACACTACGTCATACACTACACTGTATGCTACATACACTACGTTGTTTATTACGCCGTACACTACCTCCCTACGCCGTACACTACCTCCCTACGCCGTACACTACCTCCCTACGCCGTACACTACCTCCCTACGCCGTACACTACCTCCCTACCCCGTACCTACCTCCCCACTACCTCCCTACGCCGTACACTACCTCCTCCCACTACCTCCCTACGCCGTGCACTACCTCCCTACGCCGTACACTACCTCCCTACGCCGTACACTACCTCCCTACGCCGTACACTACCTCCCTCGCCGTACACTACCTCCTACGCCGTACACTACCTCACTAGCCGTACACTACCTCCCTACGCCGTACACTACCTCCTACGCCGTACACTACCTCACTACGCCGTACACTACCTCCGTACGCCTACACACTACCTCCCTACGCCGTACACACTACCTCCTACGCCACACACCTCACACGCCGTACACACCTCCATAAACCACTCCTCTACGCCACACTACCTCCCTACGCCATACACCTCACTCCTGCACCCCCCCCCGTACACTACCTCCCGACACTACCCCCGCCGTACACTACCTCACTAAGCCGTACCTACCTCCCTACCCTACACTACCTCACTAGCCGACACTACCTCCTACGCCACACACTACCTCCCTACGCCGCACACTACCTCCCGCCGCACTACCTCCCTACGCCGTACACTACCTCACTCGCCGTACACTACCTCCCCTACCTACACACTACCTCCCTACGCCGACACTACCTCCTCGCCGTACACTACCTCCTACCCACACACCCCACACCCCCCCACACACCCGCCGTACACTACCTCACTAAGCCGTACACTACCTCCCTACGCCGTACACTACCTCACTAAGCCGTACACTACCTCCCTACGCCGTACACTACCTCCCTACGCCGTACACTACCTCCCTACGCCGTACACTACCTCACTAAGCCGTACACTACCTCCCTACGCCGTACACTACCTCACTAAGCCGTACACTACCTCCCTACGCCGTACACTACCTCCCTACGCCGTACACTACCTCCCTACGCCGTACACTACCTCCCTACGCCGTACACTACCTCCGTACGCCGTACACTACCTCACTACGCCGTACACTACCTCCCTACGCCGTACACTACCTCACTAAGCCGTACACTACCTCCCTACGCCGTACACTACCTCCCTACGCCGTACACTACCTCCCTACGCCGTACACTACCTCCGTACGCCGTACACTACCTCACTACGCCGTACACTACCTCCGTACGCCGTACACTACCTCACTAAGCCGTACACTACCTCCCTACGCCGTACACTACCTCCCTACGCCGTACACTACCTCCCTACGCCGTACACTACCTCCCTACGCCGTACACTACCTCACTAAGCCGTACACTACCTCCCTACGCCGTACACTACCTCCCTACGCCGTACACTACCTCCCTACCCTACGCACACTACCTCTACGCGCACTACCTCCCTACGCCGTACACTACCTCACTAAGCCGTACACTACCTCCCTACGCCGTACACTACCTCACTAAGCCGTACACTACCTCCCTACGCCGTACACTACCTCACTACGCCGTACACTACCTCCCTACGCCGTACACTACCTCACTAAGCCGTACACTACCTCCCTACGCCGTACACTACCTCACTAAGCCGTACACTACCTCCCTACGCCGTACACTACCTCCCTACGCCGTACACTACCTCCCTACGCCGTACACTACCTCCCTACGCCGTACACTACCTCACTAAGCCGTGCACTACCTCCCTACGCCGTACACTACCTCCCTACGCCGTACACTACCTCCCTACGCCGTACACTACCTCACTACGCCGTACACTACCTCACTACGCCGTACACTACCTCCCTACGCCGTACACTACCTCCCTACGCCGTACACTACCTCACTACGCCGTACACTACCTCACTACGCCGTACACTACCTCCCTACGCCGTACACTACCTCCCTACGCCGTACACTACCTCCCTACGCCGTACACTACCTCACTACGCCGTACACTACCTCACTACGCTGTGGGTGCACACAAGTGTGCTGACGTTCCTTCTGTTTGGTTGCTGAAGAAAGGTCACAGCAGTTATGCGCGGCGTCGTTATGGCGATGGGCCAAGAATCCTGCCTCCTCCTCCTCCTCCTCCTCCTCCTCCTCCTCCTCCTCCTCCTCCTCCTCCTCCTCCTCCTCCTCCTCCGCTGAGTGTGAAAACGGACTGGAGAAAAGCACCTGATACTAAAAGTCGAGCCGAACCATGCAGTTAAATTAAGGCACTAGTTTCCGTGAACATTTTGCAGAGTGTCCCATGGTATTTTGTTTGCCAGGATTTAGACGGCCTATTTCCACCGCGAACAAAATACTTGAAACACAGTTCATAGCAACAGCGGCAATGAGCACGCCGTGCTGGGCCACGGCGGTCACCCTGGTTACGGGTGCCAGTCGCCGTTATTCATATTGTCATTTCTTTTTTCTTTTTTTTATGACAAAGCCATTGCTTCGTTACATATTTAGCTGTGAGTTTGTCTGAGACAGTACCACCATGTTCGAGTGTTGTTTTTGTCTCGTTGACACTGAAACCCCAGAGTCTGGGCTCGAAGGCAGCACAGCAGCTGCTGTCTGGAGAGGCTGTGAACTCCGAACCATGCGCTTACCTCCAGCCTTACACCTGTTGACTGGGAAGATTACTCAGTGTAGATTTTATTTGACTTTCCCCTGTGCAGTGATATCTCTGCGCTTGTGAAACCCACACAAACATTGCTCGTATTGTGAAAAACACAAAGACTGTGGCCCTAATTTCCAATTTAGTCCCAAAAATGTGTCCGTCATCTTGTGCTTTTAGACAAAAAACTGAAGCCGTCTCGTATTTCCGGGTGAATTGCGAAAAATCCCATGTTGCATTCGCAGCCTCGTGTGCTTGTGGGACCTAAAAGTCTCTCTTGTTTTGCAGCGCTTTGAACGCGTGCACGTGCACGTGCACTTCAGTACAATGAGGTGCGTGGTTACATGCTCACTAGCGTGGGGGCTCGGTTCATGTTGGAAAAAAAAGGAAAACCAAAGCTGACACTCCATCAGGCTGTCGCTCTCTGCATCTATCAGTTCTGTCGAAAAAACCCAACCACAGCGCACAAACACATGAGCAAACAAAAAACCACAACTCAGTCAGCGGAACAGAGAAAAGTGCAGCCATGCGCTCGGAGCAAGTCGAGATAATCAGTGGGGGGGTGGATGCAAATGATAAAGTAAGTGATGTTGATAATCAGTAATCCATTTTTTGACAAAAGAGCTTTGAAAGGCGATTTAAAACAAAACCGCCGAACTGGGCTGCTTTCGAAGTGTGGTCCGAGCTTTTGCACGGTTGGGCAAATTAGTTTTTTCATGCAAATGCATGAATAATATCTCCAATTAAACAAATCCTTTCCTTTTTTAATATGAAATCATGTATTTATACCTCACTATCCTGGCAAACGGACCCCAGATCAGCACATCGCACACACGGACGACGCCAGCGAACGTATGAAGCAACAAGTTAGTTTGCGCGGCGGTGAGTTGCGTCCACACGTTGTACACGTTTTGTTCACGGCAATATCTGCTGTATCTAATGACACGAGGCCGTTCTAGGACCGATGTTGAAGAACTGTTGGGGGAGGGGGAACCGCTAAGGCTGACGAAACCTTGGGGCCTGGATTAGTGGCGACGACAGCAACGCTGTTGGACTTTTAAAAGCAGCGCCTGTGATTTGGCAAGGACACATTTTCTGGTATTTTCATCTGGTATTGGGCTGGGGTTAATGGGCCACTGGGCTGGTTTTGTCACACGGACCCTGGCAACCCTGGTCCTTGTTCAAACGGCAGGATTCCATCAGTGGCCCATCCTCATCATCCTCCTGATGATTAGCCGAGGGGAGCTAGTTCGTAAACAGCTTGCAACTAGGTAAAAGGCCTGTTACGCTGTTGTCTGTTTTGTGATTAAAACGTAGCTGGGCAGCAACTCCCCGCTAGCAGACGTTCTGCTAACGTTCTGTTCTGCAACTCGGTGCCCTCTCTCCAAGTGTTTAGAGGGACCCACAGAACATGTTTTAAGTAGTATGTGTTTATTACAAATGTTCCAAATATGGCAAAGTTCCTGTTTTCATTTTGGCTCTGGGTTACACTTAATAATAACCATACATAATAAATGGTAAATGTATAGTTCATGAAACGTATTTATGCTGCTGTTAACATAATGAAATGATAATTACGAATGTTTACAAATTATGAGTAATGTTCTAATTTGTTATTTTAACAGTTTGTTGTTGGACAGATTCAAACATTTAATATATTTTTATTTTTGTAAACCTTTAAAGAGGTTGTGAAATATTGTCAAACATCTATAAACATGATTTACATAGTTAATACTTTGTCAATGGTAAATATTTGGTGTGTGTGTGTGTGTGTGTGTGTGTGTGTGTGTGTGTGTGTGTGTGTGTGTGTGTGTGTGTGTGTGTGTGTGTGTGTGTGTGTGTGTGAACTCCAAAAGGAAAAGGGAGTAAAATGTAGTCTTTGTGATGTCTCTATCACTCCATCGCAGCGCTGCAGTTCACAACACTGCTCTTTGTGCGATGTACTGACCAGCGACCGCAGAACAACAGCACCTTTAGTCTGCGTGTGTGTTCGCTTCTCAGCGCGCACACACACGCATACAGGTAGGCAACAAACCCCCTCCCCTCCCAAAAAAAAATACAAAATGAGGAAGCTTAAGTGTGTATTCTTGATGAGCTTATTCTTTGGACTCGGCACTATATGGTTCAGTACCCTCGACATCAAAAGGCCAAGAGAACAGAGGAGAGGGGAAGGAAAGGAGAAGAGGGCAAGGCTTTTGTGTCTCCAGTCCTGAGAGCTCATTCTCTAATGAGGCCCAGTCAGCAACGCAAGGAAGCGTGTGCGTGTGCGTGTGCGTGTGCGTGTGTGTGTCTTACCGACCTTTCCAATAAAGAAATAAAAACACACACACGATTCTTTGAGACTCCATCTGTCAGCGTGGTCTGAAGCGTGTTCCATGTTCTGTTGGAAAGTCTTGAAATTGAACCGGGACGCTGAACTTTACCGAAAGCCCGTCGGGTTGTGAAAAAATTAAAAGCAAAGCAGAACTGCAAGCGAATGTAGTACATGACCGTTTTGTGAAGCGTGCACGAACCGGTGCACGTGTGACGGAAGGATCGATCCCGTTCACACGCCGACTCCGAAACCTCCGCTGGCAATAACGTTTTTGGAACAGGTCTCATTTACGGCGTTAAAAAAATGTCTCCTCCCCGCATCCATCCAAAGAGCGCGGTTTGACCGCTCAGAGCCACCGTCCGTGTACAAACATCATCACTCAAAAAGGCATCTCGTGAACATTCGCCAGCCGCTGTACGACGAGAGCAGCACAGAACACTGCAGAATGTACAGACGGGTCGTGGCAGGTGAATGCAGAACAGCATGGAATCAATATTATTAATTTGTTAATTAACAATGAATAAAACCGCATGCAAACTACGGCATTAGTGTACAAAAGGCTTTAAGACCAAGATTTTCAGCTTTTGCAGTAAATCTAATGAATAAAACCCTTTTTTTATTGATTTCTTTTGTGGTCATTTTGGGCTTTATTGACAAAATGTTTGGCTTGCAGCCACTCATTTTTATTTATTTATTATACATGTTAGACACCTCATTACAGTATCTGTTCTCTATGAGTGGAAGAAGTGACAACAGTTGTGATTTTTTTTTTTCTTATAGTCTTCCTTTCAGCCAGTGGGCATGTGGACAATAGCGTTCGCTCTTCTGTTTGTGAGAGACACTACCCCGTCTCTTCCCTGTTTTCCCATCTCGCGGAGGCGACTGCTGTTTGTTCGGAGCCCAGGAGATTATGTATCCGGGTGTGTGCTTGCGCACATGTGCATCTCTGTGTCTGTCCACAGCTAATCTGGCACACTGCCGGCCCCCATCAGCCTGATATTTGTTTGTGCTCATTTATGGATGCGTGCTCAAGGACCTCTCGGTGGTTGCAGTGATTCACACTTTTTTGACCGTTTTATGCCGCCAGTGACTCCTGATTCCTCGCTACTCTTAACCAGCCAGTAGGGGCCGCCATTGATCAACAACTGCTTTGGTTTGATCGGTTTCCGCTATGGATTACACATGAATGACGTGAATGTGAAGTATTTCTTTGTATTTCTTTTCAACCTTTGGGCTGCTAAACGTGGCAGAAAGATCCGGGCAGCGTGCTCTGCTATGGTTTGCGTAGCTGCTTTCTATTGGATAATAATATTTGTCGTGTGACACGCTACAGATCAAAGCTGAGCCGGCCTCAACTGTTTTCAGCGCTCGGTGACTCGGTGAAGCGTCAACCAATCACTTTCTTTTTATTATTTCACCATTTCCGGTCTGCCTTTCTCTCTCCTTCTTAAAATTGCCGTTCCGTTTCTGTCCAGGAAATTGAAGAAAAAGGTATTCCTGCTGTTTGCCAGTCCCGGGTGCCGTTTTAACGACATGACTACACCAACGAGCGCTCGGCGACACTTCAATGTAGCTGGCCACGTGTCGTAGCTTTGTCGCTTGTAGTGTGAACACGGCATATTTGCATCCAGCTCACGTAACCTGGTGCAGTTCTTTCTCCATCACCAGCTACGCATGCATCAAGGCACAAGTACAGTGGCGGACTGCGGATAGAGCTCCACAAGTGTAGTCGGGCGTCACAAAGAACCGCAGTAACGCAGCAAAATGTAATCGCTGGACCAGAATGATTTCATACAAGAGATGAAGCAGACACGTGACGGAACATTTCCTGCAGCTTCACATGGGAATGGAGCTTATTTTTATTCTTTTTTTCCCCAATAGTGATATCGTCGTTTTATACGTTTTATACCTTTTTTTTTTCCACCAAAAAGAACCACAACACGCCGAGTCATCACGAATTATTAGTTTATGGCGACCTAATTGGGCTTCCAGCTAGTTTTGGTTTCTTTTCAGGACTCAAAGAGATTTAATAAGCACCAGAAAAAGCATTAATAAAGACTTTTTTTGTGCATTAGTGATTTAATAATTAGGGTATTGTGCTTCCAGCTAGGTTGAACATCTGAAAGGTTCCTCTCTTCCTAGTTAAAAAACCATATCAAACCACAGTCACAATGGATTGCTGATTCTATCTCCCTCTGTTGTCTACATGTTGCTTTTATTTCCTGGCCCTTAACACTCCACGGCTTTGTCACGATTCGTGACCTCGCTTGGGCCGGTTTCAGTCACATGTCCAGGAAATCATAACAGAGGATAAAGCCGACTTTGTTAGAAAGCGTCTGCCGGGGCCCGGCGAATGCCCTTATCACACCGCCATCGCACCTGTTAGTGGGCTGGCGTGCGATCGGTATCGTGCTCGTCGGGGCTGCAGCGGCGGTTCACCTGAAACGGCATGCTAATTATGCAAATGCCCGGTGGGATTTGAAGAGGCTCTTTGTACTTCCCCTCCTTGAGGGGGAGGGACGGCGGGCAGGTTGGCCGGGTCAGAGGTAACAGGGGAGCAGTAAAAAGACAGAGCCAGTCACCATGACTCGTGTCAGCAGGTCTGTTCCAGCGATGGAGCGCCGCTGGTCCTCCTCGCATCCGCTCCTCCCTACCAGGTCAGTACAGAACACTGCAGCCTACACGGACATCCGTTCTCTTCAATCTAGTTTTTAGACATTAGAAACGGTTCGTTACAAATAAATGTCCATTCATATATTTTTTTCAAATCAGTTTTTTTCTTTTAACCGCATTGAACAATGTTTTCGGAATTCGGAAAAACTCTCCGATGAGCGGAATCCGAGCAGAGCAACATCCCTCACTGATCGTCGGCCAAGAAGACAATGCAGGTTAAGCGAACCCTGGATGAGTCACAGAGCAGATTTGACATGAGATGCGGTGTCTTTCAGTGATGTTTCAGTTTGCTGGAAGCTCTCTCTGGGCGTGACCCGCCCGGGCCCCCGCGGGTTGGACCGGAGCGCTCGCTGGCGCGGCAAGCCGGATCGGCTTCATCACCCTGAAGCAAAGGCTGCTAACCGTGAAACATTTCCCCAAACATCAGTTTATACATCAGCTCAGGCACTTGTCTCGACACGACCGCATGGCGGGTTGTAAACTGACTCGTGTGTGTGTGTGTGTGTGTGTGTGTGTGTGTGTGTGTGTGTGTGTGTGTGTGTGTGTGTGTGTGTGTGTGTGTGTGTGTGTGTGTGTGTGTGTTGTTTTGATTGGCCGCCAGATGCGTTGTGGTTCTCTGCCTTTTGATATGTTCCTGTGGGGAACCTTGTGCAATTACAGTTGTCAGTCTCAGGGTTGACGATGGGAATGTCTTTATTTGTTTATCACCAAGTAAAACCTCTTTAGATGTCTGACACTTTATCCTGCTCTCAACTGGCTTCTCTCTCTCTCTCTCTCTCTCTCTCTCTCTCTCTCTCTCTCTCTCTCTCTCTCTCTCTGCTATTCTGCCTCGGGCTCTAGTTGGAGAGCGGCATGGACGACGTAAACCCAACAAGCTGCTTCTGTTGGAGGGTGTGGGGGGAGGGTGTGGAAAAGAAAACACAGAGAAAGAAGAAGGAAACAAAGGAAGAAAAGAAAAGAAAGGGAGAACAACAGAAGGGATTTGCATTGCCAATCCCCCGGAGGGGGGAATGTTATTTTATTTTTTTTTTCACGTGTTACAACTTGTTGGGTAACTGGCAGTTTTGTGTGAAGTGATTCTTGTGTCGTGGGAAGTGTAGGGTTTCTCTGTTTTCGGCTCTCAAAGGAGAGGAGCAGATTATTTATTTTTTTTGAGGACAGAGGCATGTTCCCCTCCGTCCACTGTCATCCTCCGCCCGCCTTCCTCCCTAAGGGGGGGGAGGGGGGAGGGAGAGTGTGGTTTTCTTAACAGCACGGACAGCAATGTGACAGTGAGCCTCAATGGGATTCTTTTTTAAAAGGGTCACTTCACCCAAATCACAAAGTTCCTGTACGCCATAAAGTTGATGTTGTAGTCAGCGATCTGCTTTTGTGCCGAAATTCAGGGTCAGTTCTTCTGAGAAACAACAAGTTACACATTTGTTTCCATTGCAATTTTGCAAGTCAAAGAAGTCAGTCTGTCAGAATAAAAATAAAGATGGGCAGTGAGATTGCACTGTGGCCCCTGGGGTCGGAGTCGGGGGGGCCGTAGAGAGAGCAGGTCCTCCAACAATGTGTCCACCAGTTCTCTGCAATCGATTCAGATTGGTGTTCGGAAAAGAATTTGGTTACATTTGAAAATGGTCTCATTTGATATACAACTATAAACGGCAAACCCATCTCCATCATTTAAAAAGTATTGTTTTATGTAAAGTCAGTAGCCAACTAGAACAAAATGATATGCTTATTCTACATAAACTATAACAAATTATTAGTTGTTATTATTATTATTATTATTATTATTATAAGTTTCTTATTTTCTTTGGTATTTTCATCATGGAATGATGATTGCTGAGTAATATGTATGTTGATGTTGTCCAATATCTATTCATTAATGTGAAGAGACGATAAAAAAAATGGTAGCTAGTCCTGATAACTTTCTCTTTTTTTGCTTTTACTATACTGTCAATTACATTTTGAGGGAAACCTCTTTTATCCCGTTTGTTTTTAACGTATACCAAATACTAGTTTCTAATCATAGTTCACGTAGGGTTAAAGGATGGGTCAAACAAACACAGGACGTTCACCTCGGAGGGCGTTGTTCGTGTCCCGGGGGAAAAGACAACAGGTTGACATATTTTAAGTTATGTACGTCACAAGTTACACAACAAACGTACTTATTTTAAGCCAAACCAGGATCCTTTACAAAACCTAACCGAGTAGTTCTGTAGCGCTTCGGTTTCGTTTTGTGTCAATTCACAACGTTAACCACGTGTGTATAAAACTGCGACCGTAATCCAGGAGAAAATATGTTTTCTCTCAAAATGTATTTTGAGAATACAGTTTAATGGTATAGGAATGTCATTTTTTAGGAGACAAGGTTGAACATATGAACATTATTATGCTATCGAAGAAATTAATCATACTTGAAACAAATCGGTCAGTTCAGGTTTAAAGTACATCATATTTTCGGCCACTTGAGGGGCAACGGAACAAGCCTTTAACACTATTATCAACTTGTTACAGATAACGGGTTAGCAAAAACTGTTTTGGTCGACACTAAGTCTAGCTAGCTTCCTTCACTAGCTAGTCCCAACTTTGATGTCTGATGTAGGTAGCATTGTCCATGGGCTTCATCAGAGCTTGAACAACTGCAATGAGGTTGTATGAGCAGTTTGTGGACCAAAACAACAGGCTGAAGGAGTCTAAAAGTCTCACTGGACCGTAGGAAATACTGATGGTCGCGTGATAGTTCTCTGTGGGTTCGTCACTTTAAGCGAGGCCGCTCACATTACACATTTCATGTAATTTGAGCCATTGTTGATATATAAAAAAAAAAAAGTGCTGTTCAGCAACTAACTTGACTGTTGGCCAAAATAAGCCCGCGATCCAGGGAAAAACAAGCAATAACATTTAATTATTTCAAAGTTTAGCTCTTTATGCTCTTGGATAGTTTTTATACTATTCTTGTTGTAGTTTTATGTACCTCCTTAATATTTGTTTATTTTACTGTCTCCATTTGACTGAGTTGTTCAGTCAGAATTTCCCCGCTCAGTTCATCCTATTTGTTTCCAATGCACTTGTTGCTTTGGAATTTCTTTGCAACAGGTGTCAATGACCCAGACCACACCCCTTTCTGGTAAACAAACAACGCTCGATCCTCGAACAAACTTATCTGCATCGGAAGCAAAAACAACAACAAATCGTCTCACCTGCTCGGGCGGTTCATCTCCAGTGTGAGCTGAACTCGCTACCCAGTATCCGGAAAATATTTTTTACGTGACAGAAAATTGGAACAGAAATATTACGTTTTAAAAAATGTTTTGGTCCCTTTTTGTTCCACTTTCTTTAGCTCAACAGCTGTTCTGAGGTCTGTTTTTATTGTCATTTGTCAGCAGCGTGTGGTGAGGAAAAAAAAAAACAGGCCGCAATCAGATAACCTCGGGAAGAAGGCAATGCCATGCAAATCATCCAACACACACACCGACTCCATACACAACTACGTACACGCACACGCACACGTACACACGGTCAGGTTCCACATGGATGCAGTCAGCTGCACGCGGGCTCAGTGCCTGTTTTCAGTAGACATGGCCGATGTGGAGGGAAAAGGCAGGGACCATGACCGGAGTTCCCCATTGTTGGAGCCAAAGACGCTAAAAGCATTGTGCTTTTAAAACACTCGCACACCTTGACTCATTCCTCGCTGTCAGCGGCTCTGTGGATCGCATAGCTCAGCGTTGGGTGTGACACACACACACACACACACACAAACACACACACACACACACACACACACACACACACACACACACACACACACACACAGTCCGTGCAAAGGCGTGTGAAAGCCACCTGTGGCAGCTCTACAGACCAGTCCTCTGTGGAACGTGGAGATGGGGGGCGGGGTGGACCCAGGAATAACTCGCCGTGGGACGAAACTCGGTGTGCTGCCGCTTACACACACACACACACACACACACACACACACACACAAATCAGCCCCTCGCTGATACCGATGGTGGCTGCTGCTGCAGTGTTGGCTAAACAGCTTCCCACCTTTCCATCCTCATACCTCCCTAAAGCTCCGCAAAAAAAAACACACACACACACACACGCACGACACCTGAAAAATAGCAATCAGACAGGTTGGGCTGATACAGATCTGTGTGTGTGCTGATAGCTGCTATTTTCATTCCAATGGTCCCCGCAGATGTCAAGTGTCTGTGGTATTTAGATCATTAAACATTCAGATCACAGGCAGAAGTTTTTTTAATTTGTTTTGTTCTTTGGTGTGAATACACACACGCGCCAAGGTACAATAAAACACACACACAATTGGTGCAGGTTTAGAGCTCTGGCAGACAGGTGATGTGTGAGGTTTGTGTTGCAATGCTGTAACAAAAGTGTTTGGCGGAATGCTGGCATTCAATTATTTATTTATTTTCCCCCATGATTTTTTTTTTTTATTGTGCCAAACGCCACGAAGCCGTTGAATGAAAGTGGCTCCCCTCATAGGTACACACCTGGTTTCTTCACCCGGATGCCACTGGGCGAGAAGTAACAAGCAGTGGGTGTAAAAGTTGATTTAAAAAAAAATACAAATTAAGTTAATTAGCTGCATCCTGATGGTTAATTAAGATTTAAAATAAAAACAATTTGCTCCTTGATAATTCAGTATTATCGTTTACAGACATTTTAGTGATGTAACGTTGTGATATGACAGTACCATGTTAATGTTTCACAAATCCAAGTGAAATGTTATTAAAAAGTAAAGGAGTTTTTTTTGTTTGACATATGTGAACAGCTTCGAGCCGATTTAATGAATAACGGCATAGTTTTGCAGACATTTGCCGTTTTGTCTGATATATCTATCGAGCAAAAATGACTTGCATTAACATTGTGATATATTGAGTTCAGCCACATCTCGCTCTACTAGTTTTCTAAAATAACTGAAGTAACAGGAATATTAGTATAACATGTTTTATATTCAGCAGCACATGCAGTAACTAGGAGTGGACATGGATAGAATTAGTATGTGCAATTCATGCTGCGGCATGGTGTCGTAAATCTTCTTAAAGGTCAATTGAGAAACTGTTTATAGATAAAACAATGAGATGGGTTTGTGCTGCTCATTGATTTCCAACGTTTCCCACAATGGTTTCATTTCCCATTAAAAAAAAAACAATATTAAAGAGGCACCGCTATATCACAATGGATACCACTGCATCAGCACCTCATGGCCACCTCGTAGAAACAGTGGTAGTTGTAACACACGTCCGTTGCAGTAGTAGTACTGATGGCTGTAGCTGTAGTCGCAGCAGCAACAGTACTAGTAGTAATACAAATGGACGGTTTGGTAGCAGTAGAAGTATCGCTTGCAGCACCAGTAATGCTAATTTAGTAATATAAGGATTCTACGTCATTGTTAAAAACTAAATATATTCCATTCCATTCCATTATCCGAACCGCTTATCCTATTCAGGGCTGCGGGGAGGCTGGAGCCGATTCCCAGCTGACATCGGGCGAAGGCTGGGGTCAACCTGGAGTGTGTGGATATATATAGCTATGGAGTGTGTGGATATATATATCTATATATATTTAAAATTTTGTACTGCAATTTTAATTAAAAAGCTCTCTTTCGGGACTCTTAGTTGTTTCATTAAAATCCATGGCGGGTATGTACAAAATGTGTTTATCCTGGATTTAGTTTGGTCTTTATTCGTCTGAACGGCTGTTGAAGTTGCAGTAGCAGTTGAGGGAGTTTAGTTAATCGGTAGCTTTTCAATAGAATTTTAAGGTGATCACTAGTGGCGCTATGGAGCAATGTTGGCTCCATGTTTTCTTCGGTATGTACGCTCGCTAGCATGCGTGCAAAGTCATTCCTGCGGACGGTTTCATGCTAGCGCCATTCTTTAGCCCAGCAGGACCGGCTGCTAACGGCTAACGTTAACTAGCTCTCCTCCTGCCGCTTTTGGCCGGATTTGTTGTCCAATTCAATTAATCCTGCGGCAAGTTTATCAGCCAAAAAACCCGCTAGCTAGCTAGCTAGCTAGCAAAACACGGACTTAAACAAAGCAGGTATCAGTCCGTGCAAACAAACAGCTTTGCATTCTCTGAAGGAAATGCGCTGAACACGTTTGTTAGGCCTCCGGAATTGTAAACGCCGTTGTTTGCTAACCCCAACCCTGCACCTTTTGTTGATCCTGGGAAAGTTCCCATTGCCGAAGAACAATAGGTTAATTGTGTCTAGCTGTCAACCACAAACGCAGTCAGTCAGAGGGAGTTGACTTGTGTGACTTGCAGAGCTCTTGGCCACAGTTGATCGAAGATGAAGGCGTTGGCCTCGCAGTGTGTTTTAGACTCGTAGCTGTGTTTTTTAGTTTTTTTTATTGGTGCAGATTTTGAACGTGCACATAATAAACACGCATATACATCACTGGGGTTTGGAGCCGTGGACCCTGGCAGACAGGTGGCTTTGTTCGGAAACACGGTATGCAGGCTGGGAGAGGGGGAGGCTCTAGTCATTATTATGCTTTCCGCAGAACGGTGGCGCTCCGCTTTTTTTCCCTTTTTTGCCGTGTTCCCGAGTTGGTCGGCACATTCCGCTGGCATTGTTATCCGGCCTGTTTCCTGCGGCCGGCGGCTTTTGTCAGCCTCTCCCCCATTGTCCCGGCTTCCTTTGTTCCCCGGCTCCAACAATGGCTTTTTTTTTTCTCTGCCTCTTAATATATATGTGCACTTTTTGCCCTTGTGTGTTCTGTTTGTTTTGTTCTGCTGTCTGCTGTGTTTTTCTTTCCTCCCGCTGCAGAGCTGGGAAATAATAGAACACACACACACACACACACACACACACACACAAGCCTGTGTTGATATGCTCAAGTTCACTGTGGTTCAAACCTGTCTCAGTCAACCTGTCCTCTCTTCCTTTCTCTTCCCTTCTCCCTCACTGAGGCGTTGTCTGTCTCCCTCCCCTCTAGCCTTCTATTATTCACTGTCACACACACACACACACACACACTTGGACAATACGCCTGGCTTTGACTTTAGGTGGTGGTAACACAACCACCACCTAACCTTTGACCTTGACTTCAGCGGTGATTTAAAACAGCGCTTCTCATTCGTTGCCTTGAAGCAGACACATCGGACACCAGAATATTCTTTAAATATGTGGTCAGATATTTAACTGCAGATGGAGCCAGGCCTTTATTTCAAACGAGTTCATATTAAAGCTGCTACGAGGGACTTTTATTTTGTCTTGATTTTGGTGGTCCACAAAGTGGTAGTGTTTCCGAGTAGTTTCCTCTGATTTCACGGGGGAATGAAACCAGATGACAGACATTAAGAATAACTGTATTTCTGTATTGAAACACTCAAACTTCTTACTAATAATCCCATTTACTTATGTAGATCATATAGAGGCATTAGTATCAAATTAACAACAAATCATACACAGTTAAATGTTCCTTGTAGTGACTTTGAAGATATGTTTTTATTTTCAAGTTTTTACACATTTTATCATATTTTAGTAAAAAGCTCTAAGAATTCCCTCTGTTTATTTGTTGTCTTCATAGATTTGGCATAATCTACATTTCCACAGTACTAAATTCATCACTGCAATTATAGACTCAAGTAATACTGTTGCTCCCTGTTTTTCTTTCTAACACGTTTGATCGCTGTCGAGCTACCGTCAATGAAACATTTTCACGACGTATGGTTACATGTGGTTACTCTACACATCTCAATGTTTTTTTTGTTTACCCGCCATTTATTAGGGGCCAACGCTTTACCTTTTCTTGTTGGCCATATAGTATTTGAGAATTTACAGTGTACTTAATTTCCCCTTTGGTAGCCTCCTTAAGGACCACTTAATGGCATACACGGTTTTCATAGTTATCTAGTGTAGATTTAAGCCATGCTAACACCATTGTGCTAACGGTCAGTCCTCCCATTTCAGACCGAAACATCTCATCAACCATTTGTTGGCTTGCGATACAATTTAGTCCAGATATTCATGGTCCCTTGAGGATGACGCCTACTGATGTTGGTGATCCTCTGACCTTTCCTCTGCGTCACCACAATGTTTGACATTTGTGGTTCAGAGTGAAACATCACGACGGCTGTTAGATGGATCGCCATTTAAATTTGCCGCAGACATTCAGGTCAATGTTTTCACTTACTCTGCGAACTGTCTCGACATCTACATCGTTGTTCCCAGAGGATGGATTTGAATAACTTCAACCCCTTGACTTTTCATCTAGCGCCATTATCGGGACAAAAGTTTGTCCAATACTTTGGTTATTGACCAGATACCTGAAAAATTATGTCATTCCCATCAGCCTCAGCTGCACTTTGTGTTGCGTGCTAATCAGCAATTGTTAGCATGCTACATGCTGATTTAAGATGGCAAACCTGCTACATCAAGTTGTTAACATTGTCATGCTCACATGCCAATGTTGTCAGCAGTCGGCTCAAAGCACCACGGCTCTGTGCTGCCTGCTAACAGTCACACGGAGCCGCTAGCTAGCTGGAGACTCGTAGTCCCGTCCAACCAGCTCTTTTCCAAAAACTGTTTTAACCTGTTCATCTTGATAAGTTATGAGTTATAAGTGATATGTTATGAGATTTGTTTCCCTAGTGTGAAATGTACGTGTGGAGTCCTGAGGTGCCCCCTGTTCTTCCCTTGATCGCGGCTCTTTGCTGTAATTATATCACCTACCCAATCAAAACTTGCCATGGCAAGTGCCCATACCTCGCCACACCCAAAATGACACCAGCTTTGTTTGCTGTCGTTTGTCTTCCAACAGAATGGTTGAGCCCAGCCCTCCAGCACTGCACCTCCTGTCTGGCGGGGATGTCAGCATGGCGTGTGTCGGTGTAAAAGTGGAACAGGAGGAGGCCGGCACAGGGGTCGGAGTCATAACCCACGCCGAGCCGATCAAGAGGTCTCCCTCGCGCGATTGGTCGGGAAATCATCCGCTGGAGGCCCGCCAACTGACCCCGCCGCTCTCCCGCTCCCCTTCGGTAAGCGTATTGCGACAGGGGGGCGAGAGAGAGGTTATCGATGGGAAATTTAGGGAAATGTCGGAAGGGTCACGGATTGACACGTCAATCCGAAAGGTGTACTTCTTCTTGTCCTGTTCTGAGCCAGTTCACTTTCTGTGCCCCCGACAGGAGGGCTCTCCGGGTAAGGAGATGCTTCACAGGCAAAGCCCCATGGGACTGAGGGAGGCTAGGACACATGACCGACCGGAAGGACAATCCAACTTCAAGGAAGGTCGGTCTCAACCTCACACCCTCGCTCAGTCACTTTGTGCTCTGCGGTGTCAGGGCTGGTGTTGATCGCGCTGCCAATCTGAGTAATCATACTCCGTAATCATACTGAGTATGATCACTGAGATTGGCAGAAGAAGCCGTCCCAGTATTGATCATCTAATCACTCGCACTTTGGCTCAATATAAAACTGAAAAATAGCTCCTGTTCTTTAGAAGAAGAGCTATGGCTGTGCGGACTGAGAGTTTAATTCTCTACACTGTTTTTATCCGTTAACCTGCTTTGAATATTTTGACGAAATAATCGTAACCTAAAGGGGTCTTACTAGCTTTTGTTTTTTAATATGGTGTTTTTGAGCATCCATCAATGAAGAGCGAAAAACAATTTTCTCCTAGCCTAATAATCCCTGATTCAGTCTATTAGACTCTACATGGACCATAATTTACTAAATGAACATCATGCTGTATTGAAGAAGACTTGAAACTAGAGATTGAGACATAAACTCATGTTTACAATGTTTACTGAGGGAATAAATCAAGAGAGAAGTAGAGTCATTTTCTATAGACTTCTATACAACCAGAGGAGTCGCCCCCTGGTGGTCAGGAGAGAGAATGCAGGTTTTAAGACACTTTCGCATCGGCTTCACTCGGCCGCCTGCTCTCGACCTATTGTTTTTAATATTTAATATGCAAACATTTATCATGCAAACTGTAGTTCATGCACTTTCAAAAGTTTTAGAAGCGTGTTCATACAGCACTCGGCAGCATGAGAGACCCACTTGCATTTGGACCGGCACTTAATTCCCCATAGCAAGTACTCGGCATTCGCCTCAATATTGGATTTGAAACATTGGTATCAGCGCACCGCCACGGTCTGTCTCCTGCCTACACACACACACACACACACACACACACACACACACACACACAAGTCCATACAATTTTCTCAGCGACCAGAGTCCATATCTTATGTGTTTAAGTGCACTACATTCAGCATTAAACAATGCAGTCTGCTGAAAAATCAATGTGCAGAAGTGACGGTTTGTCTGGCGAAAGCGAGGGTGTTGTTTTGCCTCTTGAATGGCTTTTCAGAGGGATCTTGGTGCTTTTTGTCTGATTTTGTTGAATCCTCCACACGAAGAGTAAAACGCTGCTCTCCTGAGCTGTTCCCAGAGTCTCTCCCTGCCCTGCGGTCTTTCACCAGCACTGCACTCCTCAACCCTTTCAATTTTCTTTTCTTTTCTCAAATTCTCTCTACTCGCTGACCTTGGATTGTTCTCTGTCCACATATCGATCCACTCAAACACTCAAAACTTCTCCCGGAGGCACAAACAACCTCTGCCCTTCGGCACCTCGAACGTCTCTGTTCAATCAATGCCATTAGGGGAGGCAGAGGGGAGGGAGGGAACGGAGGCCGAGAACGTGGTTTTAGTGTCAGATGGACTCGATTTGACGGGAAAATATTTTCCGTGCAGCCCGGTTTGGGCCCTGCTGAGTACCTGTTGTCCTGTTCACAGTAATGCCCACTATTGAGAAGCTGCTGAATGCTGACTGGAAGGAGAAACTTCTGGATAAAAGCACAGTGGAGGCAGGACGACTGAAAGGTCAGCTTTCAAACACCAACAACACCTTTATTCCACTTATACACCACTTAAATACACACCACTGTTTTGATTGTGCAAATACCTGCCTTTTTTAAAAATGTATTTATTTGCAATGAACTTCACCTGTTCCATGAAAACATGTTACACAAAAGATAACTGGGATAATTTGGTGCAACACCGCTTGGATCATTTTTCTGTCAAAATGATTGGCTTCATCTGGCGTTCCTCCTAAAATCAGAGTAAGTCAGGACCAAAAAATCCTAGACACAAACAAAAGGACACATCTGGAGAGGCAGAATGAGGAGGAGCCAAATTATTGATGGAAAAAAATGTCTTGCACTACACATTCTTACACTACACGTTGTAAACATGTACCCATCACAACCCAACACTGGTCATGGTTGAGTATGACACCTGCCCCTCTGACCCCCTCCAGGTACCCCAGAGGCTCTGGCAGAGAAGGAGCTCCAGCTGCTGATGATGATCAACCAGCTGAGTGGTCTGAGGGAGCAGCTGCTGGGAGCCCACTCCGAGCAGAGGAACATGGCCGCCCTGCTGCTGGAGAAGCAGCAGCAGCAGATGGAGCTGGCTCGGCAACAGCAGGAACAGGTACCACCCGCAGGTGTCCCATCACAAACCGGACCCAGATACTGGGGAATCCCAGGAACTGAATCGGGAACTAAATGTCCCTTCTGTGCAACGGTTGTTATTCAGCTCTATCTGTCACTCACAGACTCCTTATCTCACGCTTTTTGGGGACTCAATAGAAACTCAACATATTGAGATTTTTACAACATGGCCTTCATGATATTAGAAGGAATTCTCATTCCTCATCCTAACATTGATAGCCATGACCACTTGTGCTTCTTGCAGTATGAATGGTGCCACCAATTTATCATTGCACTTGTATAACATTGTCGAACTAACGTTTGGAGAGAGGAGAAAACAAAAGAGCAAAATCAATGCAGCAGAACCATAGATATCCTTCTTTCTTTGTAAAACCATGTGCCTACATTACCCACAATGCAATTCGGCCTTTGAGGGTTCAGTCTGAGAGTCAGGAGCGGGCTTCAGTGGTCCACTCACTTTTTTCTTATTCCACACCCCCACATTTTATTTTTTTCATTTTCAAACATGTATTCTTCATCCCTAATAGACTCAATTAGGAGTGATGTCACCCAAGTGACATCACTCGAGGCCGTTTATCAGACTTCTGACAGCTCCCTCTTTGAGACAATTGTTTTTTTTCACGTACGCAGTATTACTCCCCAAGACCTGTCAAAACACTTTAATGGG
>JACSYO010000583.1:0-212500 GCA_016806645.1 Ophiodon elongatus | reverse complement strand
TGACGTCATCCAATACAAGGCCTGGAACTGCTCGAAAGACAATGGCTTGGGGAAGACGTTATAGACACTGAGCACCAAGGGGAATGTTTTGAGTATATGGGTACACTTTCTGTTTCACTACGATAGAATCAAACTCATTTTGGTATATAAAAGAAAGAAAACAAACACAATCAGTCGTCCACTCATTGTTTTTGACTGAATTCTCTAGTTGCTGGCTTCGAGAGAGAGAGTAGCTCATGTTCACAAATATTGATTGAACTTTCCAATGTCCTGGAAATAACTTATTGGCATTCTTAATTTAGGTGGCGTTGCCCTTTAAACACATCATGTATTGCACTGAAAGCATTTCTACTTGTTTGTAACTCTATAAACAGATGAAGAAAAGGGAAGTTAGCATTGGCACGAATAGCCAATCTGAATTAGTAGGCGCATAGAAACAAAAATAGTTCCACCTGCAGTGTTCGATTGACAGACCCAGCACAGTAACGAGCGCTTGGCAACAAAATGGGCAAGAGTTGAATATATAAAGCAGGAATTGTGGGTAATATCACAGAAACAAAGGGAGGCGAGATTCATCGTTTTTGTCTTTCTCCTTCCTCCTTGACCGGTGTTGTCTGTCTTCAGGTTTCCTCGGAGACGGCGACGTGGTCACCCAGGCCATCCATGACGCCCAGCAGCTCCTGAGGGGCCACAGCGCCTCGGGGCGAGACAGGGACCGGGAGAGAGAGAGAGACGGCGGCGGGAAGATGGTGAGATGATGTCACAAGGTTTCTGTTCAAAGCCTCTTTCAGACACGTAAATTAGGATGGCAAATTGACATTACTTTTACATAAAAGTCACAAGACTTCTTCACATCTTTTTCTGTGTGGTTTTCACCAGAATTCTTCTCTCTTTTATTTTTACTCTTTCACACAAATGTCAAACAAATGAAATGTGTCTGGTTGTCACTGAGAAAACATTTTCACAGATACACAAACAATCCGAGCTCCAAAGCTATTTTTGGCTCACTGTTGGTGTGTTTACGTAGAGATTTATACTAGCACATATTATTATTTAGAACTACAAACAAACACCTGCGTCATAGGTCCTTCTTACAATAAGTGATGTTTTTGGCTGCTTGGGGGTCAGCGGAAGCAAGTAGTGAACACATCATTGACATATCATCTTCTTTTAAGTTGATATGGAGAACATGACGAGTTAGCATAGACATCTAGCAGTAATATAGCAACCGTATCATTAATTTGGAGTTGTGTGTCGGACCACCTGATGAATTTAGGTCCAATTTTCGAACTCTTCTTGCTCCGTTTTTGGTCTCAACCAACTCTTGAGGGAAAATCTGTCTTTTTAGCTGCCAAATGCTCCACTATGTTCGTCAGATAGTAGCTACCTGTGTCTGTCTGCCGTTTGGTGCTGAGCCGGTGGTGTACCGGTACACGGTAGTGTACAGTGGGTTATCAGTGCTTTTTCTCTGAAAAAAGCTGCCTCCGAAGGCCAAAATCACCCGCTTCGATCGTTATCCGTCAATTGAGTGGGCGTTATTAGTGGTTATCATCCTCATAGATAAACGTCACAAGTGGCCTGCTACATCTACCAGTAGGTTCAGAAGGCCGTTATTAACTGTTAACGTGGTTGATCACTAATGAAAATACTAATAATTCTAGTTGCTGTAGTATTTGAGACGAGAGCAAAGGAGGAAGTCAGACGACAAAGTCCGTGTAGGGAGAAGGTCAGAGTTGGCAGATGGGACAGAAAACACAGGACTTTCACCCAGGAGACCACAGTTGCTGTCCCATCTGAAACCGCAAACTCTTATTTTAGGTTGCCTTTACATACTTAAGTTGCGTGACAAACGTTCTAATTTGAACCAAACCGTGATCGTTTCCTAAACCTAACCAAGTGGTTTACAGCACTCTGAAGTTTGGTCCGTCTGAAGCATCATAATGGAGGTAATAACCACAGATAACGGCCGTTCAGCTCTCTGATAACGCTGTGAGAGTGAAACAAAAGGAGCAAAGTTGTGGGTCCGACACCTCAACAGTGAGCTGAAACTCGCTATAAAGCTCCATAAAGCTCCATAAAGCTCCATAAAGCTCCATAAAGCGGCCGTCAGGTGATAAATCTCCGTAGGTTCATCACTGCGAGCGCTTCGCATCGTCAGTGTTTCCACACTGTCCATTAATACATTGTTAGTATCTCAATCCACACCTGTCAGCCAATCAGAATTGGGAATTCTCAGAGGCCATGGTACACATGTACATAATGGACACCTGTGTCTGAATTACAAAAAAAAGCCATTTCTTTTCACCACTTAAATTCAGAATAATTCGATTATCTCACGATCGTACAGGAAAGGCCAGAGTATCAACAAAGAAATAAGTCAAACCGTAATGTATGTATGTATGAGTTTGTCGAACGCAAACGCCGTCGAGGAAACTCTCTTCTCCTGACTGACGCCGAGGGGTCCGATCGGGGGTCAGAGTTGGGTTTAGGGTTACAGGGAGTCATGCGTCTCCCGGGGATTTGACCAGCTGTAGTGTAACCGCGCACAGAAGCACACTGTAACCGCTCAGTGTTATCGGAGTGTTGCCTTCTGGAAAATAAACACTGTGTGGAAAAAAAAGACAAAGAAGTTATGTGTCTGTTGTTTCTATTATTAGTCATTGAAAAGGGGCCTGGATTCAGTGTCCCCTGACAAAGATGCGAACGACTGCTCCTCCTCTTTGTGCGAGTGCAGTCGTGTGCGACGGGGAAAAAGTACAGAATGTCTGCACACAACCACTTTAGTGTGGAGCAAAATGGAAACCCTCCTGTCGGAAAATCCTGCATCTCGCGCTGATCTTGTTGTTTTTTCAAAGAGCCATTAAAGCGTCCTCGACGATGCATATTGTATCTGGGGAAAAAAAACCCTGGCTGTTACTTTTTTGTTTTGGTTCTTGTAAAAAAATTGTCTTCTATTCTGGTCTTCTGGTTTTTTTTCATTCTTTGAGGTGGCGGAAGCTTTGGTCTGAGGCTGGTCCTGGAGCAGCAGCTGTTGCAGCCTCACAATAACCACAAAGGCCTCAGTGTGGCATTGACTGAGCCACCTGCCCTCTCTCTTTGTCCTCAGTAATACTGTACTCTCCTCCTCTCCTCCGTTATCCCGCTCCATCTCGCCTCCTGCTTTAACACCAATACCGATGACCGACCTATTTTGGTATTACACTCCACCGAATGGGGGCTCCATCATGTTTTACAGCACGAGGGGGGGGTTTGATAGATATGCTGACAGTGTGGTAGTTTACATTCCCAGCTTCTCCTCCCCTTCACCTCTCCTCCCTCAAACAATAAACACCATTCTTCCTTCCCTCCGTGGCGTTGTCGTTCCCTTCCTTTGCATTTACAGCTCTGCATTTAAACAGCAGCTGATATGCTGAGCGTGCGGCTTCTTTACCTTAAATAGCGTTCTGTGACACACACACACACACACACGCTTTGGACACACCCCTCCAACATGCGGGTCACCTGTTTGTTTTTTTACTGCGGCCAGAGTTCAAATGGCCTCTCTGTGCTGGAGTGTGAATATTTGTGTGACTTCATCCGCCTTTGTCTTTCTTTATGTCTTCAGGAGTATAAAGAATCTCCCCGCAGTGAGAGGATCTGTCACTCGGAGCGGGGCGAGGACCACCTCAGCAGTGACTCCGAGGGTAGGTGTCTCTGGAGGAGCCGGCTCGACCGATGTGTTTAATAATAACTTTTAGAATAACTTTTGGTAACGCCCATTACTACAATGCATTGGTATGCTTGTAATGCGTTATTATCAGCTTATGGCATTGTGTAATTATAGTTAGAAAACCCATACATTTTAATTAATGTTTATAACAATACTCATAACACATAAAGCATTTTATGATTACTTGGAAGGTCAAGTATCGCTACACTTCATAATTGCTGGTAACTCGTTAACATTTCTTTTTCGAAGGATCAACATTGCATTATAGATTCCATAGTTGTAATACATTGTCCTTCTATAATGCATTATAATTACTGTTATAATTTATTATAATGTGATTATAAGTTAGTCTAAGTGGTCAGTGTTTGCTTTGAGTAAAGTAAAAATGTATTTTACAAAGCTTTTTATTTTTGCATAGATTTATATATTTTCACTCTACTGAAAGCAAACAATGACCACTTATGAGTGAAGTGCAGTTACTAATTATCACACTGTAGTGCATTACAACAGCCATTTTAATGCGTTATAAAGATTATGTATTACAACTATGGGAATTATAATACACTATGATCCTTTTAAAAAAAAAAGTCAGTGACCAGCAGTTCTAAAGAAATGATGACCTTATAGATGGTTATTAAATGCTTCATAATGTGTTATGATTATTGTTATAAAGCCATACGAATAATGTTGCTTAAACCTATAATTATACAGTGCTATAAGCAGATTATAACGCATTACAAGTTTGCTTATGATGCATTATAGACAGAAAGTTTAACAACTTTATATTTTAAAGGCAGTATACCATACTTGTAATTGTCAAAGAAAATGTTTTACTATTAAGAATATGGGATTAATATTTTAATATCCCCCAAATAATAACTCTGCTGTATCAGAATATGTCATCATCTTGTTGAAGTGTGGTTGGAAAACAGAAGAGCTGTTTCTGGAACAGAGACCCTGAAGGAGAATGTGGGTGGGGAAACATGCTGCATGTTAAATAGGATGTTTGTGGGTGAAGGGATTCACCTCCAGCCAGCAGAGGTGGTAACCAGAGGTGGTAACCAGAGGTGGTAACCAGAGGAGGTAACCAGAGGTGGTAACCAGAGGAGGTAACCAGAGGAGGTAACCAGAGGAGGTAACCAGAGGTGGTAACCAGAGGTGGTAACCAGAGGAGGTAACCAGAGGTGGTAACCAGAGGAGGTAACCAGAGGTGGTAACCAGAGAAGTTCACCAGAGGAGGTAACCAGAGGTGGTAACCAGAGGAGGTAACCAGAGGTGGTAACCAGAGGTGGTAACCAGAGGTGGTAACCAGAGGAGGTAACCAGAGGTGGTAACCAGAGGTGGTAACCAGAGAAGTTAACCAGAGAAGTTAACCAGAGGGTAACCAACAGAGGTGGTAACCAGAGGTGGTAACCAGAGGAGGTAACCAGAGGTGGTAACCAGAGGTGGTAACCAGAGAAGTAACCAGAGGATAACAAGGGGTAACCAGAGGTGGTAACAAGGTAACCAGAGGTGGTAACCAGAGGAGGTAACCAGAGGAGGTAACCAGAGGTGGTAACCAGAGGAGGTAACCAGAGGAGGTAACCAGAGGAGGTAACCAGAGGTGGTAACCAGAGGTGGTAACCAGAGGAGGTAACCAGAGGAGGTAACCAGAGGAGGTAACCAGAGGTGGTAACCAGAGGTGGTAACCAGAGGAGGTAACCAGAGGTGGTAACCAGAGGAGGTAACCAGAGGTGGTAACCAGAGGTGGTAACCAGAGAAGGTAACCAGAGGTGGTAACCAGAGGTGGTAACCAGAGGAGGTAACCAGAGGAGGTAACCAGAGGTGGTAACCAGAGGTGGTAACCAGAGAAGTTAACCAGAGGAGGTAACCAGAGGAGGTAACCAGAGAAGTTAACCAGAGGTGGTAACCAGAGGTGGTAACCAGAGGAGGTAACCAGAGGTGGTAACCAGAGGTGGTAACCAGAGGAGGTAACCAGAGAAGTTAACCAGAGGTGGTAACCAGAGGTGGTAACCAGAGGAGGTAACCAGAGGAGGTAACCAGAGAAGTTAACCAGAGGAGGTAACCAGAGGAGGTAACCAGAGGTGGTAACCAGAGGAGGTAACCAGAGGAGGTAACCAGAGGTGGTAACCAGAGGAGGTAACCAGAGGAGGTAACCAGAGGTGGTAACCAGAGGAGGTAACCAGAGGAGGTAACCAGAGGAGGTAACCAGAGGAGGTAACCAGAGGAGGTAACCAGAGGAGGTAACCAGAGGAGGTAACCAGAGGGGTAACCAGAGGTGGTAACCAGAGAAGTTAACCAGAGGAGGTAACCAGAGGTGGTAACCAGAGGTGGTAACCAGAGGAGGTAACCAGAGGTGGTAACCAGAGGAGGTAACCAGAGGTGGTAACCAGAGGTGGTAACCAGAGGTGGTAACCAGAGGTAACCAAAGGTAACCAGAGGTGGTAACCAGAGGAGGTAACCAGAGGTGGTAACCAGAGGTGGTAACCAGAGAAGTTAACCAGAGGAGGTAACCAGAGGAGGTAACCAGAGAAGTTAACCAGAGGTGGTAACCAGAGGTGGTAACCAGAGGTGGTAACCAGAGGAGGTAACCAGAGGTGGTAACCAGAGGTGGTAACCAGAGGAGGTAACCAGAGAAGTTAACCAGAGGTGGTAACCAGAGGTAGTAACCAGAGGAGGTAACCAGAGGAGGTAACCAGAGGTGGTAACCAGAGGAGGTAACCAGAGGGGTAACCAGAGGAGGTAACCAGAGGTGGTAACCAGAGAAGTTCACCAGAGGAGGTAACCAGAGGTGGTAACCAGAGGAGGTAACCAGAGAAGTTAACCAGAGGTGGTAACCAGAGGAGGTAACCAGAGGAGGTAACCAGAGAAGTTAACCAGAGGAGGTAACCAGAGGTGGTAACCAGAGGTGGTAACCAGAGGAGGTAACCAGAGGTGGTAACTAACCAGAGGGGTAACCAGCAGAGGTGGTAACCAGAGGAGGTAACCAGAGGTGGTAACCAGAGGGGTAACCAGAGAAGTTAACCAGAGGGGTAACCAGAGGTGGTAACCAGAGGTGGTAACCAGAGGTGGTAACCAGAGGTGGTAACCAGAGGAGGTAACCAGAGGTGGTAACCAGAGGTGGTAACCAGAGGAGGTAACCAGAGAAGTAACCAGAGGGGTAACCAGAGGAGGTAACCAGAGGAGGTAACCAGAGGAGGTAACCAGAGGTGGTAACCAGAGGAGGTAACCAGAGGTGGTAACCAGAGGTGGTAACCAGAGAAGTTGAGGTAACCAGAGGAGGTAACCAGAGGAGGTAACCAGAGAAGTTAACCAGAGGAGGTAACCAGAGGTGGTAACCAGAGGAGGTAACCAGAGGAGGTAACCAGAGGTGGTAACCAGAGGTGGTAACCAGAGAAGGTAACCAGAGGTGGTAACCAGAGGAGGTAACCAGAGGTGGTAACCAGAGGTGGTAACCAGAGAAGTTAACCAGAGGAGGTAACCAGAGGAGGTAACCAGAGAAGTTAACCAGAGGTGGTAACCAGAGGTGGTAACCAGAGGTGGTAACCAGAGGAGGTAACCAGAGGTGGTAACCAGAGGTGGTAACCAGAGGAGGTAACCAGAGGAGGTAACCAGAGGTGGTAACCAGAGGTGGTAACCAGAGAAGGTAACCAGAGGTGGTAACCAGAGGAGGTAACCAGAGGTGGTAACCAGAGGTGGTAACCAGAGAAGTTAACCAGAGGAGGTAACCAGAGGTGGTAACCAGAGAAGTTAACCAGAGGAGGTAACCAGAGGTGGTAACCAGAGAAGTTAACCAGAGGAGGTAACCAGAGGTGGTAACAACACATCCTCAGACCCTAACAGAGTAGGTTGTTGTAAATGACAGATATGACAGATATGACAGATATGACATCCTTCAACACCTGGTTGTGAAACAGAACTACTTTGCATGCTTTGTGTTCAAATAACTGTTTGTTTCATAAGTACGTGACTTGGTACTAATATTTACATGCATACAAACATAGTTACGTACATACTAGAGTAGTTGCATACGTACTAATGTAGTTACATTAGTATGAATGTAGTTACATATGCACTACATACGCTCTCACGTAGTTATGTACTAACAGTTGCATACGTATGTAGTTACATACGCACTAATGTGGTTATGTACTAACGTAGCTACATACGTACTAACGTAGTTATTTACTAACATAGTTATATACGTACTTATGTAGTTATATACATACTAATGTAGTTATATACTAACCTTGTTACATATTAATGTAGTTATGTACGTATATAGTAATGTAGCGACGCACTTAGCTTAAAACAACTATTTAACTTCAAATAAGTCAACATGTGGACCATGGGTTTTATTACGGGGACGCCGTGTCCTGGGTGAAAGTCCTGTGTTTGTTTGAGCCTCCATCCACCCTGACTTGGTTGCTCTTAATGCTACATCACCTGACTTCCCCCTTTGCCCCCGTCATAATTACTAGGGCCACTCCAGTTTGCAGCCTAACAACAAACGTAAATATGGGTCACAATAAGCTCAAAGATTTTTAGTGATGGCGGCTTGAAAACGGTTAACAACGAGAAGGAAAAGAGACCTTCTCAAGGGGGAAGGAGAACTCCATCACAAAGCTGGCAGCTTGGTGTGGACTGACTGTAGCCCTCTTTCCTGTAGGGGCCATACCCGTCTCGGGCCAAGGCAGCTACGTCGAGGTCCGGCCCCCTCCCTCCTCGGGCCACATCAAGAGACCCATGAATGCCTTCATGGTGTGGGCCAAGGACGAGCGCAGGAGGATCCTGCAGGCCTTCCCCGACATGCACAACTCCTCCATCAGCAAGATCTTAGGTGAGCCTGGGTCGGGGGGGGGGTCCTCTACTCTGAGACGCTGCCTCGTGTGTGTGAGGCCACCAACAGCCACCTGCTTGTCCCACCGCACACGCACACACACACATACTGGCCCGAATCCCTTTCCTTGGACCAAACATTTACATTCCATTCCACCATTGTGAAACACTTGTTGTCGGGAGCAACCACCCTTCACACGGACACAAATAAACCATTAATCACCTTAATTACACAAGTTTATGACTAATTACTATTTAAATACCTCATCTCAATCTACAGAGATTTGTTATCTCCAATACACTCACACAATGCTGGGATCATTGAGGTGTGTGTGTGTGTGTGTGTGTGTGTGTGTGTGTGTGTGTGTGTGTGTGTGCGTGTGCGTGTGCGTGTGCGTGTGTGTGTGCGTGTGCGTGTGTTCTTCACCAATCGCTCTCTCTCCTCTCCGGGTGAAGATGTGTTCACACTTTACCCGGGACAACTCAGACCATGATCGTGCCACATTACTGAAAATGTAGTGATTGTTAAAAAAAAGAAGAATTCTACCAACTTAAAGCACAACTGTCCCATTTGAAAGAACCTTGAACAGGTTAAAGCGAGGTCTCTCTGTGAGGACTCTGAGTACTTCCAGAGATGAAGATAAAGGGATAGACGAGTGGTTTTATTGTTCAGTTAACAGACCTGCGCATTTTTACCACGTTAATTGAAATTCTGCCTGTGGTGATACAGGCGAGCTTTCAGAGAGATTGGGAACCTAAATAAATCCATAAAGACATAGTTAATAAGGCGAACACACAACTGTGTGATTTAAAAGCGCTTTAATTGGCATAAAGTCCCCAACCGAGCACGCTCTCATCCCAACCCTGACTCGCTGCCCCCCCTCCCCCCCCGTCCTCAGGCTCCCGGTGGAAGGGCATGTCCAACCAGGAGAAGCAGCCCTACTACGAGGAGCAGGCGAGGCTGAGCCGGCAGCATCTGGAGCGCTACCCGGACTACAAGTACAAACCCCGGCCCAAGCGGACCTGCATCGTGGAGGGGCGGCGGCTGCGGGTGGGCGAGTACAAGGCCATGATGAAGAACCGCCGGCAGGAGCAGAGGGCGACCTACACGCACAGGTAGATGACCCGGCGAGGACCCCGGGGGGCGTGGCCGGCACAACTGGAGAGATCAATAATGCGAGAGAGTTTTGTCTTCTCTGCTCCTCCACACATCCAGACAGAGCCCCCAAAGCTCCTCTTTCATCCTCCGAGACACAAACTAAAGTATCACACCACAGCTGTGCAGCTTTTCTTTTCTTTTTTTGTCCGTCCTCAGTGATGAATAGCCCTCGCCTTTGTTCCCCACTAACTGGGCTGCTGACATTATTCAAAATAATGTAAAGATCATATCCATTCATGTTATTCGTTCATGTTTTGGCAGTTTGGCACGGGTATAAACACTACCCATGAGCCTCGGCAGCCAAACTGGGTGCCATGGTTACTGAATTCATCCAAAACATTGACCCAGAATCTGAAAGAAAATGGATTTAAGCTGCAGATTGTGTTTGTCTGTGTTGCTTCCAGCCGTCGTTAGTGGCACGTGTACCACAGCCTGAAATGTACCATGGGAATCATATTTAACTTTTTTGTATATACACAAGCTTGTAGCTTTGACATCTAAGCGAAACACTTTGTTTGTCTCTTGTACTGATGTTTCAATCCGTAGAAGTCTTCACCTCACAGGAAAAATCAAACCGTAAACTGTCAAACACTTTTTTTTTTTTATCCTTTTAAAAAATGAAATAAAACATGCACAATATCATTATAGTTGATATTCCCTTGCACAAAAGGGAGAATTCAAATTTCAGCTCGACCAATATAATAAACGCATTCATGAATACTTCAATTTAGAATAACCAGTATGTGAAGTACATTAAAGCTGCTGTTGTAAGACATTTGTTTTCATCATATTAGCTCAAACTGTCACTATGAGAAAGTCGAGGTAAAACTAAGCACCGCCCACCGGCTGGAGCAAACGCTCTGAGTGACATAGTGACAGTTTGAGCAGATATGAAAGGGGGAATATCTGTTAATATCAGCAAAGTGCTGCATCAACAGAAACCGATGCAGGTCGATTGGTCCTCTGGTCTCACTGTCCCGTGTCCCTTCTCGTCTCTCCAGTCAAACAGAACCCCAGCAGCTCCACTACCCCCACAGCGACGGCCAGTACCCGGGCGGCGCCGGCTCGGTTTCCGTGGCGACCGTGCCCTTTCACCCGGCGCTGTTGGAGCACTACCTGCCACAGGTTCCCCCCACGCTGCGCCGGGTGGAGGGCCAGGCCACGCCCACTTCCCTGCCCCGAGAGAGGGAGCGGGAGAGAGAGAGGGAGCGGGAGAGAGAGCGCCCTCCGTACAGCGAAGGAGAGGAGAGCGACGGGGGAGAGAGGAGCGAGGGGGAACTGGTGCTCCTGACGGACTGAAGCTGGGGGGGGAGAAAAAGAAAAATGGAGGTGAGGGATGAGAGGGGAAGGGTGCCATTAGTTGATTGACGGTCAGAGGAGAAAGATGGAGGATGGGCGGGGGCGGGGGGGTAAAGGGGAGAGATTGAGTTGAGATCAAGTCGCCTCTCTGTCAGGACAAAAGTGAAGAGATGTGTTGGGAGAACGTCACTCCCTTGTACATTAGTTGTTTTCAGTGAAACGCTGTCACACACACACACACACACACACACACACACACACACACACACACACATAAAGGCAAGCTCTTATCTTCCCCATTTCCCTTCATAGACATTTCACCAGCTGCTTTGTTTTAGAATACAGAACGTAGAAGGTTTTTATCTTTCATCCCTCGTGCGTCTGGTTTTGCCTTCCGGGTGAAACGAAAAGCTTCCAACAGAATCCTCGTTTCCACCTGTTGGCCGAGCCGTTCGTTATCAGTATGTCAGCACCGCCCTCTGCTGGTAAAGGCTGGTTATTACTCAATGAAAACACCCAGAGGAGGAGACTTCTTGTCTGCTTTCATTTTCACTCAATTGTTTTTTCTTTCTTTTTTTATGTAATTTGTCAAGTTCTAACACACTTTTTTCCCCATAAAGATGGACGGGCTATGATTAACGAAAGAATGGTCAAATTGAACACAGACTTTTAGACCCCAGTACTGTTTAAGCTAAATAGAAAACACTTGATCCTACACTTCCCACAATGCAACTTTACACTGTGTTACAATAGACCCTCCCTTCCTGCCGGTAAATGCTCATGTTTTTTTTTTTACATGCCCACTTCTTACTCCCATTTTTCTAGCTCAGATGTTTCTAATATAGATTTGTAATCGCTAACATCAAGCGGGATAACCCCATGATGACATCATCGGGGTCATTTTTCAGATCCCGACAGAGCCACAGAAGACATTCAACGGCTATTTTCACGTAACGAGCAAAATTGCCTTTCAACAAATTAAATTCTGGACCATTTTTAAGATGATAGAATATCTCTTTAAAGGGATAGTCTGGGTGTTTTTAAAGTGGGGTCGGATGAGGTTCATAACCAGGCGTGTCGACCACTAGCTACTGTAGACTATAGACAAGTACCTTTTAAAAAATAAATTTGTTCCAGTTTATTTGTACAGCACGTTTCTCACACGAAGCTAAGTGTGTGGGAAAATAAGCATTGAATTATTGAAAAGCTAATTAAAGCATAGAAACTTTTAACAGGTGAGGGATCTCTCACTGCACACAAACGGTTTACAATCAGATTCCCAATGAAATCTTTTTTTTACGAAGTTGTACACCAGACAGTGTAGAGTAAATCAACTCTCCCCCCCCCCACTGTTCGGCTGTGCTGTAAATGCTGTACTTGTGTTTCTTATCAGTTGCCTCTCCACAACGAGACTCACCCCATTTCTTTTTTCTTTTTATACCTCTGTGTTTGCTACTTTGAGTGTTAATTGATTGTTGTGTTGAGCACCTCCTATTCGTGTTTCCAGATGTTTTGTTTTTTTTGCTGCTTTTGAAGATGCAGCTTCCCGCCATACTGCAAAAAATACTCCCATACGACATCTTACATATTCAGTTTTCAAAAACGACTTTTTCAGCGAATCATCATTTTCTTGGTACTAGCGCACCGCGGCCTTGTTCCAAGATGTTGACTCTCTGAGGCTTCCCTTGGATTTCCTGAAGCTGCGCTGGAATTATTTTTATATTTGAAGGCTGAAAGGCTTAATTCAGAGACAAATCACTCCGAGTCACATGGGAGTGGAACCTGTTGTTCATTGGCCGCCTATGCTCTCTGAACAGTGGCTGCGACAGAGATATGGAAAAGGTCAATCGATGGTTATGAGCTGTTGACAGTGCGACCCAAAGTAAAATAAATGGAAATGGAGACGAAAGTTTCGGGGTGACTGACCCACTGGGGAACTTCATGGGAACGCAGAAACCAAAATCATCCACGAGTCCAAAGGCCTTTAAAAACGAGTCCCGTCAACGGAAGTTCACTCAATCATCGCGTGACTCACTAGACTTCAATTAGTTCCTGGAAGTAGAAATCGGTCAAAACAGATTTACAATATTCATATAGAACATATAGAACCGATATATGTATGTAGTGACGTAACGTTTTGTTTTAAGTAACTTGTGTTTTCAACCTCCAACTTCCCTCTCCCATATCAATATATTTTTCAATCAAAAAGCAGCTGAGCTGCAACATAATATAGACGGGCAACATTCAACAGACACACAAAGCCTAAAATAACTCAACCCAATGTTACGTTTTTTTTGTATAGAAGTCTCAAAATCCACAACAGTACCAATGTATCACAAAAATATCTCTCGTCATTATTGTTCTGTTAACATTATCATAATGGCTCATACTCCAAAGTTTTGATGCTCATTCCATCACCTACATTCACAACTCTACATTCACACGCTAAAGTGTTACATTTTGCTCATAACATAGGATATTCAATATTAATATTTAAATCCCCCTATCCCGCAAAAATAAATCCTGTTTAGAAGCCTTCATCCCTCTAATTACACGTTTGATATAATAGCCTTAAGAAAACGGAATTTACAATTAACTGCTGCCTCGTTTACGGTTACATGTTGCTAACTTTATCCCGTGTGGTTCATTAGCTTAGTCTGTTATCAGCAAACTAAACCTACTAATTTACTGGTGCAAAAGCCACGAGCACCTGCTCATATTAATCAGGTGTGGTGATAATATAAAATCTCTCTTCTTTTTTTTTTTTTAAAACGTCTCAACTGTTAAAAGTCCATCACGAATGGTCAACTCTACGGCACTGCTAGTACATGCTGCTAACGTCCGGGAACTATTGAGAGGCTCCATGAAACAAAAGGTCCATTGGAGTGAACGGAGGTGACGGGACTCTCTCCTTAAAGGGCTCTGGTCCTCAGGACATTGTTGGCTGTGGTGCTGCGTGCTAACGATTTAGCTCGCTGAGGGATATCAGGCTCCATGCTAGCACTTAGCATACGCTACGTTCTTTGATAGTAAGAAGAAGTAGGCTTGCTAGTAGTAGTTTTAGCTAATAGCATGATACTATTAGCTAAAGAAAATACATAGCACACAGATAGTTTTGGTGTCTTTGTTCTCATCACTCAATAACCATATTGACCAATACGACCGTTTTGACAAAAACTTAGCGTACCTAAATAACACCGGGGGTCGATCCCCCTTTACCTACTTAACTGAAATGGTGACGAATCAAAATGGCGGTTAAAAAGACACATTTCAGACATCGCGGTTCAGGGCTCATCCTAAACAATCAGGGTCAGGGCCGTGGAGAGTAAAGATGCCAGCTTTTATGCACAGAGATGATTATCGGAGGAAAATGTTTTTTGTTATTTTAGCGGAGACATGCTGAGGAGTCACCTGTCGTTGCCCCTGCTGATGTAAATATAGAAAGAGACTTTATTTTGTTTATAAGAGCCTGTGTAATTTAAAGGTGTACGTTTCTCTATGTTTTCAGAGTTTTGTGTTTTTCTTGTTTTTTTTTCTTCTTGAAAGACAATAAATTGGTTGTGCTAATTGTGTTTGGAATGATTTATTTTATTTTTCAGTATGTTGGGAGTGTGTTCGAGACGAGGGGCAGGTGCCTCGGGGTTCGGTTGGCTCAGTGAATCAACGCATCATCCATGTTGTATTTCCTCCATATCTCAGCTGGCAAATTAGCGCCTCGTGCAAACGGGGCTAGTGACGTTGGAAACGTCTCAGTGAATCAACATGCAGTGTTTTTGAAAAGGGTTGTTCTTAACTAGCCGAGCACACCTGCAACTAATAACGCTCATCGCGGCGCGCGCCGTCTCCCTGGACCCGACGCACCGTGAACGGGTCGCAGCTGTGCTTGGTGTTGATTAGTCACACCTGTGCAGTCCGGCCTGCGGGGGGAGGAGCTTGTAAGTTGGATGAGGGGACCGCGTGACTTGTCTCCTCAGGCAGTTGTCTGGGACAGACTGTCATGAAGATCTCACAAAAATCTGGTCAAATTTCAAGTGGAGTTAACGGCAAAAACGGGTTCCTGCCAAGTCGGTGCCGTCCCCCATCATCCGGGTAACCTGGTGGGTTACCTCATTGCTGTCGAGCCAAGATCCAAATAGACGTTAACAATTCTTTTTAAAATCTACCGTATTTATCTCGACGCCTTTTTCAAGTGCAAATCCCCAAACATGATATTACTGGATCAGATGGTGAGCTTACAATTATGTCTTTGATCTATTATTTTTTTTATCTTCAACTATGAATTCAAAACCGTTCATGAAAGCTGACGGATGCCTTTTGTCATGAAATGAGGAAGCGAAGGCACCGAGATAATGTCGCCTGGAGACACAGGCCTCGGGTCCTGGGGATTCTTCATAGGAGTAGACGTAAATGGAAGATGATTGGAGAACACATATTGACACTGTGACTACAGTTGTTCTCTCCACTTATCGATTTGATTAAAGAAATTCCATCACCAGAAATTGCAAGCAGACAAACGATGAGTGAATTAGTCCTCAAACTATTTCTGTAGTTTTAGCGAGGCAGCAGGTCAAAAGGAGAAAAGTCTTTTTTTGGGGGGATTTCACAGAACTTTGAGAGCAGACCAATTAAAAGCACACAGACAATTTTTATTTATTTATTATTCTATACATTTTAATGGAAATATTTACTGACAACTGTTAAATAATTCTTCTTGCCACTCCTATGGAGGTGTGAAGGATCACTGTACAGTAAGCTTTTTCACAGTATTTCTTACAGTATTTACATCCTCCATCTCCGCCGGCTCCTCTAGTTGGATGAGCACATTTATAAAGTCACATCTGCGGGCAGAGCGCTGGGTCCCTTTAGACAGCGCTCAAAGCACTTTACAAAAAGTAAATATCAGCATACAAAGGAGGGGAAAACAAAAACAAAAAAGAAACTGTTATCTGTACAGTGTTTCTTAAAATTAAGTTAGTACACTCACACACAAAAATTGTTAATCTCAAATGAACTGCAGTGCAAACCCTCTGAAGCTTACCATTTTGGTACGATTAGAAAGAGCAAAAGAAGAAAATGTGCGAAATGCAACGTTAGATGCACCTAATAAATAAACCCTGTTAAACGGCTTCAGAACACCACTTAAGGCCTAACAGTGACGCGGAGGAAGTCTTTGACGGACGGCTTGGAACAGATTCAGACGGCGTCTGGGACCACGGAGGTCGCATCGGACATTTAGCATCGGACGTTTAGCATCGGACGTTTAACACATCGGTCTTCGTCAACGACTTCACTGGATGCCAACACCAACTTCTCGTTTGGCTCATTCTCACCGTACCCACTGTGTGATGTCACAAACAAAGTCACCCTGAATAAGAAACCAGATTTGTTTTGTAGGTATATGCAGAATGCAACTGGGGCAAAAAAATGCATGGTCAAGTGACATCATTTTTTTACTTTTAACATTTGTTTTGGCTTTTTGCCACACAACAGATGTCAACACACCTATCTCCATGGCAACTGAGCAGACTCCATCTACTAGCTGCAGCAGGCGCTAGCTTGCTATCACGGCAGGTTGTGAAAAACTGTTAAAAAATAAATACATAAAAATAAATTGAACGTTTTTGACCACCGTTGTTGTGACCATAGACTTTGCCGTTCCAGCGCTTTGCATTGTGGGATATAGTAGGTGAGGTAGACTGGTCTGATGCATACTGGGATTTATTTTCCAAACCAGTACGACATTGGGTATTTTTGGCATAACTGTATAATCTGCTTTTGTTTGCTACATTTTGGCCAAATCAGTACATACTGCTGGCAGAGTGCCGGTTGGAGTCCAGCCCATGTGATGCAGGTGAAGCCAGCCCATGTGATGCAGGTGAAGCCAGCCCATGTGATGCAGGTGAAGCCAGCCCATGTGATGCAGGTGAAGCCAGCCCATGTGATGCAGGTGAAGCTCGAGTTGAAACCAATTCCTTTGATTCAGTTGTTGTCCAGTGCCAGTTTGTGTAGAGTAACTTAATGCCTACTCAACATTTCGTACTGGTCCAATTTCTCACTTTGCTGCAGTGACGTAGATGTGTACTTGGTACACCGTGACATCACTGTTAGCTATGTTTATAGATGCTGGGTGGGGCAATAGACTTGAAACTTTCACCTAAAGGAGGCAGTTAGAAACGCTGCTTTTTAACCTGGAGTTAAGTTACTCTTTAAAGATGTGTCAATCATTCTGAGTGACAGCAGTTAGAATTTTGATGGACTGTGCGCTTTAACATACTGTATGGTTACTAGTGTCCATGGGGTTCTCAGTGCAAGGATAAGGTCACTTCAGTAGTTACAAAGCAGTGTGTGTGCGACACATGTTGAAGCCTTTGGAATACACACCGGAATAAACTATTTCGGTAACAGCGAGATTTTGGTACCAAACTTTTTGATGCAACATAAATACGACACAGTGGGTAGGGTGACCAATGGGCCAAACGGCTGCTGAAATATCAGCCCACTTCTAAAAGAGGGCAAAGTTTTCAAGGACAACCTCGATTCTGTGTGGAATGTGTTTTCAGTTCAACCCTACATTTAGCTCCTAACATCACTGGCTGCTCGAGCGTTAAACTAAATAAACCTGACCCTTCTCGCTTAAAAAAACCCAAACTGTGTCAACAGATTGAGTTCCACGGACGGTCAGTGTCCTCTATTAAGTGGATGGAGAAATTCATTTTTTATCCAGGCTGAATTCCTACAAAGGTATTAGGATTGTGCGTTCAAGCAGCAAGTTCACTAATTTGGCTTTTGTCTGAACATCGAAGCAGATTACTCCACTATTAGTCCACTAAAATAAGGGCCTAAAATAAAAAGTGCACCACAGATGTGGCCGATTTGAGACTGGTAGCGTTTCGCTCCCAAACGTGTCATCATACGAGTACCCCTTTCGCCAAGAGACCCTCAGACCCTCTTGAAACCACTTTCTCGGGTCAACTGTTCTGACTTAAAACCATCAGTTGGTGTCCCTTCGGGCTGCCGCTCACTCGGTAAATTATTAAACCCATCTGTTACATGAAACCTGCGGCGGAGGACAAAGGTCAGGGCTCAGTGTCTCCCCCTGCTGGGTGTCCAAGGGGGCCGGACGTTCCCGCGGACGGGTGACGGAGAGGACGCGCCCCCTTTCTCTGGAGCCATGAACGGCTTCAGAGGAAGATATGAGCCGGAGCTCACGTTCATCCATGAAGGAGTTGTGTTTTAGAAGTGCAGTCTGACGAGGTCTGATGAGGTCTGACGAGGTCTGACAAGGTCTGACGAGGGCTCCTGTGTTCACCCTGAGGCCCTTTTAGGGGGTGAGTCGGTGGACTGGTCAGAGTCAAGGTATCTGCAGGTTTCTAAGGGTCCAAAAAGGACTGCGGACATTCTTAAAGTCTAATTGAGTTTAAGGCCAACGGAATAAAAAGAGGAGAGAAGTTGCCACGATGTAGTTAAATCTGAGTTGTCAAACTACGAGGACCAAGAGGAGTTGATCTGTAACGGGGACACACGACACAAAATCAGTTTACTGGCATCGGTTACTACGACTCCGCCTGTGAAAACGGTTGTATAATGTCTGCTGTGGCTCTGGAGAAGCTTTTAGTCCAAAACATAATTATATAATAAAAATTACATAATCACATTTCAAGCAAAAACTGTGAGAAAATGCCTATCGAGCATCAAATGTGTTGATTAGCAGCATGTCTGTCATAAATGGTTGTGACTAAATATTTATGGGTTACAAGTTATTTTGGGCTCTGGGAAGTTCTGATGAGCATTTTTTATTTATTTTTTGTGTTTCATAGGTTAAACAATCAATTGGGCTTTTGACTCCAATGTAAACCCATCCAGAGCAACGGAGGTCGTAGAGAGCGAGAACCTTTGGTTGCCTCGAGCTAACCGTGACCGTTCAACTACGTTAGCCACGTATTACAAGATTAACAATGCGCCAACCATCTGCATCGAGACGAGAGCACGCCGGTGTGTCAGTGGAGCAGACGACATGCTTTTCCATCTCAATAAAAGATGATCTCGTGTCAGCAACAAGGCCGACTCATAACCACTTCCTGCCTCTTTCTGAAAGCCACACTCGTTCTGACCCCAGATATATGTCTTACGCAATGTCCGATTACGGAACAAAATTTGTCTCCAAATCTGGGATGTGACTGGATTACAGTGTGTGGGGGCGGGGAGCCGCCTGAGGAACAGGTGCTGCTGCCCCAATCTCAACAGATAAACACAGCTAGCTGTGGTGGTGGGAGGAGATCAGAGGGAGAACACGCAGGAGGGCATTAGAGAGCGAGGAGGAGGGGTTGGGGTGGTCGGGGGGAGAGGGGGGTGACGGAGGTTGTGATTTTCCAAGAGGTCTGGAACGTCTAAATGGAAAGTTAAACAGAGCGATTCGCTGTAACCATAAAAGTCAAGTAGGTGGAAAACGCACAGAGTTCAGAGTGACGTTAACACAGGTCCCCTCCCCCCTGACTCTCTCCCCCCCGACCCTCCCCCCCTCCTGCTTCACATCACTTCCCGATTCAACACGAAGCGACGCTCACTGAAGCGACCATGAAACCCACGAGTTGTTTCACCTGAGATGTTAAGTAATCCGTCTTCACGCGTAGAGATAAATGCACGTTCAGCTACTCTCTAGCACCGATTGCTAGAACACAACAGTTACGCAACCTACAGCGAGTCCTTGAAGAGCTTCTCCGTCTGCGGTTCCTTCGGGTGGTCGCTCCCTCCGAGGGGGAAAGTCCGCTGGCACACTGAAAGGTCTGCTTCACATTTCTACTAGCAGCAGCAGCCGTGTGCTCGGAGTAACTACAAGAGGAACTGACCGAAGCTCAACAGAAATAATACACACATAAATCAAGAGGAAAGCCCACAGAGTACCCTCCCCCCAGTGTTTGATGCACAGGTGATTTCTGGGAAGTGCAGTGCAGAAAAACGCAGCTACAAGCACTTAGCATCAAAGATGGAGAAAAAAAGTTGAAATATCTGCAGACAGGAGGAGGAACGCTCTCATCTCACACACAGACCAGGTTCTACCCATAATGAGGCCACGGCATCGAGCCATAGATACAATGCAGAGCAGGCTGTCTGTCAGTGTCGGCATCAAACTCCTCCTTAGGCGCCTCCTCCCTCTTTACACCTTCATTACCGGGCGTTGTGGACCCGAGTATCGGGACGCGAGGCGAGTCTCGACCCTAAACTCAAGACGGCAGCGCTCACTACGCCTTGTTCAGTTGCACCAAAGAGGGAATCGCAAGACGCCGGGGGAATCATCGGGGCAAATCAAGAGACACAAACATACGCACGACATACACTCTCTCGCACGCGGAACCCCCCGTGGAAGTTCCATCATTCTGGATTCTGGAGCTGGAGCCGGGACAGACGAGGAGCTAAGTTGGAGCGACGAAGGGGCGGCCGCTGCTCGTTGAAGGAAAGAAGACAGGATCCCGGTGAGGACCGGGCAGCGGCCCGTCAGCAGCTGGTCCACGCGGAGAAGAAGAGACAACACAACAACAACCTGTTACCCCCCCCTCCCTCCCATCTTCTCTCCGTCTTCTCTCCGTCTTCTCTCCGTCTCCTCTCATTCGGGGATCTGCAGGGCCATGACCGCAGGTTTGGTCTTGAAGTACTGGTTGAAGCGCAGCACGGCGTACCTGTAGGACAGAAGAGAGTCCCCCGTCACGTGTGTGTGTGTGTGTGTGTGTGTGTGTGAGCGAGAGAGAGAGAGAGAGTGTGTGAGTGAGTGAGTGAGTGAGTGAGTGAGTGAGTGAGAATGGAAATTAGAACGACAGTTCAGCTGTTGTGCATGTTTTCCAAAATTCAAAAAGAGGAAAAAATACGTTCACTGCGGTCAAAACATTAGATTTGTATTTATTATGATTAATTTCATTTGAAAACCTCAATAGAAGCTTAAAATGTAAAAAAAAATGAATAATTAAACATTTGGAACAGCCTTTACAGTGATGTTGGTCAGTAAATGACACTTTGATCTGATTATTCTTAAACAGTGAAAAAAACTAAGATTCCTCCAAATGAATACAGTTAATCATTTTAAATAATTCCTGAAAGTCCAACAGCCAAGGAAGAGAGTCACTCTGCCTTTCTCTCAGTGAAGGTTGCCACCCATGCTCCTCCTTGGGTCTACTACATCTCTGTGAACCACTAGGGGTGGCGTGTGCGTGTGCGTGTGCGTGTGCGCAACAAGCTCGTGGGCAGGAAGTGTTACGTGGCTCACGAAAGAAATTAAAGACTTGGCTTTTGGTTTCAGTCTTTTATAATGCTTCGTTTAACCCACACGGACAGATTCCTTTCAGACACACAGTCTGACCTATCACTTATGTAATGTCCTACTGGGGGTAGGGGGGCGGGACGGACACACACACACACACACACACACACACACACACTTACCCGAGGAAGTCAAAGTCGATGGAGGAGTATTTGGCCTGGATGAGCGCCCAGAAGCCCCAAAAGAAGTGAGAAGCCTTGAGAGAGACATGAATCAGAGATCAGGTGAAGCAAAGTATTGTGAGACGTGTGTGTGTGTGTGTGTGTGTGTGTGTGTGTGTGTGTGTGTGTGTGTGGTTGGTTGGTTGGTTGGTTTGTCCTCCTCACCAGAGCGAACTTGTTGACCTGCACGTAGAGCGTCTCCAGCTCTCGCGGGCTGACCTCCTCCGTCTTCTTGGTGAAGAGTTTGTACGCCTGCAGGTAGACTTTGAGCCAGTCCATCTGCATCTCCCGACTCGGGTACAGCCCGTAGTCCAGCTCCGCCATTCCTGAACACGCACAAGCACACGCACGGTCGTATGATAAGCCGCGGATGAGCGTGGATACAACGTGAAAAAATAAATAAAAATGACGGCGAGATTTCGACGAACCTGCGAATTCATTGAAGTGGTTTCCGATGTCGAAGGCCTGGTAGTTGTAGCTGGAGTATTCATAGTCGATGAAGCGAACGTGACCTGAGAGACGACAAGAGGACGCCGGCAATGTGAAGAGTGTAACGGCTCACAAACATTCCCGCTGTGGCGTGGGATGACAACCACACCGGCAGCCTTTAGGTCAACGGTACGGGGTTGCAAATAAAAAGTAACAAATAGTAAAACCGTAACATAAAAAGATGTTTATGAACCTAAACTTTGAGATTGAACCCACTGGAGACCTCACGCCTCCAATTGTAACTTTAAAAAAGATGATTTAGAAAAAATATTTTTACATTCTTTGCTCCATGTACTGCCGCCACTAGACTTTCTAATCAATGACTCAAATACCACGTACTGGAAAATATGTTCGACTAAATAGTGCTAAAATATATGGACAATAAGAACAACCAAATGATGCCCAACAACAAAAAGTGTATAATCTGAGATCAATATCAATCTTTCAGTCCAAAAGGGCTGATAAGGCAGACTATTGATTTCCACGTAAATCTGTCCGACACCAAATACACACGTTATAGGAAAATAACTTTATACTTGACATGTATCAAATAAACTGATCTCATACTGTATGCATGTATTGTTCCACTAGTTTGCTTAGATTCCCAAGCAAATAAAACTAACCCATGCTTTGCCACTCAGTTCAAATTTTCATTTTCAAAAACCCCCCAAATAATGTGTTCAGCGCTCTAAAATAACGTGGCGAGACACAGTCTCTCGTCCCCTGGCCCCCGAGGAGCACGCCGAGGAGCCTACCCTCTTTCTCGTTGTGGATGATGTTCTTGCAGAGCAGGTCGTTGTGGCAGAGCACCACGGGGGAGCCCAGAGTGGAGAGATGCTCCTTCATCCACGCCATCTCCTGCTCCAGCACCGCCTTGCTGGGAACCTCCTGCTGGATTCTGGACGGGGACACAAGTCAGCTTTTTGCTTTTTTTAAAAAACACACAAACACAAGTGTCGGCAAACACAACGCGGGGCCAAACGAGCTCGTGCAACATGTCTGGGACTTTGGCCATGGACACGAGTTGGTCCCGGACCATTACGCACAGCTTCCCCTTGTGTTTGGGCTCATCATCACAGAGCGGGGACACACGTGAAGAAAAAAAACCAAAAGAACTGAGACCAACACGCACAAACAGCACACGGGCTCAGCGGGCACCGGGGGAGCACAGTTACAGAGAAACAAGCTCTCGGTGGACACCCGTGGTACTGTGGAGTCACTATGCCAACACTGCTATGTCTCCTTCTGAAGTTTTCAGCTCTGATTCTAAATCCTGTGATTAGCGGTTTATTATCGCTATGAATGTATGACGCACGCCTAATGAACATTCACGCGTCTGACCTGCGTTTGGCCCCGGTCATGTGACGAAAGTGGCCCTATGGGCCAGTGGCGAAAGGGTTAAGTAGCCAACCAGACTGCCGTGCCGAGCAGAGACCCCTGTGCTAACTGTAATGGGCTTATGGGGCTTAATCCAAAATCACAGGCTGGGAGGGAGGGAGGCTGTGAGAGAGACACACACACACACACACACACACACACACACACACACACACACACACACACACACACACACACACACACACACACACACACACCTCTCTCTCTTCTACTTGAGTCTCAACGGTTCAGTCCCTGCCTGCTGTGTGGCACAAGACATCACACGGAGGAGGCCGCCGGCGGGTTTCGTCATCTCTGCTGAAATCGTTCGGTATCGCACGGGAATATAATTCATTTTATCTCCGCCAGTTCTTAGAAAAGAAATTGCAACAAGTGTCTGCCGCCCGGGACCGGGACACTGTGGCTGTCTGCGTAGCCAAGGAGGAGAGCACAGTGACCCGATACACTGAGCTGAGCAAACATCTGCTGGCCCGCCGCATGCCTCCGACTCCCTAATCCAGTCGGCTATTATTGTTACAGTTATATAAGCCACACGCTGGACATAATTTAATAGCCATCAGAACAAAGATATCAGCTGTGGCTGGGCGACTGGCCAGGTTATGAAACACTCCACCTTTGGCGGCTCCGAGGGGTCCGGTGCCGAGATGGAAAAACTGAGCCATCTTCGAACTCTTGGAAAGCGTTTATGACATGAGACAAAAAAATAAATAAATGAGAATGCAGTTGAACCGGCTGCGTGTGTCGCTGCTCCGTCACAGTCGACTGTTGGCAGCAAAGTTAAGAAGACAACAGGAAGTTGTGTTGTTAACTTTCTCTGTGACATTACAGCCAATTACACTGCAAAAGGTTTCAATTACATCCATATCTGTCCACACCTGTCATCGCAGGGAACGCTACATTGATTGTTAAATGATAGCCACTATTTTACATAATTTATGCTTTTCTAGTCGCCAATCTCTAATAACGTTAAAGTGTAAACAACCAATCTGTGTATACACAGATTGGTTGTTTACACTTTAACGTTATGTGTATACACATATTGGTTGTTTACACTTTAACGTTATTAGAGAGACCGGACGGTGGCAGCACCGCTAACGGCTAACGGCTAACGAACTACGGTGCCGGTCAGCTACATTATGATGCGTTCAGGCTCTGCTCAGTGAAAATAAGTATCGGGTGAAGGTAAATTATAAGGTTATCATGATGTGTTCACATGTAATCTCGTAAAATGTAGTTTTTGGTGAGAAACTTGAATAAATCCAGTTGTTTGAAGGAAATGTGTTCAGAACAATGTAAATATATATTAGAGATGAATTATATTATTATTATTATAATTTACAATAACTCTAAACAGATAATACATCATTAAAACTACTTGGGACAAGATTTGTTTTAATCAATAAAAATACAATCCTTTGACTTTAACTAAGTAAAAGGACAACATTTAGAAGCGGTGGTAAAAACAATAAATATCTGGAACCGTGTTGATATATGGGCAGGAGCGCCAACCAAGAACTAGCGAGGAGCCGGATCTCACCTGACGTTGGACGCCTGGTCGGTGAACTCGGTGGCCACAAGGGAGAAGTATTTTCTCATCTTGATCCAGAGGTTGGGTTTGGGGATGCAGCCGTTGTGTGCATGGATGGCGTGGATACGAGCCATCTCCCCAGATATCAGTCTGAGGGGAGAGGGAAAGATACACGAGGTCATCGGCATGACTAGATTTGAACATGGCTGACTCCTGATTTAGCCTGAAGTTATCAAGAGGTTCCTGGAAAGAGTCAACTGAGTACATCGTGTCACGCACACAAAGCTGATGTGGACATTACAGTGTTTTTAAAAGCCAACACCCAGGACGATGTGTGTTACCAGATGTAGTGGTAGCATTGATCGCGTCGGGCACATAGCGATGATCGCTGTAGTAATAAAGTGACGCGAGCAGCTCCTCGGCTTCTAAACCTATCTCTATGTTTTTGACTCGCATGCGTTCGCCTCATTTGCCTCTTTCCTGTGCGGCTTATAGGCCTCTCAGCATCGTAAAGGAGTTTGTGTCTCAACGTGGAACGTTGAAAACCTCGGAGGATTCCGAGCACCATAGCACAATTCTACCGTCTCCGGGCTAAGTCTAAATCCAGAGTCGCCCCGCGACTCTACCGTGTCCCCGACCTGAGCAAGGAGGGATCCCTGACGTCCTGCGTCCCGAGAGCGTCCCCCTGCATGAACTCGTAGCAGATGCCGTTCTGAAAGGTGCAGTAGAGGCGAGGGGCACAGCCGTTAGCATGCAGCACCTAGAGGAGAGCCGAGAAATAAAACACAAAGAATCAGATGGGAGAAACTATTCCGAGGCATTTTTTTTTAATCCACAGGAGAGCACGACCCTCCGCGCTACCTGAAAGCTCTTGAGCTCGTTGTCTCGGTCCACAATCAGCTCGGTCTTGTGCCCGTATACCCGGACCAGGACCACGTCCTCTGGACTGTCCTCCACGTAGCAGCCCACGAGCTTGTTGGTGGTTCCGTCGGTGAAGAGCTGGAAGAGGAAGAAAAAACGTGAGCGGAAGACCCAATGAGTGCACAGCACCACTGTGGCTCCCAGAAAAACATCTGGAATCGGTTCTCTCAAGCCATCAGCTGTTCTTCAGCTCAGGACCAACGGCGCAGACACCCTGCAGCTCTGACCTACATGAGATAAACGTGATCACGCAGCAGCATTCTCAGCTGAATCACGGTTACGTGTGCCTTCGGACCACAGATAACTGCGACAATGCCAAGCTGTTTTTACTTTTTTTTCCATCCTTAGGATATTTTAAATGTAATTTAACAATGTACTTTTTATTTGACACATTCAATCATTTAAAAAATTATATTATATATTAAGTGTAAACTATATATTGATGTCCCATCAATGTCCTAATGACGCAGTTAGCCTACAATAGATACATTTACTGTATTGGCTTATTACAGGCTATACACATTTTTGCACTACACGTTAATAACCGTTCATAACAGCAACGCAGACCTTGAAAACGCATGCTAGGCAGAGATCCTACAGTCTGCTGGAGTAAATGCAGCACGTTAAAACGCACAGGACTTTGACGAGCATTCGAAGCTCCCACTCGTCCGGGTGGAGTGACGGATGCGGTCCGGGTCGTCTAACCACGCTGACCACAGACGGAACCGCTCGACTCATCTGCAGGGTGGCGCGGGTGTTGCGTCAGCGGGGTCAACAACTTAAGGCCGACGCCGCTTTCGAAAATGAAGAGCAAGCAACAAAAATTAAAAATCCCTCTGTGTCTAAAGCTAGACCATTAAATATCTGAGTGACAACATCCCTCCAGTGGAAACCAGCGGGGCCGGTCCATCCCACTGCAGCGAGCACAATAACAACATACACGCTGCCGGCACCCCCACTCCACACCACCCCACCCCACCCCCCGGCCCAGACGCTCACTCGCACATATCTGGCATTCCACACGTGGCTGACCACAAAGATGGGCGCGCAGGCATCCCTGTTATGACCGCACACACGAGCATACGCGCCTTTGCCAGCACATGTCATGATCCCTCCTCCCCGCCACACAATGCGCCGCTAAGGCCGCCGATCAATACGTCGACAGACAGCGATAAGCTTGGACCCAGACAGAGGTAAACATTCAGCCATGTACCGCCTGACGCTTTATTTATTTTTCCTTCTCTTCTTCCCATGAGAGTGTGCGCTCCGACCGCAAGGCCTCCGAGGCGGAGGTGAATCATTTGGCCTTCAGCCTGAGAGCTGGAAGAGGACACTGTTGCTCTGTTGCTGTTGGCACAGTCTGCTGTTTTCTTCAACTCTGTGTGCGATGTTTGGAAATGGAGAGTGTTGTATTCACAGCGAAAGCCTTCCTGCCCAGGTGGCGGGGGGCTAATCCTGCTGCTCTCCAACACATTTAGCGCTTCCCGCTCCCATCAAAACAACGGCCCCCCTGCTCGAGGACACCCCCCGCCCCCGAACTCAACCAAATAACACTTTGTTTTTTGTTTTTACATTAATCTTACAATCTCCTCACTCGTTTTTCTGCCGTGACCTTGGTAGTGTTGCCAGTTGTGCAGCTGCACCACTCCGTATGGAGGTCTGTTGGAACAAACGGCCATCTGTGTGGCGGCGCTCCCTGAGAGAGCACTGCTGGTCTGTAGTGGTTGAGGTAAACACCGTTTATGTCCTCGGCTGCAGGGGTGTGTGTGTGTGTGTGTGTGTGTGTGTTGGATCAAGAGACGTGGTTGGCGTCGACCCGTGTTCGACCCACGACACCGCAGGGTAATGGCAGTAAATGGTGATGCAGCACCTAATGTCAGAGACTTTGACCTGGCCGTGACACATCAGTCTCTTGAACATTTTACGAGGGTTCAATTATGCATTTTCTACTTCATTCGATCCTCATATCATGTGAATTGAAGCTGTGTGTGTGTGTGTGTGTGTGTGTGTCCCACTGGCTTGCCGATCGCTTGCTCTGTCCGCGCTTGTAGCACCGCTAGCTGCTTGGCAGCGCCAGCTCGATCAGATCACACGCCGCAGGAAATCAAAGAACACTTGCTGCAAGCAAAACCATACAAATAATATATTTTTTTTTTTCTACATCTAGCCTAGAGGTTTTGATACTACTTAATATTAAAAAGGTATCGCGTACCAATACCTAGCCCTATTGATCTGTAGTTTTCCTTAACATGAACAAAGAGGTATAGAACAGCACAATTAGTTTGACGCATTGTAAGACACTTTGCTCTTCATCACATTACCGCAAAACATCTCGATATGAGTCATTATCTGCTCTTACATTTTACACTGTAACAGATTGACAGGGAATCGGGATTTCCTTCAGTGTAATAAAAATGGGTTTAAAAAAAAAAAGGAAAATCAATCAACTAATGTTCCACTATTAAACATTATATATTCACATGTGTAAAACAGAATCCTCAATAATATACTGTATATCCCAATATAATATCCTCAAAAATATGTTGGGTTTTTAAATTATACTAAGGAATCATTCACTCATAATCATATGTTAATATTTTACAAAATACTGTTGTCCAAATGAATGATTCCTATCTCTACAATAGGTCTCTAGCAGCCCACATGTGATGGTGTTAAATGACCTGTAAATCTGGGGGTCTATTCTCAAAAGGTTTTTAAATGAGCACCGACCGGCTCACCCCCTGCATGAAGTTACAAATATGTTATTACAGAAATAAATGGTGTTCTGTTGCTGCTTTTCTTTCATTATTAAACAGTCCTTCATAAATGCACAAAACACACTTTGTGAATATGGTGAGTAATGAGTCCATTTATATCCTGTAAGTGCAGAAGAAAAGGACTTCAATATGCTAATTGTGCTCATTGGTGCTGTACTGGGTTTTATTACACACGCGTTTTTTGTCCAGCATATGAACACGGCTACAAACCCTGTACTTAAACTGATCCTGCTCTTTAATATTAAACTGACAGAGTATAATGTTCAACGGGAGCGGAGATGGAAACCGATGGCAGAATGCCAACCACGGGTTAATGTGCTGCTTTGGAAGAACTTTAAGGAGGAGGAAAAATATTTGGATCATTGAAGGGCGGAACCTTCCGTTAACGCCTTTTAGACACCATTTTAAGGAATCTGTTATATTTATATTATAACTTTTGTAATATTTTCGTAAACATGTTTTATTCTTTAAGCCTATTTCTAAGACAAGCCTCCAGTATGTAGGTACGACTTTTATATTTGTTTGAATATTTTAAATGCAATTTTATGAACATGTGCAACAATTAGTCGCTTAGTGTTAGTGTTGTCATTATAAGTAATATTCTCTTGTTTCAAGGTTCATTTCATTCGTCATTTTACAACACAGGGTTGCACAAGGAAAGGAAAGTTGCAGCCCCTTTTCACACCCTTTTAAAACCGAGCAAGTCCCATTTAGATGAGATCCCCGAAGGTCCTTTCGTAGGCATTTCGCTGCACCAACCACAGTGATTCTTTTTCCAGAGGTACTCCACCTACCTCCAGGCCGCTGGCCGGGCAGGAGGCGGCTCACGGACGGCTGGTCCTAAAGTGTTTCACCATTGTTTGTACGTTTAATGTAGAGGAGGTGCCAGTGTGACGGTTTAATGGATGTTTATTACCTGGCCCCTCCACTCCTCACTCAACAGTCATGAATATTACAACTCCAAATAGTTTCAACTTTAAGTTAGGTTTCAAACCGTATCCAACACACCTTTACCTCCAGACCCCAACTAGACCTCTGTATGAGACCGTGACGCTCCATCATGTCTACCGGGGTTAGCTGCTCCACCCTACCGGGGTTAGCTGCTCCACGGTAATGTTTCTATGGACCAGCGTACTGACGGTCACCCACACCGGGAACAGGAGCACCTGACAGAGGGAGACGTAATAAAGGCGCGAGGCCGAGCGGAGTCCAACCGGCTGCAGACACGGTCTCGTAAGGTGTGTCTGCTCCGACAAAAAAAACGCGTCACGTCACGTCACGTCACGGGCCGGCCGCCGACAGCAAAGCCCGTCGCGCGGTGTTCGGTGATGCCCGGTGTGTACCTGCGGCCCGTGGCACCGAACCGCGTGCAGGTAACGTTAACGGACTTGGTGACGTCAGGCTGCTAGCGGAGAGTTCCCGCTGTCGGAGAGCGTCTCGCTAGTTTAGCTAACGGGTCCATATTTATCTTTGCTCACAAAACCGCAAACAACAAATAAATAAAAACACGACGTGCTTCATCCCCCGTCGCCTCGGAAGGGAGTGTAGGTGACGGGTTCCCCCGCGGGTTCCCCCGCGGGTTCTATTCAAATGCTTCGCCCCCGCCGGTAGGTACCGCGTCCACGGCCCTCCTCCCGGTGATGCTGCGGAGCTGTCACCCTGGAGCTAGCCTAGCACGCGCTGCTCGGCTAGCCTAGCGGATAACGTTACCTTGGTCCTGACGTCGCTCGTGTCCCACGCCGGCCTCAGCTCCTTAATGAGCTTCATCGCGCCCTCCGTCACGTTGTGCTCATCCACGAAAATGGGGATTTTTCGAATTACCGGCGACCCGACGGGCACGTGTATCTGCGTCTCCATCCTGCAGCGGCCGTTTATCTCCTACGCTAATCTCCGAGCCCTTCACAGACCTGTGTGGAGACCGCGGCATACAAAGCGCTGCTCGGTTTATGGAGTCGCTACAGGCCGGTGTGCTTTGGGTGAATGAGTGAGGTGTGGCTGTGGAGAGGTTTGTCCCGCTCGACGGTCTGTTACGGTGGGATGGAAGCAGCGGAGACGTGCGGTCAAACTGCCGGGTACGGATGCTCGTCGCCGGTTTTTCTTGGGAGCAGCCAGCCAACTGTACCATTTCCTCCTACTTGGCTCCGCCCTCCCGGGATCATCCGATTGTACCGCCGGTTGAGACGCACCGCAGCCGAGACACGCCCATTTCCTCCGAGCGCGTCCGAGCGGAGCCGAGCGCAAAGACGCGTGACGCGCTGCTGGCCTTTATGGAGGAAAATAATAATAATAATGATGATGATGCAGGTTTGACTTTGGAATTACTTTATTTTTAAGAAGAATGAACGACAAAAGAAGTCACCTATAGCGTAACAGGGAGGCAGTCTAGACTTTAAGAAACCAGAACTAAGTGAAGCCGCTCATTAAATTAGAGCTTTTATTTATTTGTATTCAGTCTCGAGGCATTGTCATGTGATGACAAGGCCAATCCTCCTCCTGTACATACTGGAATGAGCAGCTGTCTTCAGGTCAAAGTGTATTTTGAAAAGAAGATAAAGTGAATGTACTACTGTAATTACTACATAAGTATAATAATACTATGATCCTGAATATCCTGGTATCCTGATATTCTACAATGGTATCAAAGTGTAGGAGAGATAAGATTAGATAAGATAATTAATTCTTGAGGCACCACAAGAGACAGACAAAGAGCAAAAGAAATAACACATAAGGAGAGCTGCTATCACTTAATAAAAAAAAGAATGAAATCTAAAGGCGAGTACAAAAATTATACAATAAATAGAAATAAGAAAGTTATATAGAGAATCAAGTACTGTAGGCCGGTGTACATACATGTGCTTTATGTGTATTGATGTAGAATACAGTGTGTGCGGGAAGCCAATAGGGCCTGAATTCAACCAATAAAAACCTTGATTAAAAGTAATTTTGACAAATGGTCCAGAGAGGAAAATAGTTGTTTTTATTATTACAGCTGGTCCAAATGTTTAGTCTAACTACTGTTGGGTAGTTTCTATTAGCAGAGGGGGAAAAAAACACTGCCACCGGACGAATACAGTGAGTGAAATCTACGAGATCTCCTTTCTGCATCTCAACATTGTACTGGAGCTGTCAGCCTATTTTCTAGCTGTGACATCCAATCCAGAGAGCCGCATGCAGACACAGGCACATTATCAGTTTATCGGTTGAAGCTTGCCAAAAAACAAACACCACCTCTGTTGGGTAGTAGTGCTGTGCATAAAGTAGACGGCTTAAAGGCCCAAATGAGCACACAAAAGGCCCACGCTTTGGAGAAGAAACAAAGGCACCATGACCTGCAGCTATCGGCACCCTCCACTACGGCAGTAACAACTCTCAGTCAGGTGGTGGCAGTATAGTGATGCAAATGTCTTCACCAGGTGGTGCAAAGGGGAGGGGGGAAGAGGTACCCTAAATAATTGAGTTTGGGTTAAACATTCAGAAAGATGGGGAGGACACTGGTGCTTTGCGAATGCATGAACTCTTTAATACTCGTCCTTGATCTGTGCACTTAAACTCGGCCTGGCGTCCACGCCGTCACCACAGAGCCAAAGACAGCTGGTGAAACAATGAGATAAACAACCACGTTAAATCTGCTCAAACTTGTCGCCCATACTGCAGAAGGCAAACCGCTCCACACACTGGAGTGTGTGTGTGTGTGTGTGTGTGTGTGTGTGTGTGTGTGTGTATACATGTACATGTGCAAGTGTGTGTATGTGTGTGTGCGTGCACGAAGCCCGGAATACATAAACAAGTCCACAGGAAGTTTGGGGGATTTTTTTTCCGTCTGCAGTGTTTACTGTCTAGGAGCAGAGGGCCACGATTGGGCCCACTAGACAAATCTGTCTAATCTTCCCATAACATTCCCATTACAGTTCATACGCGTTCCCGCAGTGCTGAGCACATTGCTGCAGTGCTCAGGCCCCGGCTTTGGCTCTGAGTGCACTTCATGGTTTGGGCCCTCATTTCTCAGCTGCTCATGATTTCGTTCTTTTTATTTGCTGTTTGTATTTTGATGCAAAGCCCATTGTGTTTACTTGTATATATTTAAACTGTGAACATCTGCACATTCCTTGGTCAGTATGTGGCCCATTCCATCCTCCCCGTTTGAAACACTATGAAGCTCTTTGCAGATTAAAACGGATATCTTGCATATTTTTTTATTGTGAATTTCTATTTATGACTCGAGACCGTACGCGCCAAAATGCCGAGGCAGATTCCTTGTGTGAAAAGCCACTTGACAATAACCCCGTTTCAGACTCTGATCGTAACGAAGTGTGCTGTGTACATAAATATGCCTTGCTTGCCTTGTGCTCCATTCTTTTTTTTTCTAGGAATGTTTCATTAACGATTCCCTACTCTTTCACAAATGTAATGGGTCCCCCCATTGATACCTTTTTTTTCGTTTTATGAGACGTTGTAGAGGGGAAAATTAAAGAAAAGTACTTCAATTTGCCTTGTATTGTTGTATTTTAATATATTTTGATGAAGTATTTTTTATCAGGTACATTATATCGGGTAAAATATCCCCGACGTTAGTGATGGTGTTACTAATTGTTACGTTAGTGTTATAGGGTTATAGGGATAGCTTACCCCAAAATAATAATAAAAAAGAAAACGTTTGAAAAAGTAATTAACAAACACCAATGTCTCTTTCCTGAAATCATAACCCAGTTATTCAAGATAATTAACAGACCTTGTTTTGAGCAATTCCATGTTGGAACTATTTTCTAAACCCGCCAAACATATCGCAGCGCAGAAGGAGGCGTGCGCCTACTCATGGAGGAGAAGCTGGCGCTCGTTACAGCCGAGATGCTAACATTTATGGTGTCCGCCTCTGCCGAGCGTAACGTCAGCTGGCTCAGGTGAGCGAGCCGTAAACGAACAGGAGGCCTGTCAAGGTCAGTGGATCATGTTGAGGAACCGAGGTCAAGAGACATCTGCTGTTGAGTTTGAGCACCACAAGCTAAGTGCCATATTGTCCCAATATATTAGAGAGAAGGCATCTCCACGGCCGCGCTCTGAAGACATGTGTCCTCAGCACCTATTGGAACGAGCAGCTGACCTCAGGTCATAATGTCTTACAGAACCAAAGAAACAACACATTTTCTCACTTATTCCTAAAACCTTCTGGTCTGCTGCACTACTTCATACAGCTTCCTGTGTGTGTGCACGCCTCCTCTAGTTGATAGTGAGGCTTGTAATACTTGTAGAGGAATTAAGGGGAAGCGTAAATGCGCTGCACGTTTGTGTCGGTGTGTGTGTGCACGTGTGAGACGGAGGCTGTTGGTGAGTATTGTGGATGTGCAAACAGCGAGGAACGCATCGTTCGTTCACGGCCGAGCATTCTGAGCAGCTGAGCTTTGCACGTGTTTGCAAATGACTAGCGGCCTCTTTTTAGTGTTACAGGACACGGTGGGATGGGTGTCGGTGTGTGTGCAGTCACACCCAGACACTGTGCGAACATAGCAGCTCAGAGCCTCTACCTGTAGCCACACGCCTCATCTGCTTTCCCTCTAACCTCATCCAGTGCTCTTCACTGGCTCTCAGGAATGCAGTTGGCAAATTGTGTGTGTGTGAGAGAGGGTGTGTGTGTGAGGGTGGGTAGGTGGCTGAATGTGAATGCGCATGCATGCATCTTAAGCAGCGACCTTGTGCACAGGTGGGACAGCTCTAAGGTGGACCGGTGATCCTTGGATATCTCAGGAATGAGGAAATGTTGACATTGTCACACCGCGGAGTGCTGTTTACAATGTGACACACACACAAACACAGATAAAAAATCACGTCTCCATTGAAGGAGTAATCCGAGCCTGCTTCTTGTCGAAAAAAAAAACTAATTTCTCACGTCAAGCCTTCGTGTTGACACACTCCTCATCGATCACATGAATTGGGGGTGTTTGGGGAGAGGAGCCGTTCAATGTGTGAGGAGTGTTTACTTTCACACATGACTTCATAACATTTGCACAAACCCACCAGGAGGACCTGGATTGGTTTCAGAGGTTGGCAGATGTGGCTGAACAATGTGCTCAGTTTATGATGGACTACAAAGTGAGTGGATGGGAGGCCTTTCAAGGACGTCTGACCATCTGGACTGTTTAGAGCGCGTCAGACTGATGGACTTTGTCAGCCTTTTACTATTTGTCTGCTGTAATGTCCTTTGTTGGTTTCTTCTTGTCATCTTTTACAGCTGTCCACAGCGACAGTTGTCAAATCAAGGTTACACTTGATGCTGTGGCAAGGCCTCATCATGTTAAAAACATTGTAAAGAAGCAAGACTGATGAATTCACATGAATCTAAAAGCCTTTATTGTAAACTTTAAAGCAATTAATCAAATGCAAGCTATTACATTTTCCTACCATTTGCCTCTTTCCGGTAAAAAGAAAAAGAAGTTGCTACAAGGCAGAAGGATTCAATTTAAGCCCTGCCATATTATCACCTTTAAAGTTAGCTAACACGTAAGCTAACAGTTGTCTTTTTGCACACAACAGACACAGAGCAACATTATCTTCCTATTGTAATTATGTTCCCAGCGAATGGGCAGATGAAAGACCAGTCTTCAGTTTCCTTTTAGCGCTTTAAAAAATGCCTGAGTCTTTAGCTCGCTAGGTTTTTCTTTACTAACTAGTGAACTTTTTTTTTTTGGGCCATTGGGTGCTGGACAGATGGCGTACGGTGGATTTGGTGGAAGTTGTTTTTTTGCCTGCTGGTAATGGGATTTGGTAAAAACTGAGAAATTGAACCAAATAGTAATCCTACATGTGAAATTAAACCAAAATTAGCTAGCTAGCTAGCTAAAAGTGAAGTGAAGTGAAGCTAGCTAAGTGGCCGTGAGTTTGTCACTATAAGTGATCCTTTTCTTATTGCACCTAGTCATTTGGTTCAGTGAAAATAAGGAACATATTAATTAATGGACTTTTATCTCTGTCCGTATCTTTGCCCAGCATTTCACTCTTTATAAGTTCACTCTTTAAGCAGAACATTGTAGTCCCATTTGGTTTTAAACAGCAACGCTGGTATTGTTTTCACCTTGTGAATCTCTGTCCGAGTCTGTGTGTCGTCACGGCACAATGGCGATGTGGTCCTGGAGACACAGCTGTAGGAGCTACCACGAAGGCGGTTTTTAATACTTTGCTAGGTGTTTATGTCGGTCTGCAAAATGCCCTCACGAAACCTTCCAGATGTGTAGTTGAGATCAAATTGAAAGTCAAGTTTGAAGATAGGGGTGGTCCGAGAAAGGGGAGCGAGGGGAACATTCAAAGCCGCTCTACTATTAGAGTCTTTAGAATTCACTTAGGGTCAAGAACCCACACTTAAAACTAAAATGTATAATAGCCCCACTGCCCCCTCACATCTCAGAGTTTTGTGAGAGATTTAGGTCAGATATTGTGCCACTCCACATACTCTAGATAATCACACCTGAGCACACAAAGTGGTGAGATCACCAGAGCACTCAAAGCTTATGCGCTGCTGACAAAAGATTGTTTGTCCTATCCCAAAATAAAGCTGGATTACACGTTCGGGAACATGGAGTGGCTCCGAAAAATGGCTGTTGACTTATCTGCACAAGTATAAGGTAACCCCTAGAATACAGTGAAGATGTATAGCGTCATTGGTTGTATACTTAGTCTTAAACTGTCAAACACATAATGGGTAAACCCCATAAGCTTTGAAAAAAGGCTTCCTCTCAAAGATCCAAATGAACTCAGAACATTTACTCACACACTGTAGATAAGTACCACTTTGCAATTTGAGATACTGCTACTTAAACAATGGCTCATATGACTTATGTGAAAGGGGTTGCTGATAGTGATGAACCCACAGAGACTTATCAACCAACTCTGCAGTTTCCCCTCAGCTCTACCGAGCGTGCTACCGTCTTTTGGCTCATTGTTTGGGTTTTACGGCCCACAACTTACTTTTTTCCACCATCACTACGCTCATTTGTGATGTTTTTGGCCGCAGCAGCCAACTGTTTTAAGTGAAAAAGCTGTGAAAAACCGCCTGTATACTACACCTGCTCAGACCAGTGGAGCATTTTAGTAGGTGGAGACCAAAAACAGAACTAGAAGAAATGTGAATATTGGACTTTAATTTGTGAAGTGGACATGAAAAGTAATGCTAATGTTGTTCTGTATCCGCTAGATGTTTAAATGGGCAATAAAAGGAGATAATCTGCATGTTTCTGCGACCCTTAAGTTGCAGGTTTGAGTTTGCTTTTCTTACAATTCAGAGGACAATATTGTATGTTGTTCCCCCACTTCATTTATCTAATGGCTATAGGTATTTTTTCATTCTTTTCTCCTGTACTTTATCTTTCTATCTTTTGTCAACTAATCTGAAATTGTGAAATTCCCCAAAACTGGAAACTTGTGATACAGTAGCTACATTTCAGAGTTTTAATCTGCTTTAATTTGACCACAACATCGTACCGTATTGTATGAAAAGCGCTGCCGACAGATACTTTGTACTGTATACAACAACTGCAGCGCTTTGTCATTGCAGTGGAGCCACAAATGATACCCTGAAGGCTTTGACAGGAAATGGTCGCAGATCAATGAAAAAAGTAAGAGAGCAAACCAAAAGCTGGCGAATAGGTCGACATGTTTGACCTCACGTTTAGGGACCTCCACATCCCTGAGGGGGGGTTAAACCGGGACGAACACGGCTTGTGTGTGTGTGTGTGTGTGTGTGTGTGGGTGTGTGTGTGTGTGTGTGTGTTTGTTGGGAGTGTGTGACTGTATTTGTCTTTTTGTTGACCCTTAGAGGAGCATATGGCAGCGAACACAAAGCCTTAACCCAACTCCTATCAATACTGATACCGCCTCACTCCTCCTCTCAAAGGGTGAACGACAGGACACACTTGGGCATGCAAGGCAGTTAGGGACAGCTCCAGTCCCTAACAGCCCCCCCCCTCTTTATTTACAGCTTCTCATCCTTTCACTTTCAGATCAGGTCCTTTCACCCGGAGCAGGCAGCAGCTGGAGGACTGAACTCTCAGAGGGAGGCAGCATGACAGCAGGACGGAGGGACTCATGCTGAGCTGCACATTAACTTCTAGTTACCCCACACACACACACACACACACACACACACACACACACACACACACACACACACACACACACACACACTCACTCACTCACTCACTCACTCACTCACAGACACACACACATAGGAAGAACAGATAAAGAGCGCTTTAACCCTCACCAAAACACCTATTATGTGACTTATGTAAGCCTGTGCTCTTTTTGGAGGCAGCTTGACTCCTTTTCGGCTGAAATCTATACACATCTATTATAAATCTATATACATTCGCCTCTTTTGTTTTCCCAAAACTGTACATGATTTCTACTGAAGATCCCCAACGCTTGCTGCATGATGAGCGCCAACTGAGGAGTAGCTTTTATCTTCCAGTACACTGGTGCGTTTAACGACGCTACTATCTGCGACTGTCGTGTACACCTTGACCTTGATCTGTGTTACCACAGACCCCCCCCCCCCCCACCCTTGGGGTAGTGGCTGGAACAGTACGCTCACACACCTTTCCAAAGGTAAAAAAAAAAGAAAAAAGCCCCCGATGAGTCACTCAGCGAGCGCTGCGGTTCAGCCGTATTCAGATGAGTGCTGGAAACCAAAACAAAGACCAAACAATATCTCAGGTTTCTCTCTCTGAGCTCATGTGACCTCATGTGACCTCATGTGACCTCAGGTGACCTCAGGTGACTCATCTGCCAGCCAGGTCTTCAGTACATCAGCCTGCAGGATGCAAAGTTGAAAAAGTCTGGTCTTTAACATGATGACATGATTCTGGTCTGCGAGTCACATTTCCATCCATGGACAGTAGACAGCTTTATTCATTTTTCAATTAATATTTATTATATAACCAGAGTCTAGAGGCTTTTAAACACAAAGATGTCACAGGTGGACATTTCACACAGACACCTTTTTTAAAAACAAGATGATGGTATGTCGGCACAGTCCAGGTCATCAGAAACAATAAAGCTGGGGCAGGAAAGCTAAATGTATTTCAGGAGAAAAATACTCTTTCAAGTTAATATGTAACAAAGTGTTCAAATGTTTTTATCGCTTTTATACTTTTGGAGATTTATCAAAAACAATATTTGACCTCCATTAAATCCGATGGAGCTCAAGATTTAAAAATGTATCTCCCCTTAAAATGTTTAAACTAAATATCCATGCTCCACTACAATAGTTACCCCAGTCTCTCTCTGTGTTGTTTGCCAAAACTCGTAAAACAAAAAGTATAATAAACGAATAAAAATAAAATCTCAATAAGATAGAACTTTAGCTACAGGGAACACGAGTATAACAACCTAAAGGTGGTAGTAAAAACTACTGCCGTAAAACCTCAAAGAAGGCGAAGCAACACAGCCTCCGATTCCTCGTCAGACTCAACGCAATGCATCATGGGACAAATCTCTCCCTCAGTAGGCTTCACCGAATGGCTAACGACTACAACAAGTAATTTATTAGTTTTTATAAATTATTATAAATGATTAGTTAAAGCTATCTGATCGGACACACTTTCCTGCAGCTTCACGCCGTAGTTGACTTCTTCCCCTTCGACTCTGCACCACACGAGGTCCAGACGCACAACCTCAGGTCTGCTGGCCGTTAGCTACCTGAGCCGTTTGGTCATTTCAATGTGCGTGATGAGGTTTGTTTGTGTCGTGGAAACAGACCCTCTCCCCTCAGGTTGTCATGGTTTCAGTTGGAACGGCACATCATCTCGCTGAGCTATTCCTGATGTTCCGAATCCGCCTGTTTGTTTTAGGATTTGTTCCCCGCGCTACGGAGGAGAAAACATGGAGAACAGGTGAGCCGCCATTTGATCCGTCCACGTGTTTTTTTAGTTTCCCGCTTGTCTCGCTGTGGTTGTGGCCGCCAGACGGAGGAGTGCTCGACCTGTCGTTTGCATTTTATTCTATTGTTTATTTATTGTTGTTGTTGTTTTCTTTCCTCCTTCTGAAAAAACACTTAGTAAACTTGTTCAGAAAAGTGCTGCATAAATATATAAATGATGTGCATTATTAATTTTAGCATTTTTCCATTGCTGCCCTCTCCCTCTGGAACACATCAGACATTCTCCAAAGCCCACCTGTTATAAAATCTGCTTTTGAGCTGAGATTTATCGTTTTAATAATCAACGCAATGCGACTGCTTTTATACTGTTGCGTTATTTGTTTGTAATCGTCGTCGCGTCTCTTGCTGTTTTTGTACCACGTAAAGTGACTTTGAGTACCTTTTTTAAAACACATTGCAAATAAAATGCGTTATTTATTTATAATTATTGCTGCAACCTGAGCTCCCCGATGACATCACAGACCGAAAACTCATCTGTTCTGATGAAGATTGAATAAAAAATATATTTTTCTGTCTCTTTAGTATTGCTAAATGTTGCACTTGAATATTTGCTATAGTGATGCACTTGTATGTTTGTATGTATCCACATGGTTGAGCGTATTGGAAGTGGCTTCGGATAAAAGCAAGATGTGATCGAGTGAAGAGCTTACGGAAGAAAACAAGCAAACTTTGGAAATAAGAAGACACTTTACGTTTACTTCAGAGAATTAAATGGTTTTAATAGTTCTTCAAGATAATCTATTGTACTGATTTTCTCTCCAAATGAAAATATTTGTAAAAATCCAACAAAAGAAGCCAAGATACAGACATCCAATTGTTTGTATTCCTTTTATTGATCAGCACTGGATCACAACAAGAGTGTTACATTGTGAAATGAAAAGAACTGAAGAAAGACAAATACTTCAGTGTTCATTTCATCAGATTTCAGTTAAAAATTAAGTTCAGTGAAGTTTTTTATGACACTGTAACATGTTTTTTTATGACATACTTTAGCATTCATATATAATCTATATCATGACATTTTTATGACAAACTGTATTATTACATTATTTAAGGCATACTATACTTTTTTAAGACAAACTAAGCTTTTTTAAGAAATACTATACTATATTTTAATGGCATACTATACTATGACATTATTCATGAAATACTTGAATATGACTTGACTAATACTATGACTTTTTTGAGACCGACGATGACATTTTTATAAAATGCTATATTATTATATTTTTTTGCAATTATTTTATAACAAGATATACTATGACCTTTTCATGACATACTTACTATATTATTATATTTTTATGGCTTTATATATGCAATATGGCATACTATGCAATGATATCTGTATGGCTTTGACTACATACTTTGATATTTTTTATACCTATTTTATGACATAGTATATTATTTTGTCTATATTATGACTTAATACAGAATGTTACTGCATTTTTTAATCCTTTTTAAATTAAACAATATACTATGACCTTTTTTTGACCACATACTACTATGACTAACTTTATTATTAACAGCAGCGTAGTGCTGCTCGTGCGTAATGCCTGTGGCACGGCCTCGTCATTGCGTAATCAAGACGCTCTCTTTGTTATGGCTGTCAGGTGTGGGGAGGGGGGAGGGGGGGGGATCCGTTTCCCTGGAAACAAATTCATCTTTGACTTCCGAGTAAAGCTTCCGCGGCATGACGTGAGTGAGAACAGAAGGTGAAGAGTATCAGCAGACAGGACACACAGGCAGAGTCAAGATCCACTCGAGATTCAATAAAAAGCTGCAAACTGAAACCCACCGTGATCAGTGGGTGTTGTGGTTCCTTTTGCTCCCCACAAATAATGCCTCCAAGGCTCCGCAAATGATATCGTTCACCTCCAACACGCACGTGGTGTATAAATCGGATCATTTGTTGCTCCGCGCTCCCCGCGGAGGAACACTGCGACCTCCGTGTTTTGGGGCAATACTTTTGATATGAGGTCTACTTTTTTGTGATCAAACAACCACAGCAGGATCGGCCCCATCGTGCTGCATACATACATATTAATACGGAAGAAACGCAGCGTACTGGTACAGGCTCACACACACACACACACACACACACACACACACACACACACACACACACACACACACACGCACGCACACACACGCACACACGCGCGCACACACGCGCACACACACACGCCCGCGATTTCAGAGTGTGCACACAAAAGGGTGGAGTCGGTTCACTTTGTTTTCCTCCCCAGGGATCAGATCTGGAATCCAAAGTGAGGTTTCCAGTCGCGCAGCGTCAAAACACACCGGCGTTGTGTGTTTCAAATGATTATTATTTTTATCCTCATTCTGAACTGAAATCATATCCGATGCCATTCGCCGTGATTTTGATTTCCATGCGGTGACATCCAAACTTGGAGGCAGAACTTGAATCGGTTCATGTGCAGTCATGGAGCGCGCCGCGTTGGCCCCGCAGCGCGTGCAGCCCTCGCCTCGGGCGGCGCGTAAATGCGAGTGGCTCCGGAGCGCCCTGGCCCACCACCACTGCCCCGATCCCGGCGCGGATAACGAGATCGTCATCCTGGCCACCGGGATGGACCAGTACCTACAGGAGGTCTTCCACCACCTGGCCCACCCCAGCCGGGACGACACGCTGTCGGCGGAGGACTTCACCGCGCTGTGCGCCGTGCTGGGACTCTCCGGAGCGGAGAAGGAGAACGGGACGCCGGGAGCCGGGGAGGGAGGAAGGGAGGGAGGAAGGGAGGGAGGAAAGAAGGGAGGAAGGGGGGGAGGAAGGGGCGAGGAGGACGAGGAGTTCGGGGATGCGTGCTCCGCGCTGCCCGGCCGGCTGGCCTTCAAAGACTTCCACTCGCGGCTCTGCGGGCATTTCCGCGTGCGGAGCGCGCGCGGCAGAGGCGCCGGGCAGTGCGCCGGGCGCCTGCCCCGCACCGAGGACACGGAGCTGGTGGAGAGGCAGATCCGGCTCCGGTGGCCGCGCGTCAGGCGGAGAAAATGTGTGAGTTTCGACCTGAAGAGGGATCAGAACGGAACCGGCCACCGGGCGGGTCGAACCGCAGAGGAGCGCGAGTCAGGTACCGAACCAGCCCGGATGTCTCCATGCTGCACGTGTGATTGGGTTGAAGGGCCTCCGGTGAATGTTGCAGGTTTATAGAGCAATAATAATAACATGTAACCTTTCCCACTTTGTTTAGTGACATCTTCTCCACCTTCTCCATCTCCTGCGCCATCTGTTCTCTCCTTCCGTCAGTGGAGGCGCTGCTCCTTTTCTTAAGCTAATGTCCCAAATACAATAGCTACTTTATATACAGTTGGGAAGTTTAGTCCAGTGGTCCCCAACCTAAGGCTCCCGAGACCAATCTGAGACGTTTGGTGAGAGGAAAAGAAGAAAAAAGGGGCCGATACACAACATTGTGTTCATATTTTAGACCTTCTCTCTCGCTATTCTTTTTCTGTGAGATATTGGAGAGTTTGACCTCTTTGAGTCTTATTCATCAGTAATTGACGTGGAACCATCTGTGAGGTTGAGAGGGGGACTGACTCTGAGAACAACTCAAAGACGAGGAGACACAAATGCTCTTTAAAGGGGCCAGGGGTCACTGATTTCATCTTCAACAACAATCTTACATATTTTTGTTGTCATGGTGAACCTGTGAAGTATAACCAAGCTGCCGGATAAATGTGGTGGAGTAAACATGCGCCATACTTCCCTCTGAAATGTGGAGGAGTATAAAGATGGAAATATACAAGTAAAGTACAAGTGCCTCAAAATTGTACCCGAGCACAGTACTTGTTACCTTCCACCGTATAGTTTTGCATTCAGGTCCTTTACGTGAGAAAAAGTATCAATACCACACTGATCAGAAAAAGTCCTGCATTAAAAAATGTCACTTAACTAAAAGTACGTTAGTACAGGAGTGCAGACTAATATTGTTACTACAGTATTCCATGTTATATTACTGTATTATTATCATTGATTATTTTAATAGACCCTCTAAAAGTTGAATAAATAAAGTTAAAATACTCAGGTAAACTTACAGTGGTACAGTACTTGTGTAACTTGTAACAGTGTAGCTTAATAATATTTAACCCTCCTTTCTTCTTCTTCCTCTTTGTCGCTGTCTTCTTCTTCTTCTTCTTCTTCTTCTTCTTCTTCTTCTTCTTCTCCTCCTCCACCAGATGAGGTAGCGGCTCTAAGGGAGCTGGTGGAGGACCTCCGCTCGGCGCTGCAGGGGAGCGACGCTCGCTGCTTGGCCCTGGAGGTGGCCCTCCGGCGGGAGAGGAGCCGCGCGCTCCCCCCACCCGCCAGCTTCATCACCCCGGCTTCAACCCCAACAACCTCCATCACCCTCCAACAGGGGAAACTGGTGCCCACGCGCAGGATTAAAGGACACTGCGGCGGCGCCGGAGGGGACGCGGCGAGGAGGGCGGCGAGGAGACGGGACATCAGGGACCCCCTCGAGAGGGAGCTGAAGCTGATCCGCTCGTCGCGTGACGGCCAGCTGGAGGAGGCCATGAAGTTCAACGAGCGCCTGGAGGAGGAGCTGCGCTGGGCCTACCAGGAGGTGCGCAAGTTTCACGGGGCGGAGTCGGCCCTGAGGAAGGAGAACGCTCACATCAGGTTCTGATCTTTGAAGTGAAGTCAACCAGCTGGTGTTTAGAGTGGATGATGGAGATGGGAGGATGGTTCTGATGCTCTGGGATGATCTCTCCATCAGGAGGCGGGCGGAGGAGGCCAGGGAGGCTCTGAGCTTGGGGCTTCAGAGGGTTCGGACCATCCAGGAGCAGGCTCAGTCCGTACCGCAGCTCCAGTCCAGGATCACCCAACTGGAGGCTGAACTACAGCAGTACAGGTACTAACCTGTGTGTGTGTGTGTGTGTGTGTGTGTGTGTGTGTGTGTGTGTGTGTGTGTGTGTGTGTGTGTGTGTGTGTGTGTGTGTGTGTGTGTGTGTCTATTTACACATCATTTGCCTCTGCGCTCTACTGATTTGAAAATGAAATGAAAAAGCCAGCAGCTCAAGTTACACACACGTCACACTGAGTGAGCGTGTCGGGTGAAAAGCAGGTTAACACCACTCACACCACCAGCTTAAAAAAAAAAACAACAACAAAAACACACATGCCAAAAGCACAAAGGAGTTATGCTCTCGCTTTTGGTTGCCACCGTCAGATCCCGCTGCGCCTGCATCCCCGACCCCGCCCATCAAGAAATGTACCCAATCGGCGCAGCAGACGCCTGCAGCAAGACAGGTAATCAACCTCTTTTTATAAAGATTTTCTTTGGCATGGGTTGTTGATGTATTTGAGGCTTTGCGATAGACTCGTCCTAGCAGCAAAAACACACGTGGAACAGATGTTGTGCTTTTCATGCCACACAGAATATTTATTCATGAATAAATGAAGCTTTGCAACAGAACATTGACAGTTAACACCATTCAAAGCAACTGCTTCGACAGAGTGTCTGCAGAGAGCGGTAGAGGGGAAAGCTGCCTCCGATGAAGAGGACGAGGAGGACAGAGGGACGAGGGAGGAAGGACTGTGCAGCCCGCTGGAGGCGAAGAAGCACCGACCGTACGGCTGTGGCAAAGGGTCAGCGCACATTGGACACGCCCCCGCCCCCGCCCCCGTAGGACACGCTCTTCAATTCCAAAAGTCACTTTTTTATTTATATATATTTTTCTTGCTTCTCCCTCCAGATGTCAGAGCCACGCGGTCCATCAAGTTGTCCCTCAGAGTTACCTGCATGATAGAAACCTCATCAGCAGGGGGCGCTGCAGCTGGAAGGGACAGAACCAAGAGCAGCCAGAGGGAAGCAGAGGGTCGGAAAAAGAAAAGGTGGGAAGGAGAAGCTTGGAGTGCAGACTGAGTTGCAAACAGTTGTAAAGCTCTGGAGCCTTAATATCAGATTAGGTATAGAGGGGAAACAATGTCCACTAAAAGTGTTGTTTCTGCTGCTGACAGCTCAGATTGTATAAGTGTCTGACAACATTATGGAAAAGAACCCACAGGGAAATAAAACATTTTTTCTTCACCTTTCACTTCAGTCCGGCCTGTTTGTTACTGTGTTCAACCAAGTCTCGCTCGAGGAGAAGTCTCGCTCGAGGAGAAGTCTTGTTCCGAAGCCTCTTTAAGAGGGGATTTGTTGCTGCATCGGCGAGAGGAACGCCGGTTGTTGTCAGCAAACTCTGACAACAACCGGCCGTAGATCTGAGCACTCCGTTCATTTCAAGGCCGAACCCTCGCGAGGGATTTCCCAATGAGACTTCTCCACCAACACCAACTCGGTTAAACACAGTAACAAACAGACCGAAGTGCAAGGTGAAGAAAAAAGTTTTGTTTCTCTGTATAGGGTGCTTTCCAAAAATGTTGCCAGACTCTTATAATAACAATCTGAGTCTGTCAGCGGCAGAAACCAGTATTACATTGCAGCGTTCTCCCTCAATACTGGACCAATTTTTTTAAAACTGTTGTCCCCATTAGTCACTTGGATAAAAGACGATGGGAAAATATGGTCCATGAAGAAAAATACAGAAGTTTCCTTTTTTAAACGGTGAACAAGTCTGGTAGTGGCCAAACAAACTACAAATGTGAGGAAAAACCAACAGGAAGACTGAATCACTAAAGGATGAAGGAGAGCGATGCTCGTCATCATAGCTACGAGTACAGCTGGTTCATTAGGCTGGATGACCTCAAGAGGTCAAAGACAAGGAAGATGCCCTTGCTAAGAACTGAGTCCGTCTCTTTGCCTTCAACCTTAAAGGTTTAATTAACCCATCGTCATCATTGTGTTTCTGCATCCAGATTAGGTTGAACTAAAACTCCCATTCCGTTGTATTTGAAGTTGCTCCTCCTACCAGAGTAGATCATGAGGAGATATATCATCTCCTGCTCTCTGAAGAAAACACGGCCCAGTGCTCCAGAAACGCAACTTTTGCGGAGCGTTCCAGAAACCGGTTGCTCATCTGACCGCTAACGCCGCGGACGCGGTTTAGGAGCTTGTTTTATATTCATGCGTTCCTCCTTCCTGTTTCCCAGAGGCCCGAGGAAGAGGAGGACAAAACCAGGCCCGAGGAAGAGGAGGACAAGACCAGGCCCGAGGAAGAGGAGGACAAGACCAGGCCCGAGGAAGAGGAGGACAAGACCAGGCCCGAGGAAGAGGAGGACAAGACCAGGCCCGAGGAAGAGGAGGACAAGACCAGGCCCGAGGAAGAGGAGGACAAGACCAGGCCCGAGGAAGAGGAGGACAAGACCAGGCCCGAGGAGGGAGAGGAGAAGACACGTCTGTCTCTGCTGGAGGACAAACTCACGGACGCCCTCACACTGCTGCTGCAGCTCCGCAACAAGGTTCACACGAGGCACACACACATCTATCCAGCTATCTATCTATCTATCTATCTATCTATCTATCTATCTATCTATCTATCTATCTATATTTCTACCTATCTATCTATCTATCTATCTATATTTCTACCTATCTATCTATCTATCTATCTATCTATCTATCTATCTATCTATCTATCTATCTATCTATCTATCTATCTATATTTCTACCTATCTATCTATCTATCTATCTATCTATCTATCTATCTATCTATCTATCTATCTATCTATCTATATTTCTACCTATCTATCTATCTATCTATCTATATTTCTACCTATCTATCTATCTATCTATCTATCTATCTATCTATCTATATTTCTACCTATCTATCTATCTATCTATCTATCTATCTATCTATCTATCTATCTATCTATCTATCTATCTATCTATCTATATTTCTACCTATCTATCTATCTATCTATCTATCTATCTATCTATCTATCTATCTATATTTCTACCTATCTATCTATCTATCTATCTATCTATCTATCTATCTATCTATCTATCATCTATCTATCTATCTATCTATCTATCTATCTATATTTCTATCTATCTATCTAGTTTTCTATCTATCTATCATCTATCTATCTATCTATCTATCTATCATCTATCTATCTATCTATCTATCTATCTATCTATATTTCTATCTATCTATCTATCTATTTCTATCTATCTAGCTTTCTATCTATCTATCTATCTATCTATCTATCTATCTATCTATCTATATTTCTATCTATCTATCTATCTATTTCTATCTATCTAGCTTTCTATCTATCTATCTATCTATCTATCTATCTATCTATCTATCTATATTTCTATCTATCTATCTATCTATTTCTATCTATCTAGCTTTCTATCTATCTATCTATCTATCTATCTATCTATCTATCTATCTATCTATCTATCTATCTATCTATCTATCATCTATCTATCTATCTATCTATCTATTTCTATCTATCTATCTATTTCTATCTATCTATCATCTATCTATCTATCTATCTATCTATCATCTATCTATCTATCTATCATCTATCTATCTATATTTCTATCTATCTATCTATCTATTTCTATCTATCTAGCTTTCTATCTATCTATCTATCTATCTATCTATCTATCTATATTTCTATCTATCTATCTATCTATCTATCTATATTTCTATCTATCTATCATCTATCTATCCTGAGATTGAAGGATGAAGGAAACACACAAAAGGATCAGTGTATTTAAGCTGAGTGGATACGATGAAACTGTGTGAGATACATGCCAGTAAAGTGTTCAATATTAAATAAATAAAAAATACACTATGAAATAAATAAACATATGAATAAAGTGTGTAAAATATATGTATTTATATACATATATAATTGAACCAACAACTTTTGAAATATGTTCCCATGACTCCTTTATTTCATATGAAGTTTTATTCTATGACGTCACTTTTCATAATGACAAATTTAATTCATAATGTATCTTTTCACGACAGTGGTGTCTTCACCACCCTCTGACGTTATTGTGTAATAAAAAATGATATTGTAAAATGAAAAAGGAACTCCTATAACAGCGCTTGTTAAAACACTCCATGTATACATGTTACACAATTTATTCGTTTGATTATTTATTTCATTATGATTTATTTGTTTATCTAATATTGAACACTTTGGGGCTCCATACCGTCCCCCTCTAATGATCTGTATTAGGCTGGACAGTATACAGTGTGTCATGAATGTTGATATCAAGCTGTAAAGGCTGGATTTGGGATTTTATTTATTTTTTGGGGGGGGATTTGTGTTTTTGCTGTTTGGTATGAGTAGTTCACAGAGCGTCCTCCCCTAAAAAAAAACAGTTAATGTGAAAAACCAAAGAACAATAGGTGGTGTGCATGCAGCTTATTATAACCCATATTTCCGTTGTTTGAGGGCGAACTCTAGCGGCCGTAGATATTATGACGGGAGCAAAGGAAGAGGTCAGAGCGACCGAGTACAAACGCGGGACTTTCACCCAGGACACCTGTGTTCGTGTCCCGTGTGAAGCCAAAAGCCAACACCGACTTACTTCAACTCACGTAACACACTCACCTTGCCCCATGTAAGTAACGTGAAACCTAAGTTACGCAACAAACGTACTGGGGAAACCAAGCGGTGGGTTGTTTCATTTCACCACGGCAACCACGTGTTTAAGACGCGCGGCTGTCGCTGGTATGACTGGGGAGGCATTGGCCAACAAGCTCTTCTGTCATTAAGATATGAGGAGAGTGGTTTGTCATGTTGTACATTCCTTTCTATAGACAAAATGAAAAAGACAAACACCCAAAAGTAAAGTGAAACGCCTCTCCCCCTTTCTGTAGAACGTGTGCCGCAGGGCCCTGGGGAAGATCGTGATAGACACTCTGGATGTGTGCAGCAGGGCTGGAGATGGTAGGTGTGTTCCACATCCTCCACTTCCTTCCACGTCCAAGTATTCGTAGTTTAGTGAGGCGCCTTGCTAAAAAGTGATCCTTGGTACTTCTCGGTTTCCCCTCCCAGGTCCATCTCAGGTCTTGCAGGTAGCTGACGCCCTCTGTGTCCGGCTGTCCTCCAGGGATCTCCTTGGAAACGGAGGGGAGGACGAAGGAGGGGAGAGCAGAGAGAAACCCCTGGTTCCATCTTCGGGGTGTAAAACCAGCAGCGTCAACCCTCTGCTCATCTCCTGCTAGATGAACTCTCCTTCTCCTCCCTCTTGTCTCTGGCTTGTTTGCACCCATGCGAGTGTCCCAGTTGTGTGAGATTTTTTAAACTGGTTCATCATATTTAAAGATTCATTTTATTTACGCCTTTTGTGTTCTATTCTGTATCTATTTAATTTCAATGATTAAATTGTTTTATCCAAACATTTACCAGTGTAAGAGTTGATACAGAGAGACCTTGTTAACCTCATGGTAATGGATCAAATTATCTTGTGGGAACAAGTTATTATCTTTTGGTAACAAGTTATTGTCTTGTGTTAATAAGTTATTATAACTGGGAACAAGTTATTATCTCTTTTGGTAACAAGTTATTATCTTATGGGAACAAGTTATTATCTTGTGTTAATAAGTTATTATCTTTTGGTAACAAGTTATTACCTTGTGGGAATAAATTACTATGTTTTTTGACTAAGTTATTATCCTGTGGGGATAATACTGTTCACTATCACCTTACAGGACTTTAGTAGCTAAGTTAAGGTTGAGCTTCTGAACATCTGTACTGAGAAAAGAAGAGCAGACTGGCGTGCATGGATCCCGTCAGATCACCGACACACAAACAGACAGTAAGACGGAGGAATGGTATGAAATAATATAGTCCTTTATTTCCAGCAATTTACAAAGTCCTGCAGGGAGAGAGCCTTCCTCCAGCCTCACAGAGGGAGGGCTTTTACAAGAAGAGCACACAGAGAATGCAAAGACCTCGACCCCAGGGAGACTGGAACCGGTGTTTCATGTCAGTCTCTGAGAGGCAGCAGAGCTGAGACAGGTGGAGGTTTAGCGTCTGAACCAAAGGCTCCACCTTGACACGGGTGGAGGCGGCCTCAGGATTCAGGGGCTTGAGGGTTTTGAAGCACTGAGACTAACAAGGCAGTAGGCGGTTAAAGGATTTTTTTTTTAAGGCTGGCTATTTCATAAACAGGTGGAAACATAAGGAGAAGGGACATTTTGTCGCGTTGCACTTTTTTTTGCTGCGTTTGTGGCTTGAAATCCTGCTTCTTACTCCTGCACAGTAAAATCAGCCTTCTGAGCTTTTTCAGCCTCTGAGTCCTCGTTTTGACGCGTTCACAACGTGAACAAAAAGCTTGCGACTGATGCCCCCCCTTCTCTCCGCTGCTGCGTCATATAAAGTCATTATTACATTACAATCACAATCAACTGTACATATTTTATTAATCAAAGCTAATTAAAGAGACGCTACTCTGCCAAACCTAGCTCCTGATTGGGTTACTTCTGAGCTGAGCTCGGCTCTCATAGGTTAAGGCCATTCTATGTTTTATAAGTATGCTTTCCCTGTGTGTGACAGGGTGTGTGTGTGCATGTGTGTGTGTGCGCGCATATGTGTGAGGTGTGTAAAGACTGGTATTAGGCACCGTGCTATTTGTTAGCCTCACCGCCGGCGAGCACGAAGAAGCTCTACTGGCCTTTTGCAACAAAAAAAAAAGGTAAAAGAGAAGAGAAAAATGATAAAAACAACACGGTGACAAGGAAACGGAGCCAAAATGAAATGACAAAATAAACAACCTTATATATAGAATAAATATAATATGTACAATTTGCTTTGTGTGCAATCTAAAAATAAATAGACAAAGCATTACTTGCCCCTTTTATAGAAGTATTCACAACTTTCCATTTGACACAGAGGCAGAACGCCGGCACCCGGTCAGTGAGCGAGTGGAGGATACAGACTGAGAGTGAACGGATGGAAGGATGCAACTTTTACAACAAGTCTGTAGAAAAGAAGACAAAATAAGAGCGTCACTCCAGTTGGACTCGCGCGGGTTTGAATCCAGAGGACACAGAGATGCACTGAAAAGTTGTAGTTAAGAGGATCCCTGCGGCGCCCTCTGGTGTCCGTTTCTTTAGCAGATTACAGTACATTGTGCCTTTGACCAGGGCGGAGAACTCGCTTCATCTTTACAGTTTGCCCGGTGAAATATTACGACACAAATTTAAAAAAATCACGAAGAGTTAAAAATATTAGGGAGAGGAGGAAAGGAATAGAAAACCCCCCCCCAAAAAAATCACATAATTGACACATAAAAAAAAAAAATCAGTAAGACCATCACAAGATTTTCAACAGATAAAATAATCAAGTTTTGCACATTCACATTATGTGCCCTGCACATGCATTCTGCTGGCCCCTTCGAAACAGCACAGAAGTCCGACAAGCGGCGGATAAGTCGAGCATCACATGTTTCTCCTAAGACACTGGGCTTTGCGTCGGGGTGGCGTCTGTACTCGAGGCTCACTCCTCACCTGTAAGCCCTCAAAGAGTCAGGCGGCAGATAGTGTGTTACTGGGGTTAAACCGATTTTTGCCCAGTCGAGTCATTCACTTACAAAAAGGTCAGGCTCCTCCCTCACCAGAGAGATTATTATTAGTTATTTTTATCAATTATTTGTGTGACATAAGGAAGCCATGAGAGGCCCGGAAGTGAGTAAAAAACAAATCGGTTTTCCAAGTCCTGATCTGAACTGTTTTCTCTCCTGTGTTTATGACTTAACAGGTGAGAACATTTTTTTGCCAGGAAGATCTTTCTAATTTACTGAATTTTCTTTCTCATCTGTGAAGCAAGTAAAGAGGTGAAAAAAAGAAACCTTTTGCCAGGATTAAGCTTTTAGAGAGAATCCTAAAATGGATCACCAGATTTATTTCCTTCGAACTTGACCTCCCAGGGCTTCCGTAGTGAGAAAAACACCAGAATTTTACTCTAACGCACTCTACAGAATCTGAAAAAAACGAGAAAAAAACAACATAATGAAATTCCTTGGTGCCCGGTCACACCAGAAACTAGCACAGCAAAATTAACTTGAGAAAATAGGGAAAATAGCTAACCAAGCTAACGCTAGTCAGTCACAACAGCTCTCCCAGTTTCTTTCTATTTCCTCTGCCCTGTGCCTTTTGCCCTGTTCTCAAGATTGTACATCATTTCATTCGACATAGCGCTACTATAAGGGGGAGAGAGGGAAAGAAAAGTTATCTAAGCTAACGAAACTTGCTAACTGACTGCAAGCTTGTTAGCTTAGAGAACTTTTAATCGTGCTCCGACAGAGGAGGTCTGGATAAAAGCGGATGGTGCAACGCGGCTAATAAGCTACGATAGCTAGCTCTCCTCTCTGTTCCCTCAAGTATGTCGGGACGTTTTGCTAATTGGTCAATTTCACATGATTTGAACTTTACGCAAAAACTTTGCATATATTTACTTCACTGATTCCATTGAAGTGAATTGATCTAAATGTCTATGTTTCACACGACAGTGGGACTGGCGCTTTATCAGCGCTGCTTTGACTGATCCGTAGGACAGCTCTACGAGCTACGCTGGTCTTTTGGTGAATCTGAATCCAAAGGCAACGGAAAGAAAACCAATACAAACACAAAAAAGGGTTTACCACAACTTCCTGTAGCCACTGTCACCTAACTGTTAACCAACCTCAGACTACATCATTGGTCTGTCTTTCATAGGAAAGGATCAGTGCTCCAGTTTTGATTCCCAACAAGCAATTAAAGTTGTCAAATTAAAGAGAACAAATATCCACACAAACCTTCCACCTGGTACCAGACAGCTGAACCCGATGGCACATCCTGGCTGAGGCAACTCAACACATTGTATCAATGTGTGAAAACAATGGCGTTGAGTTGGCTGAGCTCCGCAGGTTGTTTCCAGTGCGTCGCAGCATGTTGAGCCTCTTTTCACTTACTGTAAGCCTGGCCTGGGCAACATAACAGCAGCAACAACAACAACAACTTGCTTGCTCCAGTAGATAATGGGCGGATGGTTTCAGACGGGGGGGGGAGAGAGACTGGTGCTATCCTCACCTGGAACAGCTAAATAAGACCTCTCTAACCTCCCGGCATCCACACTAAACCCTTGTGAGCTACAGCCAAAAATGAGGTGTTAGGTGTACTAATAATTCCTAACTGGTCGTTTTACACATTTTACACTATTTTCCACTTTTTCTGTGCGTTTGCTGGTCAAACAAAGACTTATCTTACTCGGGGCATTTCGTAATGGCAGTTTTTCGTAGATCCCCACTCCACCCCCCAAAAAAAGGGAAGCAGTGTAACTTCTGCGGACTCCAGAGGAAGTTTGAGGAATAAAATATAGGCTACTGTGCGAGTGAGCACGCAATTCTCATTAAGGGAAACCTTTAAATAGGCCTTCATTAGGAGGTTCTCGACTGCTGACGGAAGCAGAGGTAGATCCCTTCTAGTCGTGGCTGACGTAAGCGTTTGTTGGATCATGATCTGACGTTCCTAATTCCCCAGTCTAGAATTGGACTGGGGAATTAGACTCGTTGACTCAAACGAAGCCATCCGCTGACGAGGAGCGACGGCAAGAAGGGATTTAGCTAGTTACGTTTGCTGTCCAGACCCATGTAGTAAAACATTCCTAGCCCTTTGCAATCTCTACTAAATCAGAAATGAGACACATATCATATTTATTCTGTATATGACGTAGCACTTGGTGGTTAAGCATTCTAGGCTCGGTTGGACATTTTTTTGCTGTCTTGGTTTCAAGTGTTAAAACTTGATCTTTTAAAAAAAAAAAACGGTAGGGTCTAACGTTCCCATTGAAAATAATGAGGACTGGTCCTGCGCATGGAACGGCTCATATCAAATGCATTATTTATCAACAATAGTAATCATTGTCAATAGTCTGATAATAACAAAAGCAGTAGGACTCACTTCTTAAGTAAAATATAGGAGGAGTGGGGTAGTTTGAGGGCTTTTTGCTCACTGGTTGAGGTGGAGATATGTGTGTTTAAGATACTGTCTTGATTCTGGGCTGCTGCTGTGGTGCACCAGAGTCCTGATATCCTGAAGATGAAACGTTACTGCCCCTTCATAAGCTAGACCATCAATCGGAGCCCTACAGGAGATTAGCCCTTATATAGTTGACAATGTCCGCTTTCAGATAATGTCCACGCGTACGGGCGATGTTCGTCACTGTCCGTGCGTGCAAGCGCAGAGTACGTGTTTTTTTTGTCATTTTCTTGTTGTTGTGCGTGTCGCTGTGCACGCACTCAGTTCCCCGCATTAGAGTCCGTGTCACCGATGAACCAGCGCATGTGGAAGCAGAGGGCGAGGAAGCCGGTCCCCAGCAGGTCGCCCAGAGCGGTCAGGTAGGGGATGGAGAAGTTGTCGGGGTCCATGCCCCGCCCCCACATCCAGTGCACCATCCAGTCTGCCAGGTAGAGAAGGATCAACACCTGGAGGCAGACAGAAGCAGAAGCACAACGTACCACTCAGACTTTACTGCTCTCAAAAAGGAACTCAAGGAAGGCAGGACTCGATTGACTGGGTCGGTTTCTGGATAATCTCTATGAACAGATTCTGCACGTAGAAGCAACGGGATGAGATTTAGATATCAGATGGGTTCTGGTTTCCATTTGAAGTCAGAGTAGTATTGACCAATCACGTTGGAGCTGCTTTGGTTGAATGCAGGTAAATGCGTTGGCTGGAATGCATTACCGTCGCTTACCGTTTGACAATGTTTTAGTGTTTTATTAAGATTACCTTTCACATTTTGTAAGTCTCTGAATCCAGTTTGGAGGTTTACTAAATGATGGGGGGACAGTTATACAGTCCTTCCTGGAACTCACAGTTTTGTGATCATAAGAATTCATTAAAATTCCCCCAAAACCTACTACATTTTGTGAGATCTTACTGAAATATTCAAACTAAATGGCACCAACTATGGATTGAAGCCGAATATTTGTTTGATAAAAACATGTAGTGAATTTTGGAAATTATGACATTTATCTTTTTTTTCAATAAATGTTGACTTTTGGACTTTACACTGCTATAAAGATATAAAAATTGTTAGGATCACTCGAGTCAGGAACTATCTGAAAGAGAGAAAACTCCCTGACAGGAAAGAATGGATCAACCAATCAGCTCTGGACTTGCTTACCCAGAACACCCGTCTCTGCATAGATACACCAAATGTTTACTATGCAGTGTATCTACATTCAAGATTACCTCTAAAGCTAATTGCTCCTGCTCCTCTAATAATAATAAATACTAATAAGTATGAACATAACAAATAATTATAAATAAATGTTTTTACTGTTTGGTGCACGTTATAAAACTCCCAGTAAATGATCGTATGTGAATGCTGCACCCAGTTCTTAGATATTTCCCTCTCCTCAGCAAAGGCTGGGAGTAAAGAGTGTGTTGGTGTACCTGAAGTAGCGCAGCAACCATGTAGAACGTGATGAAGACGGCTGTCAGGGTGGTGTGCCCCCCCCTCAGGGAGTTGATGGTGTAGAGGAAGACGAGGTGACCCGGGGCGACCAGGAGGAAGAGCACGCGGGCTGAACGGGAGTTCACGGCTGGAACAGAAAGAGGATCTACTTTCAGAGCCATTCAAAGAGTACGGTGAGGTGGAAATCAATCTGTTCATCATCTGTTTTCACAAGATAAAACCACGAGAGAGAAACGGAGAAAAGCCGTCAACTCACAGGAGCCGAAGAAGGAGGTGCAGGGTGTGGGGCACTTCCTGGGGGTGGGGTTGGGCTCCCCCATGGGGAGGCCGTTCATGTGCAGATAGGTGGAGATTCTACTGGCCTGAACCGCGACCAGGTTCCCTCCCACGCCTGACACACACACACACACACACACACACACACACACACACACACAACATGAAAAGAGAACATAACAGCCTCAATATTGGTGTTATGACATAAAAAGAAATAAAAAAAACGGATGTTGATACGTGTATGTTCTATGTATGTTTTTTATTTGAATGGTGAAGTGCATAATAAATGTTTCATGTCTCAAAAAAACGACCTGGCATTAAATCCACCAGGAGCAATATGCTCTCTCCATCTGTCACTAAACCACATGGAGGAGGAAACATGGACAGCTTTAAATACACGGGAACAGATGTTTCTATATTTGTTCACTGCACCAAATCAGCCCTTATTTCTATTACTGTTTGATGTTTCACTTATTAGCATATTGGCTGTTGTTCTCTACTCCACTCGTTCCTCTTTGTTTTTCCCTTTCTTTCCGCCCACTTTCAACAAAGGAGCCATTCAAGTTTCATCTGTGAGCTTTTATGACTCCTCACCATTGATGACCGGGGTGAAGACCGCCATGCCAGCAAAGTTTGGGTTGGTGACAGTCTTGTCGAGGATCAAGCCACCAACACTAAAAGAAAGACCAATTAGTGAATAGCTCAATGGGGACATAGAGACATAGACATAGCAGAGACCCTTCCCACAATCAAGGATCTGAGATGTACAGGTTGGAAGTGGTGATGTGTATTCAGTATTTGATTTCAATATATATATTTATATACATATATTTATTATACATTATTGCATATGTGAACAACTTAAGTATAATTGTGTGAATAGATGATAAAAATGCAGTCTTCAAATAAATATTTTGAAAGGCATTGATTTGCATAAATTATGTTTAATATGGCAATACGCTGCTGAATAGGTTGTCAAAACCTGAAAGCCCACAGTATGTGTATTCTACGGAGCCCAGGAGTGGCTATATAGAGATGAGGAAATACACAGAGACCATGATTTACTAATCTTTGCACAAGAGTTATAATTCATGGCCTCAGTTTACTTAACATTTTGATTAATTGGTGGGCATGAGATAAATGATTAAATAATTTAGGCCAAGTCAGACTGGGCTTTTTTTGGAGCGGGGGGCTTTAAAGAGACAGGCGCATTAAAACGAGCGGTGAAAACAGATATATTCAGACTGACAGTATGAGACAAATAATGTGTTTGTTTTAAAAAATAAAGCATGTAAACTTGTTCTCATATAAACCCAGAACGTGAACTTGAAAACAAGCATGCTACGTCGCCTTTAAGGCACTTGGCTACTTGGTTATAGCTTTTACAGAAACTCTTTACTGTTCCATAGCTTGATGATGACTGGGATTATTGTGAGTAAAAGGCAATTTACGAGGACATTGAAAGCTTGTGGATGATACCATCTGCAAAATGCAGACTTCAAGGATGCTGTCAACGTTATCGTGGACGGAAGGCCTTGGACTACGTCATGGTTAGCTGAGGGAGCAGGTGCACTTCATGCTTCGGGGGAGGAGGGCTGGTCTGTGCTGGCTCTCTGCAAACACACTTATCTTGTGCCCGAGGACGAATGAACCAAAACGTGGGAACTATTTCATTTAATCGTGTACCTGCTGATGGCCATGGCGATGATGACTGGCTCCCAGCCGGAGTACAGGAGTTCTCTGGTGGAGGGGATCCTCCTGGCTATCAGCACCCAAAGGGGGCACAAGGCCACAAACACCGCACACACCAGCGGGTTGGCGTAGTCATTGGACTCTGTGTGGGAGGAAGAGGAGGTGGAGTCACACACAACAAGCACGTGTTGGCTGGACAATGCCTTCATTATGTAGAGGTGTTGTGTGTTCCTAAACTTTGAGTGTGGGGAGGACCAGTGACTCCTTGCCACTACACCATGCTTTGATGTGTGACATATTCAAATGGGTGGAGTTATTTTCAACATCAACTGCATCATTACCTGAAACGTTTGTGTGCTAAATATGAAGGGAAACAACGCTACGGGACATCCGATGTCAGTGTTCCACACAATGAAAACTACGTTTCCCATCATTCCTGCTGCTATATATTACAAAACAAGACACTTCTTGCCAAATCCAACAAGTCTGAGGCCGAAGAGCAACAGTCTCTTGTGTACAGAAAAGGTATTATTTACGACCATCATTCTATTGTACTATCATTTTTAAATGGCTTAGTAATTATTGCTGTTAGCATTGTTATCAAAAGCACCGTAGACTTCATGAAAATGAATACCACTTGAAAGAAATTGTAAATTGTATTTATTAAAGCACCAGGTAAAATCAAAAAGGGAGTTTTTACATTTACCTAATAATATTATTAGCTGTAGAGAGCTTGTGAGGATGGCACAGGACTACATTTGGACTGACAGTAAGTCCCCCCTGTTGTCCCTAGGGGGCAGTGTTACCACTAAATTGACACTACGGGGGACGACAACCAACTCAAACACAGCAGCCAAAAGAAGCCAAATAATGTGAGTTTGGCTCCAGACTGTGGCGTTTAAAGTGAGTACGACTGTAAGGTCTGCAGACCCTCCTCAGATGGGAGGAGTTTGGGGATTATCCCACGCTGGAGTCAGGATGTTTTCACTGCTGTGTGTGTGTCAGTGTTCGTCTGTGGTGTGGAAGCGGATCGTTAAGTGAAACCGTGTTTGCCTGCGGCAGACGAGACAATACGCCAAGCTAACAATAGCTTGTGGCTCTCTGGTCTCCGAGACACAAGCGAGGTCAGGTGTGAGTGGCTCCAAGTCACATGACAAACATTTCTACACATGCCGCTCCCTTTAATTGTACATACAATAAAAGGTAATATGGGCTGTGCAGGTTCTATCACAAACACAGCATCCGGGATGTCGCCAACCACGGAGACATTGGCTCTGCAGAAACAAATGATTTCTCCTGCCCTGTAGGAACAGACTATTTGTACCTGCCATCTGAAGAACGCTGGAAGAACGGAGATTCTTTTGCACTAATTTGTGTTTGGATTAACGGAATAATCACTTTTACATCCCATTTCTTCCATACGGTTCGTGCCCACGCTCTTCAAATAGCAAATGGGTGAAAACTAGGCTATAAAACAACAAAAACGTCTTCCCTTCACGGAAAAAACATCTGAATGGAGCCAAACCGAGCGCAGCATTAACCGAGCATTACAGATACTTAATGTACGTGTTTATTACCTAGCTCCTTGTAGAGTCCAGTTGAGATGCCTGCCAGTAGGGACAGGGTGATCAGGTCTCCCAGGCTTGCGGCAATGGGCGTGGCCACGTTGTCAGGGTTGATGCCGACTTTCCTGGACGCGATGATCACGCCGATCATGATGAGCCCTGTGGGATTGTAAGGTCAAGAGATGTCACGGTGTAGAAGACACGCGGGGGCGCTTGTCACGCACCGGTGCGCTATGTGTCGATATGTGGTAATGTCTGTTACACGTGTAGCTGTCATTCAACCGCTAATACACGGTTTGGAAAACAGGCCTCTTGCTGCTATGTTAGCTTCCATTATTGTTGTACACACGTAACTCAGCGGTGGTGTTTTTACAACACTTACATGATCGATGAGTCTACAATCAAGCAATTATGTGTTTGTGCAGCTGGCACATGTCCTGGCTAATTGGTGCATGGGTGTGGCATCTTGAATGGCAGTGTTTGAAATGACAAACAAGAGACGTTAAGTCAGACTCCTGAAAACAGTGTGCAGTGTGTTGCCAACAGTGCAAATCAGAACATGTTTTGAGACTTTTTGAGACTTTTTTTAGTGAGTTAGCCATTGAACAAGTCATTATGAGTCATAAATCAAAAGTGTTTTTGGTTTAACATTACTTAAATCAATCAGTGTCATCTCCCATTCCCTTTAAAAGTGCATTGCTATTGGAACGTGTGGTTTGACCACAGTGAAAATGTTGCTTTTGAAAGGCTAAACGCCAATAAATATGGATTGAAGCAACATATTTCATGAGATAAAAACATGCATGACATTTTGAATTACAGAAATAATTATGTTTATTTTTTTATAAATATGGACTTTTAGACTGGACAATACTCTTGAGTTATTGGAAATGTTTGGGTCCCACGAGTCGAAAAACAATTCTACGCAGTGTTGTGTCGGGTGTAAGACAGGACACAAAGTCTTGTAAACTTCAAATCTCAGTTTTTTTTCATTCAAAATGAACACTGAAAATAATAGCAAAATATCAACGACTGCTACAAAAGATATATGTAAATGAATTGTACTAAACAGTGATATAGCTATGCTATAACGCCATTTTGGCTGGAGAACTTAGTTGAATGACACTTAATAAGAATGTACATAAGAAATGGACGTAGTCATGGTGACGTCACCCATTGGTTTGTGGACGGCCGTTTTGATGCCTCCAGCTCGGCGATTAGGCTGTCGCCATCTTGGACCTGTCAATCACAGTAGCCCCGCCCTAAAGCACACTCTGCTTTATGGTCTGTTTGACTCTAAATGGACCATAATTTACTAAATGAACATCATGCTGTATTGAAGAAGACCTGAAACTACAGATTGAGACATAAACTCATGTTTACAATGTTTACTGAGGGAATAAATCAAGAGAGAAGTAGAGTCATTTTCTATAGACTTCCAAACAATCGGATGTATACAGTATATGCAACCAGAGTCGCCCCCTGCTGGTCAGTAGAGAGAATGCACATTTTAAGACACTTCCTCATTGGCTTCATTTGTCAGAACTGGAGGTTGCCGCCTCACTATATCACCAACATTGATGAGTCCTGTTACATTAGCTAGTTTAGGTGGGACGTGACCCAGGCATGCACGATGAGGGGCAGTTAACACAGTGACTCCCCCTCACGTCCTGTGTGTGGTGGCCGTACCTAGCAGCAGAGAGGCGATGAAGGCAGTCGCCACACTGGAGGCACACAGCAGAATGGCGTGGCCCAGCCTGAAGTGTCCCTCTGGGATCCAGCCGAAGATCACAGCAGCAATGGAGGCCAGGAAGCCCACCACTGTGGCCTGGACCTGAACACACACACACACACACACACACACACACACACACACACACACACACACACACACACACACACACACACACACACACACACACACACACACGACGTTGCTATCGATGTAAACTCTAGACTATCTCGTTACATCTGAGCAGCTTTCAGAATGGACACACTTCCATGGCATTAATATGTATACTTTTATTTTCAGTTAATAGTACAGACCCTCATTCAGTTACTCACAGTTATTAGCTTTTTATCCTAGGGGAACACTATGTCAAAACACACGGGCTAGGTTGCATCAACAAGGATTCATTATTTATTTATTTTATTTAAACTCCAATTAAATCAAGGTTTTACTTTACATTAAAAATAGCTTAAAATTATAAGGATACAATTTAAACTTAAATTTAAACGTCATTTTGTTTTTACTCTCAACCTAGATTAAATTGAATATTTTTAGAATGGATTCAAATCTGTTGCACCAAAACTTTAAACTCCCATTTAAAATGTGATCCAGCATTAGCTTGAAAACTTACACTGAAGGAGGTTGCACTTTCTGAGATCGATTGAGCGAAAATTATCACTTAAGGAAAGTTAATGGACAGACTCAGCCTAATTGAGTTTTATGATTATGATTTCTCTTAAAATACTGTTTCAGCATAGAAACTGTTGAACAGGAATATCAGACCGACAGTCTCTCTCTTTTTCTCTAGTTTGAATTAGAGATTGTCTGCCAAAGTAACGTGAAGCTAACAAACAGACTTTTCAGCTAGCTTGCTAGCAAACAATTTAACGTTTTGTTAAGGAATACAGAGGAGCTGAAAGCCCCCCCCCCCCCACAACTCAGATTAGAGCTAATCTTAGATTAGATGAGTCCTTGTTGGTGCATCCCGGCCTCAGTGTCACAACTACCAACGTCAGCAATAGACAAAAATAAATCTGTATCTTCCTCATGGAGCGTGACCCAGAGTGAGTGCATCCTGACCCTATATGGGAGGTTGTGTCAGCACTGGTTTGAATGTTCCAGGAACTGTGGACTCAACGAATGTTACGTAACCACAAGCCCACTTCAAATGATCTCTCATTCTGGAAATATTGCTTGTTTATATGCCCTTGTTTTATGTACAGTAACTGCTCAGATAAGTAAAAAGCAGCAGCAGGGAACGAGAGAGGCCTCACGGTATTTCCTGTTCCGACCTGCCTTTTATCTCAGGACACAAGTCATTTTCAGTCTGTGCTCGACTCACAGTTTTATTGAACCTGTTCGGGCGTGGGCAACTAACACCATCTTCATTATAAAGCTGCAATCAGATCCAGACAATAGGTGGAAACATGCTGGTGTAACAATGGGTGGGTGGGGCATAATTGACTCCCATTGTTTTATTTACGACGAGAGCCAAGTGTTCGGATGCTTTTGGTGTTCCCAGTAATGATCAGTCGCGGTGTTTACTGCACACACGCTGCCCTCATGAAACCAGATTGTTTCCCCAGGTTTGGCAGTAATTAGATTCCTGAAATGTCATGTAAAGCAGAAACTGGGTTTCTTTTATCAGGTTAACAGGATCAAGAGAAACCTGATTATTTGACCATTGTTTGGCAGGATAAAGATCCTGGACAAGGATCAAGATGCTGTGACAAAAGTTGGACTGGAGGAAAGGAAAAGCCTCATCACTTAAAGCGGTGCGTTTGTCGTATCCAAAATAATTCAACGCAAAGTCACACTTAAAGGTAACTTTTATACTTTTCAACCCTTTTTTCACATGTCTTATGTGTCAGTGACTAATGGGTACAGCAATTTTTGAAACTGGTCCAGTATTAAGTGAGAACGCTGCAGACGGCAGCCGCTAAACGGTCTGCAATGTATTTGCGCGGGTCCTTGTTCTTGCCACTGAGAGACTCAGATTGTTATTTTAAGTATATTATTATATAGAGAACCCCACAGAGAAATAAAACTTTTTTTTCTCTACCTTCATCTCCTATATTTGCTATTGTGTCTGACCAAGGCTCGTTCATGGAGAAGTCTCGTTCTGTAATCTCATGAGAGGTGAAACGGGAGTGAGAGAGTGCCGGTGTTGTCAGAGTTTGTTGTGTTGGAGTCCAGAAAGCGTATCTTAGTGTTATCTAACAGATTTGCAATGTCACGGTCACGGCTGAATATTTAGCTGATTTCGATGACGAACCCTTTAGAGAGACTTCGGAACGAGACTTCTCGTTGAGCGAGATTTGGCTAGCTACAATAACCAACAGACGGGATCTAGCGAAAGGTTTTATTTCTCTGTAGGGTTCTTTCCATAATGTTGTCAGACACTTATAATATCAATCTGAGCCTGTCGGCGGCAGAAACAACACTTTTTGTGGACGTACATTGAAGGTGAGGAATTGCAATGAGCGATGACATTGCAGCCCCTTTAGCGTCTGCCGTCTGCAACATTCTCACTCAATATACTGGACCAACTCAAACATTTGTTGCTCCCATTAGTCACTTACACACAAGGACATGGGGATATAGTGTCTAGGCTGAAAAATCCAGAAGTTACCCATTAAACTGAAATTAAAATGTTTGGATGTAAACTGAGTTTTAGAGCAATCTGACCATCAAATTGAACCGCACATAAACTCACCATCGGATTTCTTGCCTGAACATGACCTACCTAATTCGTTAAGTGGGATGTAAGCGTGTGCCACGTCATCGTCTTCCAGAGACGTGTTTGACTTACCTGGATGAGGGCCAAGTTCCCCATTATCATCTTCCACATGTTCTTGGCTGAGTCCATCTGACCAATATTAGCCTGAAAGAGAGACAAGAACACACAAGATCAACATATTATCACATATGTGTGTGTGTGTGTGTGTGTGCAGCGTGTGTACATGCTGTTGCCTCTTGGTCCCAACAGAACAATCAGATGTCAGTTCTCTGGACAAAGACACTCTGATCTGATCCCCCACCCTGCGGCCGACTCCACTTATCTCATCTCCACACACACACATACACACACACACACACACACACACACACACACACACACACACACACACACACACACACACACACACACACACACACACACACACACACGCGTGTCTGTGGCTACAGTGGGCTCCTGTGTGTCCAGAGCAATGATCCTGATGCTCATCCACAGTGAGAGGACACAAACAGAGGATCCCCTCTTCCTTCCTCTCCTCCAACATTTACATATGCAGAGGGAAGGGAAACATCTGGACGCATGACACCTCACACTTGGGTTTAACAGAGCAGCATAAGAAGTTTATACGAATACGTATGAAGTTTAATTGACAGGGTTGGAATGTTTGGAGGATGATCACAGTTCAATCTAACTTTTTTGGGAACGTCACAACGTCACAACAGCCACGCCCGACGGGGCAGTCGAGCCAGATTATCGAAGCCACTTTACCTGGAGGCGGAACGGAAATGGAGTGCGCACGGAATGATGCTAAAAGCGTACGTTCATAATTACAACAAGTACGGTTGGTCAGTTGCAGGAAGTCATTCTGTAAACTGGGTGGATGTTTACAGGTGTAGTTTGTAGGTGTAGTTTGTGTCTCTTCAGAATATATTTGGCTAACCCGGGCGCTCGTTCAAAGCGGCCCGACTGCTTGTGTTTGTTGCCCATCGGACTACTTTTTAGCCATGCCACTATGTCAGCAATGCTCTTGATTACAATCCACGAATGATAGCTAACTCTACAAAAAAAAGGACCCAAGTTTTAATGAGCATCCTTGCCATTGGCATGCTAACAGATATCCAAAAAGAAAGTGGGCTCTACTTTGGTTGACTTTTACACAATGAAACTTCAGAAAAAAAAACATACAAATGTAACTATTAAAAAAAATATTAAGAGGATTATAAACACTATATAACATAGAAGATCGGTCATACTGTTATCATGAGGGGGAATTGAGGCCAAATATACATTTTCAGAGTGTGTGTTGTGGCTTTTCTCTCCCTCCCAAAATTCTCCCAATCTAGCACCATCCCCATTGGACGACTACATCTGGCAGCAGGTCAGGGAACGCTCACCAGCCTGGCTGACATGACAGCCATGGGCTTAGCGCCGTACGCCATTATGACCTGTGCATCTGCCAGATAGTTGCCCCCAGAATGCATTTCAGCCGCGCAAACACACTCCTCGCTCCAAATGGCATTAGATAAGAGCGTTAGGACATCTGTGCAGAGCAGTGGGGGCATCACGGTCTCACGGTTAACTCCACACGCAAAGAGACGCACTCGGCGGAACCTTTAAAGGGTGCAGATCAAAAGTCCATTTTTTTTATTATCTCATCTCAAAATGTCCTTTTAGAGCGACAATATGCAAAAAAACGACTCAGTACACAGAAGAGCTCAGAAATTCACAGAAGCAGGTGTTATGTGATGATGTGTGACGATGATGATGCCAGGTCCTCGGCTATGAGTGTGTGTGTGTGTGTGGGCGGCTGCATTAGTGGTGTTTGGATCAGGGTGAGTGTCGTGAAAGCGATTCAGGCGATGACATAAGATGGATGAGAGGTTGCGACGATTCTAAAGCGTCGCTACCTTTCTTTGTCTTTTGTTCCCAGTGAAGAACGACACCGCTCATTTTCAAACTCACTTCGGAGCGAATCATGTTGTTTACAAAAGGTTGGAACTCGCTCTCACATGAGCGGAGTGTATGTTAATGGAGCTAATACACATAGAATGAGGATGAAGACGGCTTTTTGGAGCGGTTGTAATCTCTGATTAGAGGCGCGGTGAAAACGGGCCCAAACTCGGACACAGTTGTGATGCAGCTGCTGCCAAGTTGGAGTAATATCATGATGCAAATATGTGTAATCATGAACATGAGAGGGGACGGGACAGAAGTGAGAAAACAACTGCGTATTTCCGGTGGTCACATAAGTAATAATGCGAGACGAGACTCATTTCATGTATCAGAGACAAAGTGGTTAAAAAAAAAAAAAAAAAGAGTCAAAAAGGCAACACGGTCATGTGAGTTGAAAACTCCAACAGCCAGCCAGTCCCAGGGATTACATTCTTTTTTTCACTAATAAGCGCATTAGGAAACTTGCAGTGGTCTTAATCTGCTCATAATTAGCGGCGGCATGGAAAGAACCGTGGTCCTGCTGGGGCCTGCAGCAGAGCGCTAGCGGTAATGTCTCAGGGCAAGCGCCTCGCTCTAGCCTACTTTGTGATGATGGATGTGAGAATCATTTTTCCTGCTGACCTCTGAACCACGCAGCTTGACAAATGGGACCATTGTAAAAAAAGAAAAAAAAGAAAGATATCGAAAAGTAATTCTATCAGCTAATAAGTCTTAAAAATAACTTCAAATCCATTTTTTTTAATCATAATGAATATGTTGCGCGCTGCAGTAATTTATTTCAAGATATTTCAGTAACTTAAAAAACTGAAGAAAAAAAAAGGAACGCGGGCTCCAGATTTAAGATCGTTGCCATAACCCAACAACCATTGACAGTTTCCTTAAATCAGTGTTGAAGCGTTGGTGACACATTGTTGAATCAACTCCCCGATCCGTCATTGATTCATCATCACGTCCGCACTCGTAATTAACATGAAACGTTACGGAAAGTTCAACCAAACACAAACTAAAAACAACTGAAACAAATATATAATCAAAATTGTGTATATATATATATATAAAGAGCAACTTCGAGCAACATAAAACTGGCAGGTTAAGGCAATGACTTTAACATTACATTCGTTACTGGATGTTTTATGACTCATGACTGATCGATATTATCAGAAAATCTTGATTAATTAATTAGTCGTTTGGTTTATAAAATGTCCAAAAATGATCAAAAAGTATCACTGTTTGCCCAAAGCCCAAGATGACGTCCTCAACCCACAACTCAAAGATATTCAGTTTACCGTCACGGAGGAGTACAGACTCCAGAACATCTTCACATTTAAGAAGCCGGAATCAGAGAATTTTTACTTTTTTTATTCTCAAAACAAAATTGCTAAAAACCAATTAATCGATTACCAAAGTAGTTGGCGGTTCATTAAAAAAATTGACAACAAATCAACTAATCAGTTTTAAAGTGTAGATGTGGACAATTTGAACTTCCTAATTAGTCATACGGCAATATGATCTTGCTGATCATAAATATTCTCCTACTATTCAGTATAGTTGATCCTCCAAGGATTTGGAACTTTTGCAATACAAATGTGGATTTGCCGTAGCTTGAAGCCAGATGGATCAGGGTGCTATAGAAATTTGGGGAAACATGAATGTTCCGCGTCTTGTTTGAATAGATTATTTCTGAGACTGAGTGGAGCTCCCCATGCTGGGTGGGCCTCTGCTAGCAATGCTGACCAGCTCCGGCCCCTGTTTCCCACAGGCCAGTGGAAAGAATGTGAGGATTGCTGCGCTCAAGAGCAATTCTGGACTAATTCTCTTATGCCTTCATAACTGCAGGGGGTGCTGCTGGGTCGGTGACCCCGGAGACCGTACACATTCGGCTACGGAGATGGGACATTCGCGAAGGAGCCGAATCAAAGACTCGGCTCTTTTACGTGGCAAAACGTGGCTATCAATAGATTGCATTGGCTTTGTTGATTTTATTATTTGGGATGTGTGGTTGGTAAACGCACACAAACACAGTTTACCCATATTTCTTTACTTAACTTTTTAGGAGATTACCATATACTGTTCTAGATGCATTCATGGGTTTCATATCACCCTCAACGTGACTAATCTAGACTAGTGCAGGTGGCTGTTTATTGACTTAATCCAAAAGGTTAGGTGTTGAAGAAAAGCAGGAAATTGGTATTAATTCTCTTTTTTTTCCTCCCCCCTGCCAATTATGTATCCTTCAAAGTCCCCCCCCATTTCCAGGCCTACCAAGACCTTTAATATCTGGTTAAATCAAACACTAAAACACCATGGACTTTGGTTTGACTAAACCAGCATAGGAACTAACAAGTTCAAATGAATATAAATATACATTGTTCAAATCATTTCTTGCTACTCAGCGGATGTCTGGGATGAGTAACGTATTCAGACGAAACCAACCTGCATGCTCAGATAACCCGGCTGGCCACGGCCAGTGAACGTCTTAAAACCAAAAACAAAGAACGGGACAGGAATGTTGCTATCAGTCGGTATGAAACCCAGGTCACGTTTGGCAATACGACCTCTGACCCCAAGAACAATCAGCTTGAGTGGGTCTGACAGGGGTTGCCAGGCAATGAGAGATAGGTAACTTTACACAACCACAATCAATTGAAACAATTCCCCAGGCTAAGATGAGACAATTTTGCAGTGTTATACAAAGAGCCCAAAAACCTCCAGATATGTCTACTTTACAGATAAGATGTTTGTTTTTAACACAACCAATGTCTGGTGGGACATAGCATGTATTAGGAAAGCGAAGACAATCACGCACACGCGCACGCGCACACGCACACGCACGCGCACACACACACACTTCTTACCGCGGTGGAAAGTCTGGAGGCCAGCGTCATCTCCAGGTTGCCTTTGAGCCCCAGCAGTGCTGGAACCAGGATGAACACCTCTGACACCTCCGTGAACACCGTCCAGTGCTGCAACCACCACCATGTAATGTCAGAGACACAACGTCAGACGTAATGAACACACATATTGAAACGGGACATATCACATTCACAGAGACACGGCATCTTGTACCCTTGTTTGGGGAGCAGAGTGTTTCTGCGACCTGGTTCTTTGGTATTGATTCAGCGGTGAAACCTGATGATGGACCAGATAGTGTGTCTCCACAGACCTTTTACACCATGCATCATTTCAGCTCTCTGCTCTCCTTTAAGATCAAGGTCACTGGGACCTTGTGCTGAAATTATTTATTATCCTCCTATTCTGGCTTCCACCCCCCCCCGCCTTCTGATTCCCATCTTTCACCTTTACCCACCCATCTTCATCTACTGCAGCTTCAACACAAGGAGACCGGGCTGCTCAAATGACCAGTTATGATAAGGATGCTAATACTTTACAGCAAGGGTTGGTAATCTTCTTCAAGAGCATGCTTTGTTATATTTGTTGAAAGTCTCATTACATTTCGGCAGCAATCAATACAAATAAATAAATAATAATAATAATAATAATAATAAAAAAGGAAATAACAACTTATAATGTCATCAATTTTCTTAATGCTAAGCTAGGTGATCCTAGCAACTGGATGCCCCCTCTTCAAAACTGAATTTGGACATGATAAGTGATAAGTGAAACAAATTGCCAAGATGGCACCATGATGTCAGATAACCCATATTTTACCATGTACTGTGGTGGAAGTACAAACCAATAATAAATCCAGTAAAAGTACGACAAGTCATGAAAAGCCTCTTCAGCGTTGGGACAATCATGACCTTGCGTGGCTGTGCTGCTCAGCCCCTACCTCAGCAAAGAAAAGCTACATTTCGCTTTATGTATTACCCCCAGAACCAAAGACATACAGTCTAGTCAGCCAGGAGCGGCGTATCTAAAGGACAACCGGTTAGGCTCGCTCGAGAGGATCACAAATCCTGTTTAGCACGTGTAAGATAACCACTCTGCTTGTCTGTGCTTCCAGATCCTAGTAGATGACCCTCGGTGACCTCCTCCCTGGCTGCTGGACAGACCTTGAGTCGGAGGCGGGTTCCCTGTGAGGCTGTGGTTACACTTCAGTGCGACTTTTGTGATAGGGTGTGCCAGATCTGAACTCAGCTGTTTCTGCACACGTGTGACCACACTTCACACTTCAACGAGACCGGCCCGACCGGATAGTGATCGGATTTATTTTGTGGTTAAAGGAGCAGCTGTAAAACACTTGATAAAAACATTTAAAATTCCTATAAATTCTTCACATTAAAAGTCCTCGCTCACTCTTCCTCCCTGCAGTATTATTAGAGAGAACTCAATGCGAGCCGGGCCACCTCTGCATGTGGTCTGGCCGATCGGATCCCAATGCGAGCGAGATCCGATCTCAAAGTGTACAGACTTGACAGTTAAAGCGTCCTGCCGTGATCGGATGACAAAAGTGTCATTGAAAAGACGAGTGTAACCAGGACCTGAGTCTCTGGGCCTGTCAGTCGTTGTGGTACAGTGCCTTCTTGCGTTTGTGTTCATACAGTGATAGCAGGTTAGCTAACAAAGCTATTGCGGAGGCCTGGGGGCTATCGATCTATCTCCAGTAAAAGTGCTTATCTTTTGGGGGTCCCGGTCCCACAGGACCCCAGCACTTACGGTCCAGTCTGCCCAGAGCTGAATCAATATTCACAAAGGCTTACACCGAAAAGAAAAGGGACGGAGAAAGTAGACGAGGGGAGGAAAACCGAGGAGTAGCCGAACACTGTCGGCCTTCATTTTCTCACGTGAGCAAGCTTGTGTTTCTGTTTCACTACGTTGCTCCCACTGTGCATCCAGATGTACCGGGCGGATAAGGGGTGCCGTCTACAGCTCTGTTTGTATCATAGGCGTGGTACCAAAACGCCAGTGTGGGTTAAACTCCCTCCGTCTATCCCCTCGCTGTCACCAGGCCAAGCAGAGCTCCTTTCCAACAGCCCGTCCCTCAGCTTGGCTCGCTGCCCTCTGCCAACCCAGCAGCCCTGTGAGCACCTCTGAGAGCACTCCTCTCTTATTTCACAGCCGCATGTTTTCAGGCTTTCTCCCCCTCTCTACTTCTGTCTCACTCCCCTATCTCCCTCTTTGCCTCCCCTGTGGTGATATATGTTGTTGTCTCCATGGAACACTGGCCCTGGGCCAAGCCAGCCCTCCCTCCCTCCTCATGGCCACCTCCTCGGTTCCAGGAACTCTACTGGACAACCCCAGTACCTCTGTGTACAGTCCTATAGGAGCTCTGGTATGCGAGCCCCACAAGGGTCGGGTTGCCCAGTTGAGTAACATGGCCCAATTTTATTTGTGATCACTGTAATTGCTGTACAGAGCGAGGAGCTGAAGCTGATGGCACGCAATGTCAACGCAACTCCGGCAGCGTCACAGAGACTACATCAGGTGGTGTCTGTTTCCACGGCCGGTACAGGTTGGGCCCAGCCTCGTGTGCAAAGGCATGCCGTGGAGGGTAAAATTAACATAGCTGTGGCCAAAAGTAATGGGCGAACTGGAGTTGAACCTGAAAGATGAACGTCAGCTATGAAACAAGACCTCATTGGCATTAAAGAAATACTTCACCCACAAAATGAACATTTGTATATCAGTTACTGTGTTACTTTGAATTCTTGAAGAAAACTTCAAGGCCAACGGGGGAATCAAAAAACGGAGAAAAGTCTTGATGAATTGAAGTAAAAGTGGGCTGCGTTCAACAACAGCAAAACTATATGGAAACATCTGTTAAATCCCACACAACTCAAGCAGTATATTGCGAGTCTCATTTATCCCGTCGTATTCTCACTACTCTCCAAACACGTGCATCTTTGCTAAAACTATTATAACACTCCTGCATAAACAGTCTCCAGACTAGTCCACAGAAAACGGATTTTGTCTGTTTTTTTAATTCTTTATTCGCATTAGTGGCAAGCATTGGACGCGAGAAAAGTTTTTTCCCAAGAAAACTAGGTAACGCGGAGTGAGACATTGCTAAACAAATGGTCATTTTGTGGGTGATGTATTCCTTTAAATGGATGCAAAAAGAGGTAAATTTACTAGTGAAACATGCTAACGAGTTTTTAGGCACCAGAGGCCCTGAAGCTCCCATAAGCTAGAAGCTAAGCCCTAAAGAAGCCTGAGATGTGGACTCTTGGTGTCAAGGGACCAGATGAAGGTGGATGCAGGGAGAAAGGATGAAATATCTGACAAGAGGGAGTGCAGAGACGCAACCCGGGACCCTCCAAGGACTCCTGAGAATCCTGGACAGAGTGAAATATTAGCCAGGGTTTGGGGCAACACAAAAGCATTCTAACCTTCTAATCCTTCAAATCGTTATCAGTCAGATCCTAACAGAGTAGCTGTCCGGGATGTTGTCAGGTTTTAATAGCTGTGACCTGATATGTTGTTAATGATTGTCGGGGACGTAACATCTTTGGCTGAAGGAAAAGACTGACCAATACGAGTAGAAGGGCCAAAGCAAGCAGTCATATAAGGAAGTGCAAATAGTCGGACACCATTAAAGGTTTCATGACTTACTTCGTACTTACTTACGTCGTACTTTGGTCATTTTATATTGGGAAGTCTTTGGACAATGATGCAGCTATTTGAGCATCAACTTTGTCCAGTGAACGGAGTGAGCTGCTGGAATGATGATTCACTTTGAGGGAATGAGCCCACGCTGTGGTTTCACAGTGGCTCCAGTGTGAAAACCAGGCAAGTGGATGTGGTCGGACCAAAATGACGTCTGGTGGGCAGCGAGGGCTTGGCCGGTGTTAAACCCATTGTGATTTCCTGTTTGCTGGTGCCTGTATTTTTAGTCTGGCTGAAACTGTGTCCCCCCTCTTTATTGCTTTATTTTGGTGTTTACGTCTCCGGACAAGCAGGACGGACTCCAGACTCTGAGGAAGACACATGGATGATAATGAGAATGTACTGCGCCAACAAGTTGCATTCTTGGTTCGTAGTCTGCGCAGGGAGATGGTACCGCAGGTTTTAGAATCTGTGTGACTGATAACAAATGACCTGTTTGGCCTTTGACCTTGGCATTCTCAGAAAAACTAGCACTGCGTGACCTTTACCAACCACGCGTAACCTTTAGCGAGTCGCCCGAGTGAGCCCCCGTTTCTAGCCCTGGCTTTGGGAGACGGTTTGAGGCCATTCCGCTGCCAAGTCACTAAGCAGAACTATGCAGACGTCTCACTCCTCTATACCAGCCCGGACAGTCCTTTCTAGGCCAACCCCCGAGTGGGAATGAGGCCATGAGCTCTGTTTGTGTGTGTATGTGCTGTACATAGTCAAAGTGCCGAAGGTTGAAGAGGTCACATTTCAAAGAAGCGTTGCAAAAATACCAAGTCATGCACCGGTCCAAGCCGCAACTTCTCAAACTCAAGAACAGGCGTGTCGAATAAAGGCTGGAGCTTTGTTGGAGTTTCCAAGCTTGCTTTTAGCTGAGAGCTGGCGCAGACTGGCCGAACCAGAGAGAGAGTGAGAGAGAGTTAGATAATTACCTTCCTGCAAGGACAGGGGGGGGGATTAGCTGAGTTAGCGTTTCCCGGTGTCATGGAGGGGGGAATTAGGCAGCGAGACAACCTGCTAGATGCTCAGCCGAACTCACTGGAACAAGTGTTTCAAGCCGACCGTCAGGCCTCACCTCTCACCTCGCGGCGAGCGCTACTTCAAGGTTCGCCCGCTCCGGCACAAGCACGGCGGACCAGACGTTCTGCACCTCCTTGGTCTCCCAGCCTCACTCGATGGTGCGCTGTGTGTTTTGGAAACTGGAGGGACTGCAGCAGCATGGTGCCTAAGTTGAGGCAGCATGAAAACTTTTTTGACCTCAAACCTCTGCATTCCTGGTTTAGTGGGGATACCTAACCGCGCGGTAATGGAGGCTTTGACGGCACGTTGCGTTTTTTTTGTTTTTGTCCACTCTGACTCACAACTCGTCCGGGGCAGGCTGCCATTTCAGGTGCTCGAAAGAGAGTACGCCCCCCCCTCCCAGCCTCTTCCCCCTCCTCCCTGTGCTGAGTTCTCCTGGGTCCACCATGTTGGCACCGGTATGCGTGTACACAATGTGCCGGGACTGGTCCCCCGGCAGCCTGACACCTCCAGCTTTATCTGCATCATAAGCTGACTTTAAAGAAATATATGAGCTGTCAGTGTGACTTTGGCCTGCATTTCTACACCCTCAGATGCATACTATGTGGTATAGGGCGAAAGACATCGAGTCAACAGGAAAAAAAGAGCAATTATAAATGCACTCATGACTTTTCTCACTGCACTACAAACAAGAGTGACAGACACACAGAGCGTACCAGTATGTGCCAGTCCTGAGGACGGGCAGGCCTTAGAGGTGAGAAAGGTTACATAAATACCCCCATGGTGTGTGTGACCAGAGCCCCACCCATCCCCAAACACATAACATCCGACAGGCCAGCAGCCCTGTGACAGACACATGATGTGAGCGGGGCTCGTCCAACCAGTTGAGTCAAACGAGTTAAACTAACTGGATTAACGTCTGAATGAGTAAAGTATAGAAAAAGGGAAGCCCCTGGGCTTTCTAACTACATCCTTGGCTCGGTGAGAGTGTCCCTGAAGTTAGTTAGTTAACTAGTTTGACTTCTAGAGCACCTTGCATTCGCCCGGAGTTTACTACTTTACAACCGAAAGCACCCGATTTTTTCTCTTTTTTTTCCAGAACGGTTTTGTTCCCCACTTCCCACCATCTCCCAAAGTACCCCAACTAATGACCTTTCCATTAGTGTGAGCACACATGATCTTTAGACCTTATCGTGCAATCCAGAACTTTATTTTGGAGCCTAAAAGAGAACAGACCACCTCTAATCATTTATTTGGATTCACCAGTTTCTAATCAGAATCAGAAACAAGTCCATTTCTTGTAACTATGTATAGAAGCCGTGTGTGCTATGTCGTAAAGAACATATTGGTGATCACTCACCTGAACAATGTCTAGCACCATTCCAGCCGCCACCGTCCCAAACCCGGCCAGCAGGAAGGGGAAGACCACCTGCAGGCCAATGGAGAAGGAGGTCTCCTTGAGGGGGGCCTGCGGCTCCGGGCTCCGGTCGGTGCTGGTGTCGTCGCTCTCGTTGCTCTGGCTGGCGTTCTCCAGGAGAGCGTCCTCCTCCCGCTGACCTTTGGCGTTGGCCCGGCAGTCCATCGCCACCACAATCTCCGACCTCTCCTCACCCTCCACGGTCTCACCGGCCTTTTCTGTTAGAGATGTGACCTCTGTGAGCTCTACCTCGCCGCCGGTCCCCGGGCCCACTTCCTCGGGGCCCTCGGCGAGGATCACCGGGTGGACGGTGCAGTTGGAGTTGAGCAGGGCCGATGTCGGGGGCCCTCCCTCCTTCTTCGCCTCAATGGCCCCGGAGGACATGTCGATGTCAGGGAGTTTGTCTTGCTCTTTCGACCAAAGTACCATGCGGACGCCTTTGGAGGACAGCGGGCTTGACAAGAAAAGGTCAAGTTGTTTTGGGGAAGTCAGAATGGAATCGGCCACCTGATCTGGTTTTGAACCTGATCAGTCCAATTGATTTATCCCATTAAAGAGGCTGACAGGGAGTTGGGGTCGCGACTAAAGACCGGGAGAAGACAGCACTGGAGGGGAAAACCTGCAGCGAGCCACAGGCGGCCGTGCGTCTGCTGAGCCCGTGTTCCTGTCGGTGCTTCGGGAGCAGAACCAGTATGTTCTCCATTCACTGCAAGGTGCTCAGGGTAGACCGGCGAAAAAAAGAAGAGGGCATACTGGTTCTAAGCAGAAGAGAAAAGGAAAACAATCGGCTCGGGGACTCGCCAGAGAAATCCCCTACCAGTGACTTGTAAACAGTCCTCGGAAAGTTCAGTGTGAGCTGCAGAAAAAAAAAATCAAAAAAATCAAATCAGAGATCTGAAGTGGGCAGATTGCAGCGCTGACTGGTCACGCTCTCAGTCCACTGGTCATGTCAGACTGGTGAGTGTACCAGGCTGGGAATGTCTCACCTTACACCACGTGGCTGCTGGGAGGTTTTCAGGGGAGATATTTAAGGGTCTGCAGTATGAAGATTGAATTACAGCCTGCGGAAAGGTTCCCCTCCAACCGGAGTGGACAGTCACCTGCAGAAAGAACACATTCATTGATTATTCAGCCCTAAATATAAAACCGGTTTCAGGCCCATTACTCTTTGATTTCAAAATACCTGCAGCAAGTAGATCATAGCTGTTTCCTGAATCGTGAAAATCCTGATCCACAAATAAATACTCCTTAATAATATAATAGATATAAACAACAAAATACAGCAACATGTAGGAGCAGAAAACTATGGTAGTGCTCAACCCTCCAGTTTTGAAAAAAAAAATACTTCCTACTTATTACTATGTGACATACTAATTTACTTTATCAGAAAGCAGACATCCAGGATGAATGTATCGGATGACAAGCAAATATTACAACTAAAAACTAAACTACAAAGTACGTGAATGTTACTGGAATATTGCAGAAATCTAAATAAAAAAATGTAAACTCACCACAATAATATAATACAACTGCTAGAATGTCGGAAACGAATGCTTTAGAGTGCTTCCAGCAGAGGTGTGCTCGCTGAGACGCCCCGTGACAGACTGCCGTCTCCGCTCCGCTGCGCTGGGACGACGTGAGGAGTGAGGGACGAGGCAACTCTTTCAAAACACTTTCATCCAGCGCCAAATTTCCTCCCGGCGGCTAAAAATATTTCGACCATTAAACTGAGGTGCTGCGTACATCCTCCGCAACGGAGTGTCACACGGCCGTCAATTCCCCCCCGTCGACCCGAGGGAGGGCAGTTCCTGTCGCGCTTTTCAAAGTAAACGCCCCCAACTTCTTCGGAGGGGGATTCAAAAGCAACGAGCACGTAACAGTTTCAGTTACGGTGTAAGGTAACCGTTAAGGAGGCTTCTCCACCCACAGATGACACAAGTCAAAACAGAAGTCCACATTTGGACGTATTCATGTTACGCTAATGTGGCATGGTGTAATTTCCTTCTTCCCACTCTTCAAAACTGCACACACACAAACACGCGCGCGCGCGCACACGCACACACACACACACACACACACACACACACACACACACACACACCCTCTCTCTCTCTTGACTCGTGCATATGACTGACCCGACTGACACGCGGGAGGACAAGAAAGCTGCGCATTCGCCCACAAAGTTACACAGAGCCAACTACATAATCTACGCTCTTATTTTGAAGGCCTGTCTGCTCGCTTCCCTGCCGGACCGCCGCCGGCTTGACGCGGCTTTCATCCTGCCTGAGTGTTGCGACATCCGCGCGCAGTCTTTGGCTCTCCCCCGCTGAAACAATCCTCTGTTTAGTAGTCAGCACCAACACCGCCGAACCCAACATGGCAAAGGCGTAAATTAGTGCTCCCTGGTCCGGGCTGAATAGACGAGCCCTCCTATTCTATTCTGCTGCTCGCTTAAACGAGGGCAGGGGGCTCTCTGTTCCAACACCGGGCCCGGGGCTCATGTCACCGGCCGCTATCGCTGTCACGAGCGTTTTAACTCGTGAGAGTGCACCGTGGTTTCCCGTTTCTTTCTTTCTTTTCTTTCTTTCATCACCTAGGGATGCGAGCGGTGGTGTTAGATAAAGGCGCCGCTCTCCCAGCCCGTTATGTTCTTTATAAAAACAGATGCTTTAAAATGTCCAGCAGGTAGTAAGATTTATTAAAAAGAGAAAAGAAAAAGAAAGCTCCTCGGCTGGTGGTTTACCTTGTGGTGTCAGCGGGGTCCGGAAGAGGAAGACACTTCTTGGTACCGTGCTCCGGCTGAGGCGTGGACGCCGGTGCGCGCGCCTTTATGTAGCCCAGCGGTACCGGCTCCCGCACGGCCGCCGCGCTGGTTAGTGCCGGTTAATGGTTAAACACGTGCCCAAGTCTCTCTGTCTGTCTCCGTCCTGTCGACCCCAGTCACATTGCTCCCCCCCTGGCCCAGTGCCCCCCCCCCCGGCCCAGTGCCCCCCCCCCCCGGCCCAGTGCCCCCCCCGCCCCAGCTGCTTTGGTGCGCGTCTATAATACACCCCGTCCGGTGCGGGGGGCCAGGAAGCCACAAGGCGGGCCCTCCCTCCACACTCTGGGCTCACGATACAGACCTTACCCCCCCCCATGCGCGTGGAGATGTGTGCCCGTGCGGTGCCAGTCTCCTGCTAATTTACTACCAGGGAGGTTCAGAGATAGAAGTTTTAATTTAACAGCAGCCCGAGGTTCCTGAATGAATGGACACGCACGCACGCCGGTGCCGTCTAACCGGGCCGGGGCGACTCTAGTCAATGATCCATCAACACAGAGAATAAATAAATAAAAGTCTTACATAAGTGGAGCTTTTTGAAATGACCCGACACCGCACTAGAGACGCACGCGGGGGTCTCGAATTTTCTTTGAACGGTACGATATTCATAGACGAAAGAAACCTGTTGGAAACCACTTAAATGATTATAGTGTGTCTCTATATTCAGCAGTGGGTTTATTTAAGAGAGCCACAATGAGCAACATATTACAACCATCTGTTGATGTTGTATGGCGTTCTTCCCCCTCTTTTGTATTTACTTATCTCCCGTGGTAACATTCGATGAAATTGTGGGTTTTTGTTTCGCTGCATATCGTAAGTATTAAGAATACTGAAGCTTTTCCTTCAACGAGGGATTGCAGAGTGCATGTGTTTGCTGTTGTCTAACAGATGTTGCACGCTCCGCTCCCAGGAGGACAGCAGCTCTAGAGAGGTCCCCTGAGGCCTAGCGATGTCCCCTGGGGCCTAGCGATGTCCCCTGGGGCCTAGCGATGTCCCCTGAGGCCTAGCGATGTCCCCTGAGGCCTAACGATGTCCCCTGAGGCCTAGCGATGTCCCCTGGGGCCTAGCGATGTCCCCTGGGGCATAGCGATGTCCCTTGAGGCCTAACGATGTCCCCTGAGGCCTAGCTATGTCCCCTGAGGCCTAGCGATGTCCCCTGGGGCCTAGCGATGTCCCCTGGGGCCTAGCGATGTCCCTTGAGGCCTAACGATGTCCCCTGAGGCCTAGCTATGTCCCCTGAGGCCTAGCGATGTCCCCTGGGGCCTAGCGATGTCCCCTGGGGCCCAACGATGTCCCCTGAGGCCTAACGATGTCCCCTGAGGCCTATGTCCCCGGGGGACTAACGATGTCCCCGGGGCTAACGATGTCCCCTGAGGCCTAGCGATGTCCCCTGGGGCCTAGCGATGTCCCCTGAGGCCTAGCGATGTCCCCTGGGGCCTAGCGATGTCCCCTGAGGCCTAGCGATGTCCCCTGGGGCCTAACGATGTCCCCTGAGGCCTAACGATGTTCCCGGGGGACTAACGATGTCCCCGGGGGACTAACGATGTCCCCGGGGGCCTAACGATGTCCCGTGAGGCCTAGCGATGTCCCCTGAGGCCTAGCGATGTCCCCTGGGGCCTAGTGATGTCCCCTGGGGCCTAGCGATGTCCCCTGAGGCCTCCAGCTCTGTTGTGCTGTTGCTACACGGCCACTCGGCCTCAGCATCCGGAGCATCGCCCAAAGAGCAGAGGCCTCGGCGGTTCAGAGGACTTAGAGGAATGGTTCAGTGTGCGAGATGAAGTATTCACTTCAGGCGTTCAGATACAACTCCAATGTGTTGTGGTAGGTATGAAAGTGCCACCGGGGGCAAGCTAACTTAGCTTAGCATAAAGGCTGGAAAAAAAGGGGGGAAACAGCTAGCAGGGCTCTGTCTCAAAATTCGCCCTATCAGCGAGTTTGAAGTGTTAAAAAAAACAATACGCCGTTTTTACAGGGGGTTAAGTGCCCAACTATTTTCCTGTCCAGTAGTGAAGAAGTACTCAGATCTTTTACTTTAGTAAAAGTAACAATACAGTTTAGAAATACTCTAAAAGTGATAGTTTTTTACATTTTACGTGAGTGAAGAAATGGAATATAATATTACAAACTCTTCCTTCGTGTTTAATCTCCTGAAAACTGAGGGTTGTTGTGTTTTTCACCGTAGTTCTCGACACACTTCCTGCAACCTCAGCGCTAGATGCCACTAAATCCTACTAAATCCTACACCCTGGTCCTTTAACGTACCAAAGGTAAGAGAACCATGACCCGTTTCAGATTAATATATATATAGTACTAATGTATTATAATCAATTAAAAAATACTAATGTTGAAGCTGGTAAACATGGGACTAATTTGAGCCAAATGACTTCATCTATATTGATAGATCATAATTCAAATGCTGATTATATTTTGTGTTAATCTGAGTCTGCTGAGTCAAGATGTTAATGTGTTTGTGACTGAGCGTTAGAGGTGCTGGTAAACAGAGCCAGGCTAGCTGTTTCCCCCTGTTCCCAGTCTTTATGCTAAGCTAAGTTAGCCAGCCACTGGCTGTACCTTAATACTTTGCATATAAACATAGAGAGTGGCATCTCACTCATGACAAGAAAGCAAATAAGGGGTTTCCCCAAAATGTTGAACTTAATGTTTAATATTCAAGCTGTATTGCACATATGATTTTCTCAGAACCCCCCAGAAGCACATAATCAATAAAATTTTGGATTAAAACATGGGATACGTGTGAGATTCTCTGTGATAAATCATCACCCTTTGCAGACACATAGCTTGTTATTCATTTATTTTCTAATGCCCCACTTGTTTATGTAAGGGAATATTCACTATCGTTCAGATTTCCAGGTGTCAGAGAAAAATCTGAAAGTGAATTTCTTGGGGCAGATTTTCTTTAGATGTCTTCATGCAACAAGCAGGTTTACTCAGTTATTGGTTGTGATCTGATGTGGTTGTTGTTGTTGCCATGGTGTTTACTCAGTTATCTGTATAGTTTGCCGAAAGCAGAGCGGAAAAGCTCTTTTTACATATTGGTGGGTGGTTTCCTCGGTTTCACTCAGCAAAAGAAATCCAGATAAAATATATCAACAGTGCCAATTACAAGCAAACAGTTATAAGCCATGGCGAGTACATTATGGGCATCTTGAAAGACATTTTCTGTGACTTAAATTATTATTTTTTTTGTCCATTTAATGGGAATTGTGGCATTTCTTTACATGCAGGCTCAACAAGTAAGATAACAAGAAATGTCTTTAAATCATTAGTTTAAATTCCATTCCACATAAAGTAAAAGCAATATATATCGCTCTAAAAGGCAATTATTTAGAGTATTATTATTTATTATCAATTATAAGCAAAATACCAGTTTTGTACGAAGCCCCCTGGAAGGGGGGAAGAAAATTGAAAGATCTCCCAAAAAGTTTCATTAAGGGTCCCTATGTCAGCTACTGTAGCTTGGAAAATAGAGATATGGGGCACTGAATCTGGGGTACTGTTTGTCCGACCCATAGAGTGAATGTAAGAAGTGGGCGTAGTCATCATGACCTCACCCATTGGTTTGTGGACTGCCGTTTTAAAGTCTTGAGTTCGGCGTTTTGGCTGTCGCCATCTTGGCTTTTTGCAACCAGTGAACGGAAGTTACCATATTTGGACTGTGGAGGAGTGACGTAAAGACGGCGTATACGGGTTTGGTAGCGGCAGCGACCTGTCAATCACAAGGTAGCCACACCCTGGAGCATTCTCTGCTTTACAGTCTATTTTGCTCAAAAAGGGACTATAATTTACTCAATGAATATGCTGGCTTCACTCATCAGAACCTGAGGTTGCTGCCTGGTCAGACCACATTCAAGACAGGAAGTAGCTTGTTTAGTGAGCCCCGCGGTCCCTCCGCCTCGCTCCTGCCGCTCGGAGAGTGGTGGGCAACTCTGGAGACGGACCTTCAGTTGGCAGCTGTAGCAACTTGAATTTAGCCAGCACAAACCCACCGGATCAGCAAACTTTCTGTTGCTGCTGTTTCAAGTTGCTACAGCTGCTAACTGAAGGCCCGTCTCTGGAGCTGCCATCCGCTATCTTCCTAGCGAAGTTGTTTCCTGTAATCTTTTACATGCGCTAGCTAGCTAATACTTGTCTTGTCTTTATATCTGAGGCCTTTCTAAAAATAAAATTCTATGAACCTCTCAAATGGTTGTTTCCATGGTGATAAATGGTGATCCGGAAGTACTCTGAGTTTTGGGGATTTTCTTACTTGAAAAATGTCAAAAGATTTTGCAAAGGTATTTCGTTTTTTTTAACCTTCGATTTGTACCCCCTCTGTGTCCCTTCCGTGGCTCCGTAGTTTTGAATATTGTCGTTCTATTTCATGACACAAGTACATGATGTTTCGACTGGCTGAATATTCAAGAGAAAGTTAATTTTACACAGTAATGGCTTTTTATTGCTACCCTCCTCTGTAATAGTTACATGGAAAAATATCTATTAACTAGTACAAACTATGTAATACAATTACACAACATCCAGGTAAAAGTCAGATTATGAATAGCAACGATGCCTCTCAATGTCCCATCCACTGAATTAGCTTTTTGTTATAGGTAAATCTTTCTCTCTCTCTCTCACACACACGAACAAACACACTTTTGTTCAACAAATATGAATGAAAAGTCAAAGACACATCTGAGCTGAACAACTCTGTCATTTATTGATTGGACGGGATAACTTTTTGGGAGCACATAAGCTCACAGGTACTATTTAACCGGAAATGTTCCGACAGACAGTGTCTAACTGCAGTTTTGTGTCTTTTGCTTTCAAACAGCAGGAGCAGAGAGAAAAAACACAGATGTGATCCGTCAAACTATGTGGAAACATCTTACATGTTCTTTTTGTAGGTCTATAATATGATTGGTAAAAAAATCTTTTAAAGTAATCAATATTTTGTGTTACTGTAACATTGGACTCTGCCATGAAGCCATAGCGAATTCTCACCCAGCTCTGCAGCTCTCCTCGGTTCCACCCAGAGCTTTACAGCATCTGTTAGCCTCTTGTCTGGATTACACTAGGGACCAGCTGGTGATCATAGTGGATCAGAGAGCAGGTAATGAGCGGCTATATTTCATTTCTCAGGAGTAAGTGGAAAACAAAACAGAGCTAAAAAAAAAGAAGTGAATATTGGAGTTACACTCTTCAGGAGGCAAGAAACACAACTTCAAATGAATGCAATACGTTGTCTTCTGGCTCCGTCAGTCCTTCACAATGTACGCTAGACTGTAAAGCAGACCACTATCTTCTCAAATGTAGGCGTAAAGTGAACACAAGCAGCAACCGAAACAACCCGACAAAAGGAAGTTAAGAAATGATGAGATGAGACGCATATGGCCCTTAAGGCAGTACTCATCCAGTGAGAAGGAAAGAACTTTAAACCAAAAGTTAGACTGTAGGCGGAAGAGTCAGGGACAGGACATGGGTTGGTGTGACCCTCCTCATTTGGCAACAGGTCTGTGTAACTACTGCAGACATGATGGATCTTTCCTTTAGGTTAACAAATCTACCTGACGACTGAAACTGGATGTATGTTTGCTTTACGGTGGAATAAAAGAAAGCATGCGCCGCTGACGGCCAGTGAAGACAGAAAGAACTAACGGAATGAAGTCGTGTGAGTCTGTCCTGAGGTTTGGGTACATGCGGACATACAGTGTAGTACAGGGTTCTTCTGGTGGTTAACGATCCTCCAGCCTCCTTCTTTTTTTATTTTTTAAAACCAGGAAGTGAGGTGAGAACGGAAGACAAAACAGCGCTGGGCCCCAGCAACGCCTCGCCAGAGCGGCTGTCCCTGGCAACGGCGAGGCGGTCTGTGCCAGTTTTGAGCCACTTCAGTCCCGGGGCTTCTTTGAGCCCAGAAGAATGTCAGGGGGAGACTTGGAAACCTTCCCTTAGCTCAGGATGAATGGCTGTCCACCGAACACACTCCCCCACTCGCTCTCTCTCCCGTCCCCCTCCAAACCTCCCTCATCTACTCATCGAGGAGAAGCAGAAAACAGCGACAAGCCTCAGCTTGAGTGTTCACTTCTTCTCCTCCTTCTCCAGAGCGTCATCATTACACCCCCTAGTGAGAGGGCTGTTGTGAAGAATAAGGTCCTCAGCTTCTGAAGATTATATCCCTCGAGACGCGCAACGAAGAGGCAGAGCTCCAATGATGAATCCGCTAATAAACAAGCCGAATGCTGGTTCGAAGTTACAGTAAAAAAGTATTTACTTTGAAAAGAAAACAATTACACCTTGAATACACGGTATGAAAAATAACAAATGATTCATGAAGCAGGATTGCGTAGCAGCTCTCTCTCCTCCGCGTCTACCTGTGCAAGTCCCGTCAGGTGGCCACGTCCCGTCCCTTTAAATCCCATGGGACGCATTTTTAGTGCGTCATTCTGCTGCGACCTTGCGCAGTTCTGCTTCCGGTTTTGCGTGAGCCCCGCGACTACGTAACATATCACGTCCTTGATTTAGTGTCCTTAATTCCATGTCCTGGTTCAATGTCCTTGTTTCATGTCCTGGTACGATTTATACACCCGCGGATTATGAGACAGTTTAAACACGCGGTAAATATGACAGTCTAACCATAGCGATTATGAAATATTTTAAACATACGGTAATTATGAACTGGTCTAAACATACTGTTTATGAGATATTTTAAACATACAGTAATTATGAAATAGTCTACACATACGGATTATGAAATCGTCACAAAATATCAATTATGAAAATGTTACAAAATATTAATTATGAAAAATTACAAAACATTTATTATGACAACGTTACAAAATAAAAGCATAAGACAGTTGCTTTAGGAGCTTTCTTCATTCAACCTTAACACTGTCACTGTAACATCGTCCAATCACGTCATTCCATTGGGTAAATTAGCGCCTTAACACAACTGGGTCTTATTTTTGTAGTTTTGATCATCATTCCTATTGGCACTAATATCATTGGACTTAATGATACTTAATTCTGAGTTCTGGACTCACTAAACAGAAGTCAGACAGAGCGAGAAACAACCTGATGCAATCTATCGTCATTTGGAAAGGGCAGGCGCTTTAAAAAAAGAAATGCGTGGAAGGTGTTTGGATGAACCATCTGTCACTTAAACTCCTGCATAACCCAGTAGGAGAAGAGCGAAAAACACCTTTTCCATCGAGAAAAGCTTTCAGTGCTGTTCTTTGCTTTTCTTTCAGTGAAGAAATACTCTCTAGTTCTAACCTTAACCTTAAGGAGCCGCCATTGTTGTTTTGAACAAACAGTCCTCCAATCCAGCTGCCAAGCAAAGTAAAAAAAAACATTAGCATTCATGGTCAACTAACCCCTCCTAAAGTAAGCCGAACTTATTTGAAAGAAATAACTGAAAAAAAGGTGAAAATATCATTGTAAATTACAGGAAACTCTGAAAGGTACCATTATAATATGCAAGCCAAGGGTAATGTCCCTGAGCAGCCTACTAAAAATGACGTTCCCAGACAACACGACCACGTTGTCAATTACAATTTGAGGGAAATGCATTTTCTCCAGGATTATAATTAGTTTTCAACGCATCTCAAAGACCATTTGCAATCAAAGTCCGGAGAAGGCCGCGTAGGGAGGAGGTTTTGGTGGATAGATGGCTCAAACAAACACGGGACTTTCACCCAGAAGTCCATCGTCCATGTCCGTGTCAAACCAAAAGCCAACGTTGACTTACTTAAGTTGCTTTTATTTATTATTTGAATGTGCTTAACTTACGTTACGTACATAATTTCTCCTACATAACAATCTTTTTCTTAACCTAACAAAGCTGTTCCCTTGTAAACACAGACATTTATTTTGAAAATACAATGTATGCGGGAAATGATCGGAAATTTTACTGCGCAAAACTGATGCTACAGGGGTTCGAAGAGCGTCATAGTTTGAGGCGTAGAGCCGTTGACCGAGTGTTGGTTTTTGACGAGTTGCAAGTGCTAACATACAACAAAAAGAAAAACATGGGACTTTCACCCAGCATACCCCTGTCCTGGTCCTGTGTCAAACCACAAGTCAACATTGACTTATTTTAACATTACGTTTAACGTTAAATATGAAACTTAAGTTACGTAACAAATGTTCTTATCTCTAAGACCAAGTAGATTTGTTGATTTTTTGTTGTGTTTCAATGCACACCGATAACCACGTGTTTAAAACTGCGACCGTAATCCGTGAAAAAGGTTGGTACATAATTAAGAATTCAGTTTAGTAGTATGCTCATTTCTAGGAGACAGGGTTGGCATGAGGGAGTTAGATTAAATAGCATTAGCGAGCTAATCTGCTAGCATATTTGCTATCTCATATATGGCTGGGGTTTTCTCAATATTGTTCGGGTATGTTTGAGTATGAAATAATTTTTTTAGCTTATCGTTTGAGCTGCTCTCTTCAATTTTAGGTCTCTCTAGTCAGACATTGGGTTGGCGGCAGTCTTCATCTGGGACATTGCAAGTTCATTTGAGGGGAAATTTTGTGATAATGGAACTGTAATATGTCAGACAATAACAGGGCCGACACGGGGAGAGACGACCATTCACGCTAACCACCCAAAACAACTTCAGGTTGTGGAAAACCACATTAAATATAAATTACGTTCCAATTCCTGTATTCTTTATTTCTGCATTACAAGTTGGGATCGGTGCAGATGGAAAGTGCTAGTCCTGACCTGTGACCCCCAGACTCTTGTAACGAATGAGCTGCGACCTTTCCAGGCGTCTGTCCCAGCAAGTACAACGTACTGCCAATGTTCCAGGTCGGAAGGAATTTATGTCAAACACGTAAGGACCGGTGTGATGATTAAAAAAGGTTACTCATTCAGACAGACACTCTGCAACATCGAGAACCTGCGAGGCGTTACAGAATTACAAACAGTCTCACCGATTAACTGCCTTTATGTGTGTGTGTATGGGTGGGTGAAGAGTAACCTCCCACAGGCAGCACATAGCTCACCCATTAAACAAAACAGACATCATCATGGCATCATGGAGAGATGGAAAATTGGAAAATGAAATAGTTTGTTGCAGGTCAGAGAAAGAGTTAGGTAATCTATTATTTCAACCCCGGCTTTTATTTTTTGTCATTCGGCCTGATTTAAAAAGTGTATAACTCAAGCAAGTTTGAAGTTCCATAGCTCGCTGAAAAGGGTTTCCCTTTAACGAAGCAAAGCAGAAGAACCGAAGAATAGTCTTTGGGAAATGGCTGCTGGTAATGTAAACACTTTGTGCAGAAGCGTCAGAAGAATCCTGTGATAATATCAGTCATCAATCAACAGGCGGCTTATGAAAGGGCGGGAGACGATGTGAACCGCTGCTGGGCATTGGGCGTGTGCATCCACATGATAATACTGTATTTATCTTGCATGTGTGTGTGTGTCTTCTCATACACTTTCTTGCACGGATGTTTCTAGTCAGACTGGTATCTACTGTACTTTTCTGTCTTCATCAAACCAGGCAGCGATGGGAAATCCATTATTTTGCTAAATTCTTCATATGCCAGTGGTGGAAAAAGACTATTAATTACTATTACTATTAATAGTTTTAATCAAGTACTATACCAAAGTAGAGTTTTGACTTGAAACTTGCAATTATTTCCATTTTTTATAGAGCCCTTTTATGTAGAGCTTCTAAATCTACTCAAATATGCTTTACAAATAAAAAGAGATTTTTTTTTTCTTAATTCTTAATTACAGGTAAGAATAATTATAATTATTAGTGTCTTATTTATACACTAAATAAAACATACTTGTTAATATCATATTCCATTTCTGACTATGGATCCACCTAATAGCTACACACTGGCCATTTAAATGTAATGTAATAATTATATCAGACGACAGTATTCTATAGTTTTACTTCTGTAAAGTTTAATCATTTTAAATAATTTGAGTGTAACGTAAAGGTTGGCTACCAGCCTTCGCTGTAAACTTTGACCAGACTACCTTGCATCGTCCTCTGACACACTTGTTCCCGCCAATTATGCAACATGTTTGGAGACCTTGTGTTCAACAACCAGATGGGGTCTGTTAAAGCTAAATGAAGAAAGCTCCTAAAGCAACTGTCTCATGCCTTTATTTTGTAACTTTTTCATAATTCATATTTTATAACTTTTTCATAATTGGTAGTCTGTAACTATTTCATAATCAGTATGTTTAGACTATTTCATAATTACCGTATGGTCAGACTATTTCATAATTACCATGTGTTAAAACTATCGTAGGCTTATGGTTACCGTGTGTAAATTATGCCACAGTTAGATACAATGCATCGCGCGATCGGGGGAGATCCTTTGAAACCTGACGCAGAACGGGCAGCAGGAGGACGTACTAAAACGGCGACGACGCGAGACGGTGGGAGGACCCCGCCACAACGCGGAGACAGACGACGAGGACTTCTTAGGAATATAAAAGGAGGGGGAGATGGATGTGACGGGACTTCTGGAGCGCACGGACGGGAGCGCGTCGGCGAGGCGTTACGCGCGCACGTCGGCGCGAACCGGAAGTCATTGGTGGTCACGCGGCAGGACGAGGGCCTACGGCGTGATCCTGTTCCATTGCTATTTCTTAACAGGTCCCAATGGGATCGTATGTGTGTTGAACTCGCAGTATTGCACACAGGTGAGTGAAAGATACTCCTGGCTGATTGGAGGAGAGGTTGCAGTATGTAGAGGCTGCAGGCTGAACACAGAAAAAAACTGTGATATGCTGTGACAAAAAGACAATGATGTAATAAAGAAAAGTGACACAACCTTCTGCCAACAGCCCAAAACATGAACAGAAAGAGTCAACATCATTATTGCTGTTTTAAGTAGGTAACCTTGTGTCCTTTACTGTGTATCTGGTGCAATGAAGACTCACTCCGAACACACCGTGAAATACAGACGCTTGGTGAGTGGCCCTCAACGGTGTCTGATAGTAACGCACCGAGGTACCCTTTACAATCTGTATGCGATGCAGCAGGCCTTCAACTAACCCCGATGTAAACCCATCCAACTGGGAGGGGTTGGGTCGGGTGAAACAAACACAGGACTCTCACTCAGGAGACCCAGGAGCTGTTCGTGTCCCGTGGGAAACCAAGTCAACGATGACTTACTTTGTCACGTCAGTCGTAAGTCACGTGACCCGTTAGTCCCTCGGTAGATTCTAAGTTGACACCTGAGTTGTCAGTCAAATTGACGCCACGGCCTTTTTCCGGAACCTAACTACGCAGTTTTGTTGCCTGAACCCAACTTCCTGTGGAGACTTAAGTTTATTTTGAAAGGACACTGCGTTTAAAGAGAGTATATTGACAAACCGTCCCTGACACGTCCAAAACTGGTGCTGGAGGGGTGCCCGGCTTCATAGTTTAAAGCGTAGGGCCACTGAACCAGCTGCCCTATTTGACAAGTTGGGAGTGAGAATGTGTTGAAGCAGGGACAAATGTATCATTATCACCCTCATTATTGAGTAAAAGTCATATTTTGCACCTATATTGTAGCTTGTGTTTTGTATTGTCTCGTGTATTTGTTGATGATTTTCTGCATTTCAAAGGCCTATTGAGGGTATTATTATAATTTCAAATTAGCTCAGGCTGTAAATGCTGTGGTGTGTGGCATCGGTTGCGCTACAAACTTGTCCCTGTACAAATAAACCTCAAATAAAATGTGCTGTACCTTTTATTTTCCTTCTACCGGAATGGTTAAGGGAGAGTTACTAGTTCAGGCTAATAACGGTGCCCCCTGTGTCTCTCTGCTGTTTTTGCCAAGGCCGTTGGTTTGATCGTGTTAACACAGAGAGGAATACAGCAGCCATAAACAGCCTCACTTGAATTGCCATCAACCCATTTCAGCCCGGACGATGTCCAAAATGTGTGTGTGTGCGTAGAGCAAATTTCCGATCCTTACCGGGTTGCAGTAAAAGCCTCAGAGGAAAACAACGTATTGATGCAGAGTAAGCAGCAGTGACTAAACATAACCTCACGAGCCTCCCAACCATTACTAAGCCTGGCTGTAACATTGTGAGTGCAGCAGTTATTGCTCTGTTACATTAATTGTGTCTCTTTCACTGCCGATGTCAAGGACCCTTTTGTGACTAATAACTTCCAGCTTTTACACTGAAATAGATACAGTATGAATAAAGTCCTTGTGCTATAGATGGATTTCCAATCTACAAAAATGTGCCGTTGTCCGAGTCCTGCCCCTCTAACACAGACTGGCCGATTTTAGCATCAGCCAGCCATGACCGGGGTCCGACAGCTATGCGGCTTTCCTCCGTAGACTCTCATGTAATCTTTTCAGATTTTCTTTATTTTCAGGCCGGTTTAGTGGATTTGGAGCTGGTCCTGGTTAAACGTTGTGTGATAGTGATACTCGTTACCCGGAGAGGTTGGAAGGAGATACATACGTTTCTAAAACGTTACTTTTCAACGCATAAAAAAATCGAACATTAGCAAAGTATGTTAGCACATCATTAACTAAAATTAGCACTGCTATGCTACTGAAGGTATACTGAATATATAAACATTTTCTTTTTAATGATTATAAGAGTAAATAAAAACCTACCCGGCTTTACAGGAACAGTGTTGTTCCTTCATTTCGTCGTCTTCTGTCTCGATCTCCCGGTGATGTGGCGGTTCACTTTTACACTGTGATCTGTAGCTTTAGCTTCTATCTTTATAACCTGTTTTCACTGCTTGGTCAGTTTTACACCCTGGATATATCCTTCATATTGTAGACTCTTCTGTTTGCGTCTCTCTTAAATAGCTTTTCAGATAACATTTATTCAGGGAGTGCAATTAGTGACAGTGTGGGCTCCGTGGTAGCTCGCGATGGTGTGGCGGTGGGGGGGCGGGGCGGGGCTTAGCCAAAGGGCGAGTTAATGTTGCGCGCCCAGCAGGCCGGTAGAAAACACACTGCTACAATGCCATGATAGCTTACATATAAACATTTTTAAAGGTAGAGGTGGAAATTACAAAAGACTCGCTGAATTGTTTAGATAAAACATTTGTCGTCGCTGTGTTTGTGACAAGTGGGTTACCTTTTCTAGTAAGGGATGGTACCAGCGTTTAAGTACAATACAGAGAGCGTTTGCAGGCCACTAGATCATGGATGTATTATAGAACTGGATACCGGACCCCAAGATGGCACCTCTTCAGTCCAATGAGAATTGGCTGTCTGGCACAGCCGGGCAACTCTGAACTGATGTCAACTTTTCATCAGAAATACACGTGAAGTTAATACAATAACAAGTCAATAATACGTGCTGGTGCTAGTGCTGGTTCTGATCTAGCTGATGTGAGTAAAGTGAGCTTTTGTGATGGACCATAATTATGACAACATCGAGACAGCTTAAGCCATAAAATACGGTTGTTTCAAACTGATGATACACATACACTATCACGTATTAGGTTTAATATCTTATGAAATTAACATACTCTGAAGAAAACTCCTACGGGAGTGGTTATGAAATATCATAAATGTCATATCAGTGAATTCACTTATATCGATTAAAAAAAAGAAGAAAAGACTAATAAATTCTAAATCTAAATATCTTGATGTTTGGTTTGGCCTTTTGTGTCCATAGTTCTGTTATGAATCAACCAGGTGGCTAAACCAGGAGCTCATTGTCTGCTCCACACGTTTGAAATGATAAAACACACCTTTTGCAAAAACTACAGTTATCTGCATAACACACACCGTTCAACACTAAGAGCCTGTGTGTGTTGTTCACTAAACACTGCTATTAAAATATCCCGCTCAATTATCAATCAGTATTGGTTTCCATGGTCTATATTTAGAGCATGCTATAAATGAAAATGCTAATAGTGTTTCACACTGGCATGTGGAAAGAGTGATTTATTTACTGTTTGTGTGTGAAGTTGTGATGCAAAAATAACATTTTCAGAAGATTTCATATCGCTATGTTTGCTTTTGCAAGAGGTGCAAAACTGTTTTGTATTTTGTGTACATGTTTTTGTGCGTCGCGTTTTAAACAAAGAGGGACCTTGTTTCAAAAACTGTCAAAAGCCATCATCATTATGGACACTTATATGAACGAGATAATAATAAAACATTTCAGGAAGCTTTTCCCTATGTTAGTATTGCTTATCATAATGTACGCCTGGAATGCAGTTTATGAATCCTCAAAATAATTTCTATTAAAATAAAATCCAAGGAATTGATCAGAGTGAAACCACGTACCTGCACATGTAATAATATCAGTTTATACTACTTCAGTCTAGAGAACCTGCAGACAGTGTAAGGAGTCAGCGAAGGCCTCACCAGCTCATGTGAGTGATCACCGCCATCTAGTGGAAAACAAGTGCAATACAAACCACAGATCCCATTTATTCCACCAAATAAGACGACTGGTGTCCTCAAGATTACGGACGGATCGGAGATGGATCATGCTGAAGGATGAAACACAAGTCTCAACACGATGAATTTTACACATGTCATACAGCAACCTAACACCAGTGGGTAGATTATCTCTGCAGTCACATTAACACGTCTGTAACGTCACAACCTGAGTACCTGATGGTCATTACAGCACGGCACGCGTTGCACAGAGGAAACACTGAAGAAACAACAGTATTGCTGCAGGAATTACACGTGTACAATCGGTCGGAGTCGCACCGGATCCATTCCTTTGCTTCAACACACAACATATTGCCATTTAATACGGTCTCTTTTCGCACATGAAATGCATTAAATCGTAGTTATCATACCCACAGATGTGCACTGTTATGGCACAGAAGAATGATTTCCCAGTGCAATCGCCACAATACACCAGCAAGGATTGATGGTACCTCGGTGTTGATTGCTTTAGTGCAAATGTCGTTACAGTGCAGCTCAACCAAACGTTTTCCCACTTCCTGCTGAGGTTCTTCTTTTTTTTTTCTTTTTTCGAGATGATGATGAATATTGCAGTCACGTCGTCAAAGTGAATTAAACGTGGAATCTATCAGCGAACACTAAAATGCATATGTGCCATAAAGCAGCTCGTCCGCGTGTCCATGGAGGCACTACAACGTACAACGCGCCACTCAAACACACGTCGGTAGAAAGAAAGAGCCCAGCTCCTCCAGTGTGTGTGTGTGTGTGTTTGTGTGTGTGTGTGTGTTCACACGTGGGGCTCAGTGTCCGTACAGCCCCAGCAGGGGGCAGTGCCGTCTGTTACTGTACATCTCAAAGACGGGGACTTTCACTCTGACTCCATCTCTTCTCTTTTTTTTTTTTTTAATGCTTCTATGATGTATATTGCACTACAGTCTGATTCAGGAGGGTCGTACAGAGGAGAGGAATTGCCAATCTGCTGCGTTCAATCATGGCCGGCTACAGATACTCTTCCTCTTTCACGTACAGGATCTCGTGGGCCGAGCTGGGAACCTGTGAGAGAAAAGATAGGTGGTCAAAGGTGTGAAGTTTCTCCACTTCATGATACTCAGTGGAGAAACTGACCGAGGGTTTAACTGACTAAAAAACTAAATCATTTAAGGTTCTTCAACACCTGTAGTTGGGTTCATTTGATCAATTAATGCCTTTTAGTTCGGGTCCGGTTCCCGTTCACGTTGTACAAGGACTGAACATGAAGTCGAACAGGCTCGCTAATGCTTCTGACGTGTGCATTAGTGTTCCTTGATTGAGACGTGTGACCTCGGGGATCGCTGTCACCCACCTGGACAGAGTGCACAGGGTGGAACACCAGCGCAGCAGCCTTACAAGGTTTTGATCCGTTTTATTGAGGAAAATACCCGCGCTGACGAGCTCATATGCATGGCCCTCCAACACAGATCAATAAGGTCGCTTGCTGAACAGATTTCATGACCACCGGATGCATCTGTTAGTGGTTTAGCTTTTAAAAATCATGCTGTAATACCATGTCTGCTGTCATAAACTCTTGTGGTTGGTTTGTTTGATTTCACGCCACAAAAAGACCAAACTATCTGGGCACTCGGACCTGAGTTGGATGAAACCAAACTACACAGGCCCGGTTTGTTTCTTTCCTTTTAAGTGTAACTTCACCCCCCAGGTCTGAGCCCCCTTCCACACAGGACGCGGTTAGCCTCCCCCCCTCTATTCTAAATACAGAAGGGCTTTCCCAGGCTGACAATCGGCATTGTGCAAACTCACTTGGCGAGGGCTTGAATGCGAACAGACTTTCATGTCAAACATCTGCATAAATAATCAACATCTGGAAAATAAGACGCCTGTGCTTGACGGTTTTGAGTCACCGTAATCGAGCGCCGTTTGCGGTTAAATCTAGCTACCTGGTTGACTCCTCCCACCACCAGGAGGCGGTCTCTGATGACGATGGAGGACGTGGAGCATCGGGGGAAGTTCATGGGGGCCAACCGCTCCCACTTCTTCTTCTGAGGGTGGAGGGCCTCCACTGTGTCCAGCGCCGAGGGCTCGTGACCTGGAAGAAGACCCAAAAGGTATTTCGTCTGTATTTTCAGCACGTGATGTCAGCCATGTGGACACGTACACGTGGGTTACTTCAAGATTGTTCTGTCATGAATTAAACACCGCTGAAGGCGTCGGAATTCAATCAACATATTGGCAGCAAGCGGACGGTCCAGCCTTACCGAGTCCTCCTGCTGCAACCATCCGGCCGCGCAGGAAAGCGGCGGCAAAGTCGGCCCTCTTTGTTTTCATCGCCACCGTCTCCTCCGACTTCAACCAGGCGCCTGCAGAGGACGACACGACAGCTGACATGTGCGGATGTTTGTGTGCGTGAGCTCGCGTTGTGCGCCGGCTTACGAAGCGGCTGTGGGTTACGAGGTCAGGGCACCGTGGTCTCTGTTCTGGTTGGACAGGATGCCGCTGAGCTTTGTTTTCTGAGCGCGACCTGCGCTAACAGGTCACCCTTAAGCCAGCTGCAGCCATGTGCAGTACACACACGCACACACACACACCCGGCAAGGACAAACAAAGGTTAGAACTAACACGGACTACAAACAGACGGCGAGGGGACAGGAGGGTTGGAGTTAGGGTCACAGTATTACACCGGCCATGTACAAGCTACAGTTCATCTGACACCAGGTCTACTGGTCGGAGACAGGCTGCGAGTGGACTGCCGTGTTTGTTGTTGTACCAAATTCAGAGCAGCGCATCATACATTCCAGAGCTTGGTCAGTGGCTCTACGCCTCACAGCTTCGGTTTTACACGGATCAAGTTCCATACGTCGCATGCATAGACTGACTTTTCAAAATAAACTTCTGTGTTCAAACGGGGAAGCAACCCGGTCAGGGTTAGGCAACACAAGTACTTGGTTAGGTTTCGGAAAAGATTGTGGTTTGGGTTCAAATAAGTGAGCTGTCACGTCGTTAAGTGGCTACGCTATGTGCACGGCAAGTTACGTACATTAAAATAATGAATAATAAATAAAAGCAACTAAAACAAGTAACTCTCCTGGGTGAAAAGTATTTTAGTTTTTTGGACCCATGACTATATCCACTCTGAACTCCTCCCTTCGCTGACTTAATCGCTCTTCATACTTTGAAGCTCTACAGGAGTAAAGGAGGAAGTCAGGTGACATAGTTTGCCCAGAGGTCGTACTTCACAACAGCTTGGAGAATCATTTCTTTTTTATGAATTCATTATGATTTTGCATTAATTTGAATGTCAAAACAATGCAGTCAAAAGAAGTTGAACCTGGTTCATCTTTTGCAGTCTCACTGATATCCTGACCAATCGGTAGTGTCTGCTAGTACAGTGAGGCATACATGATCCCTCAACCGCTTCCCACCCTCAACACTGCTGCCGCCAATACGGAACCGCCACGGCTGGGAATTGAACCCGGGTGCACGCAGGTGCAGTGGTGAGCAGGTGCTCTTTTCTTATCCACCACCGAAACAGCTAATGGCGCCTTTAATCCCAAAGTAGTGGAAACGGCATTAAAAAAATAAATAAATGAAAATAAGTCAAGCTGCAGGGAAGCCATTGCAATTTAATTTTATCTCCCTAATTACCTGACACTTAAGACTGACAATGAAAACAGTTCTCTAAAGACATTATGGAGCAGAAGTGACATTTTCCTTCACACTCAAGGCTGAAGCACTCCACATGATAAAAAGGAAATGAAGACATTGCCTTTCTCTTTTCCCAGCAGATTCTGCAGAAGTTTTCTTTTTTACTTTTTGGTTTTGTTGCTGCCAAGTCTTGTTTATCTGAAGGAAACCCAGAGTGGAGAGAATCGTGACGGAGGAAGAAAGATAACTTCATTAGGGAGCGAGGGAGAGCGAGGGAATTAGAAAAAAAAGATAGAGAAAATGTTTCTTCTTCTTCTTTTTCTGGATCTATTTCTTTCCCTTATCTTTTCTCATACTTATTTCTTTTCCAATTTTCTTTCTTCTATCTGCCCTCTCTTCAATGCTCTCTCTCTCTCTCTCTCTCTCATTGCCTTCATATTCTCTCCCTCTCTTTCTCATTTACTCTCGATCCTTCTTTTAAACAAGAGGCAGAGACAACAAGGTGGAGGGAAACAAATAGATGTGGGGAGAATGAGAGGAGATAAGTAGCCAGATGGTGAACCTTCTGCATGGTGCAGCAGTGTGTAATGAAGAGCTGTGAACGGAATAAAGATCACAGCTGGCTGTCCACTCTGCTCTGGTGTCTCCCCAGAGCAAAACCCTCCTGGCAGATATTTGGTGCTGGGAAATAAAATTCAATAAAATTCCAGCAGTTACTTTGTGGTCAAGAATGATGCTGCAACTGATCGAAATGTGTGCGAGCCGTCCTCACCCCAAAAATGTCAGAATGGGCTAACGTAGTTACGTTAGTGCATAGTAACGTAGTTACATACTAATGTAGTTACGTTAGTATGTACTAACATAACTACATTAGTACATACTAACGTAACTACATTAGTACATACTAACGTAGTTATATACTAATGTAGTTACGTACTAATGTAGTTACGTTAGTACATACTAACGTAGTTACGTACTAATGTAGTTACATTAGTACATACTAACGTAGTTACGTACTAATGTAGTTACGTTAGTACATACTAACGTAGTTACATACTAATGTAGTTACGTACTAATGTAGTTACATTAGTACATACTAACGTAGTTACATACTAATGTAGTTACGTTAGTACATACTAATGTAACTACGTTAGTATGTACTAACGTAGTTACAAACTAATGTAGTTACGTTAGTATGTACTAACGTAGTTACAAACTAATGTAGTTACGTTAGTATGTACTAACGTAGTTACAAACTAATGTAGTTACGTTAGTATGTACTAACGTAGTTAAAACTAATGTAGTTACTTAGTAGTACTAAGTAACTACATTAGTACATACTAACGTAGTTAAATAATTATGTAACTACGTTAGTACGTACTAACGTAGTTACATACTAATGTAGTTACGTACTAATGTAGTTACGTACTAACATTGTTGCGTATTAACCAAAGTTAGTACGCAGAGATGTTAGAACGAACAATGATAGTACGTATCTATGATAGTACATAACTAACATTAGTACGTCACTAATGTTAGTACGTAACATTATTAGTCCGTAACAATGTAACTAGGTAACAATGTTAGTACGTAACAATATTAGTCTGTAACAATGTAACTAGGTAACAATGTAACTACCGTAAAATGCGGGTTATAAGACACTACTTTTTTCTTTTTTTCCCCTTAACTTTGACCCGCGCGGCTAAAATAAGGGTGTGGTTAATTTGTGGATTTAATTTGTGGATTTATTTCCGAGATTCCGGAGAATGCAGCAGGGAGAACTTTCCAGATGCAAGAAGTCTCAAAAAGCGTTCAGAGGAAGAAAATGCCGGTGGCCCGAACTAGAGAATGAACAAGAGGACTGGGTCAACACACAGAGAGCAGACGGCCGTGGTGTTTTCACAGTTCAGGTTCGTCTGAAAGCAAAGGCGATCGCGTCAGAAAAAAACATTGATGATTTCAGAGGCAGACCATCGTGGTGTCTACGGTTCTTAAAAGTGTATCTATGATGTTCCAACAGGGTTATTTTTGTATTGGTTTGTTGTTCCGTTCATTATCTGGACCTTGAGTCCGTTATAAAAGTTTGATTGATTACCGGTGGTCGTTTCGAGAGTTTGTCAGGTACCGCTAAATTAGCGCCTTATAACCCACGGCGGCTTGTTTAAGATTAAATACGACTTTTTCTTTAAATTTAGTAGATGCGTCTTATAAAAGGGTGCGCCATATAACCCGCATTTTATGGTAGGTAACAATATTAGTCCGTAACAATGTTAGAAATAACAATGTTAGTACGTAACAATATTAGTACGTAACAATATTAGTACGTAACAATGTTAGTATGTAACAATGTTAGTACATAACAATGTTAGTATGTAACAATATTAGTACGTAACAATGTTAGTCCGTAACAATGTTAGTACGTAACAATGTTAGTCTGTAACAATATTAGTACGTAACAATGTTAGTACGTAACAATGTTAGTACGTAACAATGTTAGTATGTAACAATATTAGTACGTAACAATGTTAGTCTGTAACAATGTTAGTATGTAACAATGTTAGTCCGTAACAATATTAGTACGTAACAATGTTAGTATGTAACAATGTTAGTCCGTAACAATATTAGTACGTAACAATGTTAGTACGTAACAATGTTAGTCTGTAACAATATTAGTACGTAACAATGTTAGTACGTAACAATGTTAGTATGTAACAATATTAGTACGTAACAATGTTAGTCTTTAACAATGTTAGTATGTAACAATGTTAGTCCGTAACAATATTAGTACGTAACAATGTTAGTATGTAACAATGTTAGTCCGTAACAATATTAGTACGCAACAATGTTAGTCCGTAACAATGTTAGTATGTAACAATATTAGTATGTAACAATATTAGTACGTAACAATGTTAGTCTGTAACAATGTTAGTACGTAACAATGTTAGACGTAACAATGTTAATACGTAACAATGTTAGTCTGTAACAATGTTAGTCTGTAACAATGTTAGTAAGTAACAATGTTAGACGTAACAATGTTAATACGTAACAATATTAGTATGTAACAATGTTAGTACGTAACAATATTATTACTTAACTAACGTTAATACGTAACTATGTTAGTACGTAACAATGTTAGTCCGTAACAATATTAGTACGTAACAATATTAGTATGTAACAATGTTAGACATAACAATGTTAATACGTAACAATATTAGTACGTAACAATGTTAGTACGTAACTATGTTAGTTCGTAACAATATTATTACTTAACTAACGTTAATACGTAACTATGTTAATACGTAACTATGTTAGTACGTAACTATGTTAGTACGTAACTATTATAGAACGTAACTATTATAGTACGTAACTACGTTAGTACGTAACAATGTTAGTACAGACCATGATAGCACGTAACTAAAGTTCGTTTTTGTCGCCTAAACACGACTAAGTAGTGGGATGTTGTATGAGGACATGTAGCATTGCTTATCAAAAACTGTGATGTACCGAAAGTTGCCACTGAATACTTGCTTTGTTCATTAAAAGAATAAAGGGTGGGGCATTCAAACATATTGTATTTATACCCTCAACGTAAGCAAGTAAGGTGTCAAAAGTATGGTTTTGGCACTAGAATAGAAATATTTGAAACGATACCCATCTAGTCAAGAATTGTAATTTAGCTTTTGAAACTGATGATTTACTAAATTGGGTTGCACAATTAAAACTTAAGTGATCTTCTTAAATGCTAATTAAAATCTTCCAGGTGTACATCGTTTCTAAATCATGTCAGATAAGATATATTGCCTATAGTCTATTTGACATAATTTGAAGTCTCTTCTATCAAAGCTGGTCACATGTAAATTAATTTGTTTAGTGAGCTACGCAACTGTTGCACCTGGCAGTTGGTCGGTTGGATTATTCAGTATCAACTGTTTAAGAACTGGTAACTGGAACTGATATGAAACAACATCATATTCATTTCTACATACTTGATACACACTGTGATACTGTCTTTTTTTTATACATTTATCGATCAATGAAAAATAAAATCAGGATCTACAAAAAGGATGCAGAGCTAGCTGCACCACTAGTAATTCTTCTTTTTAAACCGTGCTGACAGTGTTACTGGCTGGATTTTCCTCTACAAAATAAACTTGTGTCAACACATCACACTACAGACTTACGGTTCAGTCCTCTGAGACCGAGATGCGACTGCAAGCTTTATTCCTGTTTGCTTTGGAGGGATTACACAAGTCTTTGCGCCAAGATTTTCTTTGTCGGAAAACACCAGCATGCATTATTCTACCCTGGAGGAAGACGGCAGAGGAGAATAAAGGGACGGAGGGAGAGAAAGAGAAAATACAGAGAGGGAGAATAAAGACAGAGAGGGAGAGTGACAATAGAATGAGGGAGAAGAGGCGATTCTCTGAAGGCTGCGGCTTTGTAGTCTGTGTGGTAGTAATTTCGTCCACAGCTCTCCTCTGCAATTGTCCGTCGTGATTAAAACTCGAAAAGGATGGTGATTGCCTCTCTGTCTTTGATGGATTCTGCCTGCCTTGTCTATTGCGAAATCTCAAGACGCTGAGGACCACACAGATGATCCTTTTGGACATAATCTCACCATTATGTTGTGGCATTTTCCAATAATTGCACATTGGCCCACAGTCATGGCCAAAACAAGAGCACATTTGCTTCATTTCTGCTTGATTCCATCTGCTCTGAAGTCTTTTGGGTAGATTTTAAGCAGGACATAAATCAAACATGGACAACGTGGGAATATATTTGTGAATAGTTGGCCCCAGGAGGACGGCATCATTTGAGGTTGTTGTCACTGTTGGCTGAGTTCCACATGCCTCAGAGAAGCTTCTGATGTTTCTGCATTATTTACTGGATGCTGTAAAAGCAGTAGAATTCATATTTCCAATATTATTGCGAACAAAAAAAAAAAGCAACTTTAAAGGTTGGGCTAACTAAATCATCCCAAAAAACTGTATTCCCCTTTTCAACCTGACAGTTCCAGGAACTAAGGAGCCAGAGGAAATAAAGCACCAAAAAATGCCCTTTGTGGCTTCCTGTTTTAGTTTTCACAGCATCTGAAAAACAATGAAGAAGAGCTTATTTCACTTTTATTTTTAACTTTCACAGACGGATACTATGACTGTCAACTTTTATAGTATCCTACAACTAAATCAAATAGAAAGTTATGTTTTGTTCCTCTTCTTGTTTTCTCGGTCCAGATCACGTTTGTTTGTAGTATGTTTTCTTCCTTTTAGACCTGTCAGCAAGTCAAACTACATTAAAAAAAAGAAAATGTCAAGAAATGTCTCCCCTTTATCCCAATATTGATGGTACTGCAGCTTTGGGAGATATGTGAAAAACAAAGTTCTACGATAGTCCCTCATATATGTGTATAAATGTAAAAGACTGTCTATGGTACAGACAATACGTATTTATGCCTCGTTGGCGTTATTTTAAGTGTTGACGGAGAAGCTACACTGTTAGCGTAGCCTGGCACTGGTTGATCTGAACTCCATTTATCGCCAATCTCCATTCCGTGTGATTAACCCAGTGGTTCTCAAACTTTTTCTGTCACGCCTCACTTTGGAGGAAGAAAAATTTTCATGCCCCAACAAAATTGTAACAAAATGGTCCATGTTGAATTTTGATTGAAATAGCAACATTTTGTGACTCCTCCATTTGTGCTTTTTCAAATAATAGATAAAGAAAATTGCAATCACTTTCAAGTAAACCAGATTGCTCCATCAGACAAAAGCAACATTTTTGCACTGATTATATTTTCAAGATAATAACAATAAAGTGCAACCTGTGAAAAAGAAGAGTTTTACACTGCATATCTTTTCAAAACAACAATAACGTGCAACCTGTGCAAAACCAAACCAGATGAGGTCAGATATGTGAGCCATCAGGTTGTCTCAGTATTAGTGGAGCAGTGAGCTGCTTTCCACTAAAATCTTTTTAAAACGGGGTGTCAGACTTGATACGGCCTCTCTCAATCCAGGCTCCATGTAGAGCTCAGATCTGTACTTTGTTTGGAGAGAGGCAACAGCAGAGCAGCGATCTCTCAGAGGTAGGATGTGGTGAAGGGAAGCAGAACGCCGTGTGAGTCGCCAAGGAGCTTGGCCGTCGCGCATGCGCAACCGTAACCTGTTAACGGCGTAACGTAAACATGTACACGAAAGTACAGGCATTTCGCCATGTATTTATTAATGACTGCTGTGTTCATACCAAACGCGCTGCGAATTTTTCGCGCGAGTAGATTACACACAAAGTCACTGCACAGACGGGAATGGATGCGAATAACGCAAAGTTCCGCCGGGCGGCGCGAATGACGCACTGCGAACAATTGGCCTCATTCGCGTGACGCTGTGTCTTTAAAGCCAATCAGCGTTGAGAAGCTCCGCCCGTCATCACTGACGTCTTGCTAGAAACTATGGAGGAGAAGTTGATAGACTGGAAGCGGCAGTCCTCCCGATCCTGGAGAAGCTGTGTGCGGCTACGGGTGATATAAATATATATATTATAGTTATGAACCCAGACACGAGGGCGTTTGATGTTCCGACGTTTGTGGGACTTCCACAATGTGTACAAAGCAGAAATAGTGGTTATTTCTTCCACGGTGGATTGCGGAAATGAACTATTCCCACGGAGATAAGCCACGCCCCCTCTCCGGCGCCTCTAGTGCGATGAAGCGAAATAACAAGTAGTCCGATGAGTAAACTCACGCAGCGTGAAAAAAAAAACCCAACCTTCACAACGCCGAGGAGGAACCGTAATCTTATATCTCATATTCATGGCTTACTTTATTGGCTTTGTACGAGCCCTGTTAAGAGGGAAGTCAAGTATTAAATGCATTATGAAGAAACAAAAGTTGAGTATTTGATTTGGCTGCAAAATATTTACTCCTTTAAAAAACGAATTGGCCTTCTTTGTTAAACCCTCCGACATGTTGTTAGTGCTTTTATCAGCGGGATATTTGTGACAGTCTTGTCTGAATAGCTCTGATCGCGCAGCGGGGCGCCTAGCTACAAAGATTCGGAGGCACACGACCAGCCGTCACAACAACTCTTGGAGCTCTTCGCTCTCGACACGCAAGCCGCCATTTGCTGACGGGAACCTCGCGCAGGCTCGACTACGCCGAGTATATAAATTCACACGTAAGAGTTCTGAGTTTGGAAAAGAGTTCCAGGGTCGCTGTGGTGGCACCGGCATTTCAATAGTCCAAGTTCTCAGATATCCGTCTCTGAGATTAATACCTCTGCCGGGATATATTAGAAGTCAATAGAATCTGTTGCATTGAAACCATTGTATCGCGGTGGAGGCAAATGGATACCTCAAAACGTTGGCAAAAACATCCACAACTGTCTGAATGGTTTTATTTATGTATATATGTAGATATATATGTTTTTCTTTTTGTACTTCAAATGAACGCACCTTTTAAACTATTTTCTGAGGCCATTTATTTACATACTGTGTGAATTTTCACAGCTCCGTTCTTTGTGTTTTCTGTCATACTTATTGCAGCTTGCCCACAATGGCGAATCATCAGCCAACAGCCTTGTGTGTCTTAATACGGGCGATATGGAATGTACAGTAATAGAATATCACTGTGTGACAGCAGCATGGCCTTGTGTGTGCGTGTGTGTGTGTGTAGAGATATTGCTGCAGATGGATAATAAAGCAATCTGTTTCTGGATCTTGTAATTTAAAGCGCCCCTCGCCCCCCCCCCCCCCAGCTCATCTCCCATCTCATCTCCACCTAAATTAGATTGGAGAAACGGGGTACGGCTGCCCCGTATATGTGTGTGTGTCTGTGCATGTGTGTATGTGTGCGGATACGCACACATACACACATGCACAACAGTTACCTGAGTGGTGGCTGTGATAGCATCAGTTTGAACACGCGGCCGCTTGCGTTTGTGCCTGTTGGTCTGTCTTTTCTCTCTCTTTTCTCTCTCTCTCTCTCTCTGTCGCACACAAGGCAAACTATCCCTCCCCATTATCATACATTAACATTATCCCTCCCACGTTCCGCTTTATTTGGCTTCCGTTCGACCGACCCCGACGTGTGACCGCAAATCCAGCTGTCTAAAATGAGTTATCGATTCGTGCTCTCCCGTTCCTCCTTCCGGTCCCTCCTCAATTTGTTCACCTGTTACTCTGGGGGGGGTTAGGGGGGGCTCTCCGCTGGATCCATTTCTCCTGGCGCAGAGGGTGATGCTAATGGGAGTTTTGTCTCACAGTAAAGTCAAAATGAAGATGGAGGCTGTCAGCAAAGGAGACGATGGGACATGTGTGGATACTAAAAATATCAATGTCATAATATTTTTGCGACTGACCTAGGATATTAAAGGAAACGTTTTGGGAAATTGTACATATTCCTTTTTATGAGTGTAACATTGATTGATGTGTATCTCACATCTGTGCATTAAGTATGGAGCTGAAGTCAGGAGGTATTTAGCCTAGCTTAGCATAAAGACAGGAAACAGGGACAAACGCCTTGTCTCGCTAAGCTAGCTGGAAATCTGACTGCTTCAAAGAGGACTAAACCAATGAACAGTAGCAGTGCACTTCAATTCAGAGATATCTTCTTTTTTCATTCTTCTTCCTTATCGAAACCTGGCTCCTACAATACCCAAAATGCATCTCGACTCGACTGAGGTGTGAGATTAAGGTGCGTTATGCTAGTAGCAGACAATGTAGCCTCGTGACGTCACTTGAGACAATTTATCAGACTTTTGTAAAACTTTTTTTCACATATGCAGTGGTAATCCCCAAAACCTGTGAACAGAGTTAGACATGTACAATTGAGTTCCCTGATGTGTGTCTGGCTTGTTTAACACTCCACCGCTGGAAGTGACAGTTTGTGTTTTGTGGTTTTACAGCAGCCAGGTGCAGCGTGCAGCTTCCCAGAGGGTTGCCAGGTTTGGTGCCTTTGTGCTTCTACGGAGACCAAAACCCAAACCGGTTCTAACCAACCATGACTGGTGAGGTGCCAGTTGAAAAAAAAAAAATCACAAATTCTCATTTTTATATTTCTGTATATGCACACATTTTACAAGCAGGAAACGTTGAGCAAATCAGACGGTTTCAGAGCTGCTGATAGGCTTGTTTTTTTAAGTTTCCCCCTTCCTCCACTCTATATGCTAAGCTAACCAAGACAATGTTTTGTTGTACGCACGTATAATGACAATGAAGATCAATTTGGACTGAAATCCATCTTTCCTCCTTCTGAAAGAGAGAAAATATGAATATAGAACTATTCCTTGAAACCCCTCTAGACTAGACAAACTACACCTTTGCAACAAGTCAACTAAACCGATCACATATAGTTCGAGCTCATTATTTATAGAGCTGAATATGAAGCAGTATTCAAAGTCCTCAAACCCTTTTGACATTTCGCCCTTTTGCATCTGCAGTTCCAGCTGGATTGTTTTATGCGCATTTCTGTGCAATTAATTAGTTTGAACAAGGCTTCGTCACATAGCGTGTGTTTTGAGTCATGAAATGTGGGTCAACAGGGGAGGAGTGGCAGGGTTTTATTCACGTTTATAACCAAAATACGGAACTCTTGTCAAATGACTGAGGCGACAAATAGAAGTCCATAAAGGAAATGTGTTTGGTACCTTGGTTGGTGTCAAAGATGTTGACGTTCTTGGTGAACTTGGAGCTCTGGTGTCCCCCTCCCTGCCGCAGTCCTCCGAGCAGACACAGCCTCCCGGTCGCGTCCCATATCACGCCCCCGTACGACCGTTTACAAGGCATGATGGGTAGCGTAGTCCAGGAGCGCGTCTCTGCGTCATACACCTCGAAGGCCTTCACGGGTCGCTTACACTGGCGGCCGCCTGAAAGGTTGCATGAAAAGAACACAAATTATAATTCGATAGGGGTGCATATTGAAATTTGGAGAATTCATTTCTGTTGCTTGGACCTGTGCAGTGAAGCTATTGGAGTAATAAACACACCCACGCGGGTGTGCTTGTACCTGCCACGTAGAGCTTGTTGCCCAGCAGATGTGTGTTGGCGTCGTAGCGAGGGGTCGGCATGGGAGGAAGTAGTGCCCACACGTCCTTTCGAAGGTCATACTGCTGCAGGATGCTACGAGGGAGCAGGTCGGCACCCATTCCCCCCACAGCCAGAGCCCGGCCATCTACACACACACACACACACACACACACACACACACAGGCCAGAGCAATAATGTATCGGATTAGCTAACCACAATTCTCATCTAATGCCTGGATTTTCATCATTAGACTGTACATGGCGATGGACGACGAGTCTCCACTTCCACCGACTGGACACCTTGGGCATATGACATCATTTGAAGCCAGCTGGTGCGCAGCAGCGATCAGGGGGTGGGGACGAGGTATCAACGTCCCGCCTACACACACCCGCCTGAGTCAACCTGTCGACTGCGGTTTTGAAGCCTTGAATTCGCCATTTTGTCTTTTTTGCAATCAGTGAACGGAAATATACCAAATGAACATCATGCTGTATTGAAGAAGACTTGAAACTAGAGATTGAGACATAAACTCATGTTTACAATGTTTACTGAGGGAATAAATCAAGAGAGAAGTAGAGTCATTTTCTCATAGACTTCTATACAACCAGACTTCTTTTTGCAACAGGAGGAATTGCCCCCTCCTGACCATTAGAAATAGTGCAAGTTTGAGACACTTTTCCGCCTGACTTTTACACAGACTTGTGACATTTATGGAAAGTTCAATTTACATCTCTTCTCATACGATTCCTGACCTACGTGAACACTTCTTTTAGAGCAGCTGCCAGTCATGACGTCCTTTTTGTAGCATCAAATAATGACCTAAAACCGAACTTATCAACAAATGAACACTTGAACACACATCAGCGTGATAAGAACTATCTAAAAGGACAGAAACCATCTTCAGGAACAATTTATTTGACGTGTACTTAGATATTGTAGTTTGGCCCATGTCCTATCCGCTAACATGGAGGGGGCGGGGTTTATGACTTTTACCGCAGCTAACCCACCAGGGGGCGATCAAGATGTTTCGGCTGTTCGCCGTCATGCCGTCCGTCTTTGTATACAGTATTGCTGCTAAAATGAGTCAAACAATAACAACCTGCTCAACGATAACCAGCTTGCCAAAGACCAATCCCAGCAGATGGAGACACCTCGTTGGCACTTTATTTTATGAAGTGCTAAAAATCTGGAACGCTGGAGAGTTGGCTGAGAAGTTCGTGACGGAGCAGGAGACTGTGGCAGACACGGGGAAGGACAGGGAGGACAGCAGCAGAATAATAAAATGCGAGAGTCCACGTCTGGCACCTCGGCATGACGCCTCTACCGCAAGAATGGAAGTGGGTGAGAGTGTCGACACGAGCGGCAATGCAGCGTTGACGAGTGAAGAGGAGAAGGGCTGCAGTTTCGTACGTTTGTCTTCATCCATTTCAGTTCTTCTTTAGAAATGATACATATTTACTTCCAAAACGGGAGAAAAGTTTCCCAAACACGTTGCATTCATTTCGGGAAATAGACAAGCTCATTACCTAAAGCTCATTATTTAATATCTGGAAAATAACGAATGTCAATATCCAATCGGTGACCGACTATGCATTCAAAAATACCATATTTGTTTTAATTTGGCCCCATCGATCATTTTGGCAGGCGATTTGTCTCGTTCTCGGCGTCCGGGGATGAAACTGCGCGCAGAGGTGCCTTGGATTAGAAGATTGGTCCGGAAGATGGAGGAGGCCGCCAATAAGTCTGTGTGTACACGGCATTTATCTGTGTTCCAGCAGACGCTGACGGATGCACCGCTGGACGGAGCACGAGCTCGTCCACGGCTCTCTGTTTGTGTCTGCAGACGGATGGAACTGAACCCAGAAATGTGGACGACAAATGTGGACGTCACGGCCCAGAAATTGCTCCATTGACATTAAATAGGAAAAATGGACCGTACACAAGACTTCTTGGTTGCAAGTAAAGTCAACTAAAAGTAGTTTGAAGTTGCCGTACTTCAAATGTCTGTTCAAATCTCCTGTTTGAGTTTGAATTACATAAAGTTTCATAACATGGGTGCTATAAGGACACTACTTGTAAAGCCCGGGTTCACTTGTTCCGTACCTTTCACCACGATGGACAGACCCATCAAGGCCTCCCGCAGGGCGCTTCTCTTCCTCCACCTGCCTTCCTCCGTGTTGTACATCTCCACCACCTTCAGGGGGCTCTGGTCCTCCCCCACCCCTCCCACCACCAGGATTTGCTTTCCCAGCACGGCCACGGCCGCCCCGGCGCGCGGGGTGGGCATGGGGGGCAAGCTCATCCAGCGGTCGCCCTGCAGACACGGAGACGAGCGGCCGCATTCAGACAAAAGCAGTTGGAGGCAAAAGCAGTTTATCAATGAGGTGGAATTTCTCCTGGGTTTTAGTTTTTCTTTTTTTTCTATTTGATGCACCACCCTCAGTGCTGGGATTTGCTTTATATACAGAGCTAGTTTATTTACAATTTAAATCAATTGATTTGTGACAAGTGTCTTCAGGGGGGATTTAAGGTAACTTGTGTTTAAATAAATCATGGTAAATTTGCACAGGGGAAATTGAAATGCGGCTGCTGTCCAGATACTACTTTGCTGTTGATTTCCCAGGAAAATGTTTTATTTTTATTATTTCTATATTCCATCTTTATTTCCTATTGTCATTTAGTAATTCAGATTTTTTTTTTTTTTTTTAAATCACTATGTATATTCTATATTACTATATATTCTATTTTTTTTAATTTATTTTTGCAATTTTAAAGTCATATTTTTTTATCCTCTGACATCTCTATTAACAGCACTTTGTCAGTCATGAACTGTGTATTCCCAGCCAGGAAAGAAAGCAACATTAGATACAGTGTCCATGGTGGATTGGTTTGGTACCTCGGGGGAGTAGAGCTCCAGGGACGGGCAGGGCCTCCCAGCAGCGTCGCAGCCCCCCAGCATGTACATCTGCCCCCCCACCTCAGACAGTGTGTGGTAGACGCGGCCACTGGGCAGTCGCGCCAGGCTCTGCCAGTGGAACTCGTGGACTGACGGTACCGCCATGCCCTTGGCGCCCTGGGGGCGGCCAGAGTCAGGGAATTTTCTTTGGGGGGGGGAGGATTGATCCACGGGAGCTGAGAGGATGAAGGTGTAGGAGAGCTGGGAGACTGGAGTCAGGGCCCCCAAGGGATGAGGGGGAGGTTCTTTATTGGGAAGGTGAAGCGGAGGTGAGAGGTCAGAGGTCAGAGGGTTAAAGGCCGAGCTGAGCTCTCTTCTCCTGGGGAGGTTGCTCCGCCTCACGCAGGGCCCTGGAGGAGATACGAAGGCAAAGTGGATTAAGCAGTGTAAGATGCAGAGCAGGAGAAAGTGAGCACATTGTTTAAGAGCTTCAGCAAAGGCCAGAGTGGACATTTACTGCAGCCTACCTACAGTCGGTAGCATCTAAAGCAAAGATAAGGAGCATTGAAAGTGTGTTGCTGCAGAGTAACAAAGTACATTTACTCAAGTACGTGAGGTGCATTTTTAGCCTATACGAGTTTGTAATATGATATAGCACAATTACCTTAAACTTCTCAGGGCTCAGCAATAAGGATTGCCTGGGGCAAGTAAAATGCGAGAAAATCAAGCGACTCGAGTAAGTGGTAGAAAAGGAATAAAACACGGAGGTAGCTAAGGAGTGAGCCATCTCGCTCCCTTCTCGTATCTCTGTTGACAGTTGCATGCACTTGGTAGCGATCAGGCACGAGGAAACGGCGGCGGTCACAGACAAAAGTTCCTGAGCTGAGCGAGCTTTTCAATAACCCTGGAAAGATCCTGGAATCCTGGGGGGCGTTAGAGGGTGCGGGCCAAACTACAGATTCATCTGCTTCAGGTAAAGATTAACCACGACAATTTACTTTGGTCTCCGTTGATATTTGGTAACCGCCTAATAGATAGAACCATTTGTATATGGGCTAGTAAAATAAGAAAAAAAACATTAACGGTGAACTCTGACAATCAAATTCAAAAACATCGTCCATATTGTGGAAATCCACTAAATATTCAGCCGTTACATTGAAAATCTTTAAAAATAACACTAATCTACGCTTTCTGTTTCTCTGTCTCTCTGGCCATCACTCTTGTTTCCGACGGTGTCTCACGGTCTCGTGAGATTTCAGAACGAGACTTCTCCTTGAGCGAGGCTCGGTCGGACACGAAAGTGAAGAAAAAGGTTTTTCTCTGTCGGGTTCTTACTTCTTACTTACTTAGAATGACAATCAGGAGCCTGTCGGGGGCCAAAAACAATCACTTTTAGTGGACGTTCATTGGCGGTGGGGAGTTGCCCTGAGCGATCACATTGCAGCCTGTTCTCGCTCAATACTAAACCAATATTATTGTCCCCCTGAAGTCACTCAGACACCAAAGACATGAGAAAATAGTGACCGGGTGAAAAAGTACAGAGGTTACCCTTTAAGCAGACATGTGTCTCATTCAAACGGATCCTCCAGCCTCGGAGTGAATCGGTCCTCTAATCAAAAGGATGATGCTAATTGCCGAGTGAGCGTTCTGTAATGTACAGCGTGAGCCATGAAAGACTTTTGCGGTGCCACCGACTAGAAGTTCCACTCTACACACCTTCCCCTGTACCACTACATCGCTGACTGAGGATCAAAACATCCTCCTCTTCCGCGCTCCGCTCAGATGAGTAGCAGCTGCGGTCCACCGAGCTGACGCGCCGTCTCTCCTCTTTTAAGTTTCCTTCCTTGTCGTTGTGGTGTCGGGCGCCCGCTGTTGTTGTTTTCTTTCTTTTTTTCCCCGTGTCATCCCTCAGGAGCTTTCTGTTTCCTGCACGTAACCCACTTCTCCCGCCTACGTACGCTTATCCGGCGAGCGAACGCGGGAGGTGGGAGGGGGAGGAAGTCTGTCACTAGTGTGGGAGGAAGCGTCCAGAATAAACCCACAATGCACTGCAAACCCAATTCTGACTACTTCACCCTTTAACGCTTTGTGCTGAGGAGGTCACAGGGAGGGAGTGTAAGTGAAAACATAAGTGCTGGTAAATGACCGAGCTCTGATTTAACACAGCCTCTCAGCAGTTTATCCTTCGAGGCTTCACATCTCTTTCAACACATGCCCCCCCCCCCCCCCTCCCCCAAACCTCTCCCTTTTTTCCTCCCCCTTTCTGTCCATCTCCCTCCGCCACGCTTTATCTACCTGTCACACCTTTGATCGCCTCACAGACGGAGGAATAAAAGATGGAGGGTGAATATAAAGAGAGGACTGCCCTTCAAAATAAAATCCCCCCCTCCCCGTTTCAGTGTAGGTTGCCATAGCAACAGTTAGGCTTTTCCCAAGAGGCACAGCTTTTGTTATTTCTTTTTTCTTTCATCTCTTGTGCACATGATTGCTTATCACTTGGTTTAGCTGTTAATAACGGACTCATGAAAAAGGATGAAAAACAAACGGAGAGCGTTATTTTTCTCTCCGCTCTCCGGTCCGGCTGACCGAGGGCGCGCGCCCGCTAACGAGGCAGGCTCACAGGGTGCGTTAATTGCAATCTGTAACCCATTTGGTTTATATTTATTTATTTATTTTTATTTATTTTTTAATTAACTGCTTGAGCAGCTTGAGATCCAACAGTGAGCCCACCAACGTCATCTGAAATCATTTACAATCAGCGTGCCTCCGACTTGAAACTTTTAATTAGGTGGCGTGGCGGCGCTCCCTCTCTCGGCTGCCTCCCGCGCGGGGGACCGCCCCTAAATGTAAAGCCGCGGAAAAGCTTCACTCGTTAAACGAAGCCTAATGAAGTGCACGTTAATTGCGCGCCATTATCATTGATCGACCTCTTATCAGCCTTCCATCCCAGTTTGAATGGCAACAGGCATCGTTTGTGGCTTAACAGGTTGCCGGTGGGGGGGGGGTGGGTCGCTCTGCTCGGGGACCTCCGACGCATCTATATGCAAAGGGCGAGATTGTGGAAGACGACCTGAAGCCGCGGCACAAATCCAGCCGGTAATAACGTTTGATCGGGCAAATTGGAATATTTGCCTAATATATGACTAAACTGGATCCAGCCGCACTGCGCTGTGAGTTAATCCCTTATTAATCCGACCTGGAGGGAAGAGACCCGGCGCTCCTCTTCCTCAGGAGAGACCCACATTCATCACATAATAGTCATGATGTCGGTTTCAGATGGATCACGAAAACACATTTTTCCAAATAAGTGTTCTTTAGTTCATATTTAATTGAATTAGTTCAATTGATAATTGGAAGGTAAAACCGCTGGAAAGTTTTCCGTTTCAAAAGCTACTAACTGGCCTGATTTCAGTCACAATTGTTCACGGGTGTTGGGGAGTACTACTGCATAGGGACGCCCCCGGAAACCCGGTTCTAAACGGGAACCGGTTCTAAAGTAGTAAAACCCAGTGACTGATGAGGTCCGGAGTGAACGGTTCTGCTATCGGTACTTCAGAAGTTACGGCACCGTTGCAAAAGTCGTGCTGTACTCTGACACACAGAGCGTCTCTGGCTCAGGACGGCGTGAGACTCACATCATGGCAGAGAGGAGACAAAGATCCAAAGTGTGGATACGTTTGTCTCCAGTAGAAGCCGATAACTCTCGTTGTCTCAGACTCAATAAAAGCCTCACAAGTGAGGGAGGAAACAGCAGCAGTTTATCACAACATGTGACCAACAGGCAGAACATCAACCTGCAGAAATGCTCAGTTTTCTACCGTTTGTGGAGCAGCCGTCCGTCCTCGTCCTCTGCAGGTAACGTTAGTGATGTCATATGGAGTCTGATCAGAACAACAGGCTAATACATGAGCTAATTTAACTTTTTTTATTGCTGCTCAAGAAAAACTATTTGTTTACCTACAAGAATAATAAAGCAATGTTGATTATTTCCTTAATTAATTACCTTTTTCTCTCACAATATAATCAAAAAGAACCGATAAGAGTATCGATAAGGAACCGAAACGATACACAGAATTTGATAAGAGCACTAGTAACGATAAAATCCTAACGACACCCATCCCTATTACTGCATATGTGATACTGGAATGAAACGCATGTTTACAATCAACAGTTTACATCCATGTCTGTTCAAAATGACATTGCTTCATCATTCTATCCTATTAAGACACTCGTGTGAAATTGTCATGATCAACAATTCTTCAGTTTTGGACCAAACCGTTTTTTTTTTTGTGAGGTCAGAGTGAGCTTTGACCTCTAAAATCCAATCAGTTCATCCTTCAGTCCGAGTGGATGTTTGCGCCAAATTTGAAGAAATTCCCTCTCGGAGTTCCTGAGATATCACCTCCACGAGAACGGACCAGACAGACACACTTCCCAAAAACATAACGAAGGAAGTTGTCTAAAGCGTTTCGTGGCTCGGGAGGGAGCCGTGCACGGTCTGATGAACGTGTCCGCAGAGTAAAAGTGAGAAATGTCAGATAATAACTGCGTAGTCAGGTGGTAGCCAATCGGCTGATGAGCGAGCAGCTAATTGTGATGCATGAATGAAATGATAGGTGATCTGAAATGATAAATATGAAGAGATGTGGTTCGGGTGCATTTGGTAGTTGGCCGTGATCACGGCTCAGAACACGAGTGGACATCAGTGCATCCCTTCACTGTTTCTGTGGAAGGCTGTGTGAAGTGGACTGAGAGGGACACATTTCCATCAAGATGGCAGCTTGTTGTTTTGTTTTTTTTGTCGGAAAATCACACCACCCGTTAGCGAAGATACACATATCTAGGCCGTTACCACAGCAACCAAATGCAGCTAAATGCAGCTAGTTTGCATGAAAAAAATATGAATCTGACATGATCACACACGGCGAGGAGACGGAGAGGCTGTTTTCACACTGGAGTCGTTAAAAAAACGTGACGTGCCCCCAAAGACAAGGGGCTCTTAAAACCAGGCTAAAAACCAGGATAACCCCCCAACCCCCCGCTTTGTTTTTGTAATCCGTCCGTTATGAGACCCCCAACTTTATGAAAGTGCAAGACTAAAACACTGGAGTTCCCCTTTAAATGTGGACTACTTACATACATACAACATATTTGACGAAGAGAAAGAGGGGAAACTCACAACACAAAGGAAGCATTTGGGATTTTGGACAGGTCTGTCTACTGCCAACAAAGTAATAATAAAATGTTTTATTATTTAATAATAATATAACAATAATAACAATAAGAGTTGGTCTGAGTATCTGATGCTAGAGCTGGGTCTATTTCTGTGTTTTTTTGTCTGCCCGGTGTTTGTTTACTAGAAAGTTTGTGTGTGTTTTTTTTGGGGTGACGAAACAAGACGGGTTCCCGTCAGCACAGTGTGCTGCAGGACCAGCTCCCTGTCCGTTAGCAAGGGTGGAGTCGACAGAGAGAGAGGGTTGGGGGGGGGGGCCATGTGTGATGGTCAGTTGATTCCTCAACCCAAGACCAAAACCAAGTTCTCCTGTCTTGCTCGCCACCTGCTGACAAAAGTGAAGCGGTTTAGCCTCGAAGTTAGCGACAACATCGGCCCGGGCTAACTTAAGGTGGGCTAACTTTTAAGATGGAGCAGCTCATTTTAGTGATGCCAGTATACCGGTCCGGTTTTTAAAAAATGTACAACGTTATACAGTATATGATGCTAAAGGTGCACTACTTCTGTGCCCGGTCTGCAGTAACATGTTTGTTTCAGTTTGTTTTAACGCTACTATCTGCACGTGAAAGAAAACCTGTATTCATGGACATCATGGTGTTCAACGACACATTGAGGTCTGAAATCATGAAGAGGTACGTCGTCCTCCTGGATACTGCCTTGACCACCACATTTTTATGCTGTGAATAAAGCAGCACTCTTTAACCCGCTGCTGAATTTCTCAAAAACAACCCTTTTTCTCTCGAGTCCCCTTTAATCCTCCTTTCAAGTCTGTCTTACAGGTCGGGCTGTGATTTGGGAAAAGGCTCTGAGTTATTCTTAGTGCAGCGACCTATTTTCATTATTTAGAGGTGTGCTTCATTCTGCTCGCAACCTGACCCTCTCTGTACTCCCCCCTCTGTGGGCGCAGGCAGTTCACCGAGGGATCATTTATCGACTCGTGTTTAATTAGTCAGCAGTATTCAAATGGAGCTGACCTCAGTGCGCCGCCGAAGTTTCCGAAATGTGTTGAGTGTGTGGGTGTGTGTGTGTGTGTGTGTGTGTGTGTGTGTGTGTGTGTACAGAAGAAGGTACCTGAGCTTCATCAGACAGTTTTCCACACTGGCCTGGTTTCAACAATGCTGACGTCATCCCCCCACGCAGTCCCACCTCCCTGAGTCTGATACCATCAGTACTGTTAATGTCTTGGCTCAAGCGAGCCTGATCTGGTTAAGCTCAGCCAGACGACAACCTCTGGTTCTGCAGAGTGAAGCCGATGCAGAAGTGTCTTAACACCTGCCTTCTCTCTACTGACCAGCAGTGGGCGACTCCTCCTGTTGCAAAAAGAAGTCTGATTGTATAGAAGTCTATGAGAACATGACTTCACATTGTAAACATGAGTTTATGTCTCAATCTCTAGTTTCAAGTCTTCTTCAATACAGCATGATGTTCATTTAGTAAATTATGGTCCATTTAGAGCACGGGTGTCAAACTCAAGGACCGCGGGCTGAATCCGGCCCGCCACGTCATTTTATGTGGACCGCGAGAGCTCGAAAGGAATATGATTGTTTTAAAATGAAAGTCTATGCTGCTTTACAATGTAGTGACCATAAACTACATCTCCCACAATGCATGTCGATTTTGTGACCTGCGAATGAACGGCATCCTACCTACCGTTATGCTGCGTTCACACCAAAAGCGTTGCGAATCTTCGCGTCGCTTTACTCGCGTGAGTTTCCTCTCCGGACTATTTGTGGATATTTCGCTTGACTCGCGCTAGAAGCGCCGGAGAGCGGGCGTGGCTTATCTCCGTGGAAATAGTTAATTTCTGCCATCCACTATGGTTGATGGCAGAAATGTCACTATTTCTGCTTTGTACGTGTTGAGGAAGTCCCACAAACGCGGGAACATCAGACGCCCTCGTGTCTGGGTTCATAACATCATCCGTCGCCGCACACAGCTTCTCAAGGATCGGGAGGACTGCCGCTTCCAGACTATCAACTTCTCATCGATAGATTCTGATTCAACAACGGCATGACGTCAGTGATGACGGGCGGAGCTTCTCAACGCTGATTGGCTTTAAAGACACAGCGTCACGCAACTTTTTCGCATCGCGTCATTCTCGCCGCCCAGCGGAAATTCGTGTTATTCACATCCATTCGCGTCTGTGCATTGACTTTGTTTGTAATCTACTCGCGCGGAAAATTCGCAACACGTTTGTTGTGAACGCAGCATAAAGGTGTGTGAGCAGGTGAGCCCCAGACCACATCTGTCACACATGTTTTTAGCAGCTCACAATTATGTGTTGTACCAGAGTTATGTCCCTATCAACTGTGACAAAAAAAGGTTTGCACAAAGTTAATGTAGCTAATGTTGTCTGTTATTTTCTTTAAAAGTTTGATCTTTGATAGAGTAATGTGGGTTTCTTAAACCTAAATCAAAATGATTTAAGTTATAATAACAGAAATTTGCTTCCATATATTATTACATTTATATAGATGCATGTACTATATTTTTACACTTTAATAAACAATAATCAAATGCAGAGAGACAGTCATTTAACAATATGTTAGGGAGTAGTTACATTTATAATATTTTAGTTACAACCGACCCTTTGAGGGCAACCATAATGCTGATGTGGCCCACGGTGAAAATGAGTTTGACACCCCTGATTTAGAGTCAAACAGACCATAAAGCAGGGGATGCTTTAGGGCGGGCTTACTGTGATTGACAAGTCGCTGCCGCCACCAGAGCCATACACAGCGTCACTACGTCATTCCAAATATGGTCATTTCCGTAAATCGGCTGCAAAAAAAACAACATGGCGACGGCCGTAATCCAAGATGGTGACGGCCGAATTCGAGGCTTCAAAACGGCGGTCAACAAACCAACAGGTGACGTCACGATGACCACGTCCACTTCTTATATACAGTCTGTGAGTTAAGCGCAGAACAGCAACTGCTATCGATATAGATCCATTGAACTTGAAGAGGGAGAAATAAATATTTGCTATAAGTAACGGTAGACTCAGAGCAGACACAGCAGTTCTTGTTCATCACTGCAGGCTTCTGGGTAAATGATCAGAGATATTTTAATATGAATAAATGTGTTTTGTGAGTTTCCTCCGTTCACTGAAGCAACTGAGGTTAAGCCTGTTGAGGTCCTGTGATTGTACGCGACGTCTATAAGGACACCGCTGAGTTGTAAATGTCACTCTGACCAGTAACCTTTCCGATAGAACATGTATCATTAGTATTTTTAGTTATCGCTGAGAAAATGCTGGTGATGAATGGTCATGAATTAAGGCTTCAAAATCGAAATCGATCACTGATGTAGCCTGTGGGGGAACAGAAAACACTCCTGGTCATCCATTTAATTACTTTTCACTGTTTCCACAACTCTGTTCTCTCTTTCTGCTCCCTTTCACAAGGTCAGATATCGCAGGAGCATCATCTTCCTTCTGTAAATGTTGGTTCACGTCTGAATGAAGCCGTAAGGAACAAACAGGAACAGACGCTTGTGTTTGAAGTCCATAAAGCCATGACTTTTGGCAGCTTGATGAAGCCAGCAATGATGCCAGCCTGGTCTCCTAAAAGAGATGGTCTCATACTACAAACCTCCATTGTCGATTACGTTTCGAGGGAAATGTGTTTTTTCCCAGATTAAGTTTGTGTTTGTCGTTTCACAAATACGTTTCTTATCATAGTCCTAAACCCAGGACTTTCACCCAGTAGGCCGCTGTTGGTGTCCTGTGTGAAACCAAAAGCCAAAATGCCATGTTCTACTTATCCTAATGTAAAGCTCCAGTGTGTAGGATTTAGGGGGATCTATTGGCAGAAACGGATGATAATATTCATAACTATGTTTTAATTATGGTATAAACACCTAAAACCAATTTTTTTCCGTTAGCGCAGTCCTTCATATCTACATCAGGAACGGGTCCTCTTCACGGAGTCTGCCATGTTTCTACAGTAGCCCAGAATGGACAAACCAAACACTGGCTCTAGAGAGGGCCTTGTGTTTTTACGTTACCATACTGTTTAAGTCTGAAACCTAAATAAGCTTAACAAATGTATTTATTTTAAGCCAAACCATGATATTTTACTGAACCTAACCAAGTAGTGTTGATGGTTGAACGTAACCAAGTCATTTTGTTGCATTTTAGTTTCATTTCATTTCAATTTACGTTAACCAAGTGTTTAAATATATACGACCGTAATCCGGGAGGAAATACATTTCCCACTAAACTTAATAGAAAATGTAGTTTAGTTGTATGGAAACATAATTTTGCAGTAGACAAGGTTGCAACTGCAGCACTTCAACCGCCAGTCCCTAAAAGCCTCTACGCTTAAAGTGTTATTCCAAAGATTTGGGTTCGGTTGGACTATCCTAAAGCACAGAAACTGATCTGTTTGATGTTTCTGGCTTCTTTGGAATTAACTGAAAGAAAGATTGTTCATCCATGGTAGCTCTCACTGCCAGACATTGAAGTGTTGAAAGAGCCTAAACTTCATCTGAAGAAAATGCAAATACTGCCTCCACAGTTTCCCTGACAGATGAGGTCTGGAAAGAGAGCAGAAACCCTTTTAGCAAAGGGAGTTGAGCGCTAGAGATGGAGCCAGAGTAGAGGGTACTTGTAGATGACTGGAGGATGGGATTTACAGGACAGGAGGCCTCATTTTCTCTGCTCTGCTTCAGACCAACGCAGTGCTGTACCTGACACTTACACGGCCCCTTGGCTGTAATACCTCGATACCACGTGAGCGTGCAGCGCACTCCGGCGTGAACACGTCCAGCCTGTCTGGCTGACAGATCCACAGCTCGGCTCCTCTCGGCAGACTGAACCAGCAGCAGCAGCAGCTGCAGTTATTGTGCCGCCGGTCGGTTCCAGGATTAGCCGAAGCTGCGCGTTACCTGGCCGCCCGGCTCCGACCGATCTAATGGCATAGACTGGATTAGGAAAATGTGCTGCCTTGACGGAGCCTGGCAGAAAGCTCAAGTCCGAAGGGTTTGTGGGGCCGCGAAAGAGTCGCTCAACCGAGAAGACCCTCATCCAAGTCCGAGCTGACCTCTGGATCAACAGGCCAGATGTGGAGGCGGCATCCCTCAGCCTCCTGGGAGCAAACGAAGCCACCGGCTGCCCTCTCTGCTAATCTTATCTCCACCGTGGACACGTACAGTCAACACACCGTGGGCTATCTGTAATAAATCACCGCCAGCAGACAGAGACTCGGTGGTAAGACGGGGACAATGCAGCACGATAACGTTGCAGGAAAACGACCTGCTGCCGTCATTGGAGCTGCTTTTAGCTGCCGGCCAGCTCGCCGCGAATGCTGCCATTTACATATTTTACACCAGATTGAAATGGCTAAACGCTCCAGCCCAGCTGTTCCCGCGTCTGTATTGGTACTGATGAAGTGAATTAGCGGGATAAATCTGGCAGCGCCGGGTCCGGGGTCCTGTAATGAGAGAGCTGAGTCTAAATAAGTTGTGGCTGATTGTTGGCTGAGGCCGTTGTGGAGCAGTTGGCGTTTCTCTTATCTGCATTTAAAAGGCAAATAAAACTCCCTCGGTTGGCCGCTGCCGTCCATGCGTGCGCTTGTGTCTGTGTTTCGGCTGACAGATGCTGCAAAAGTGGGCACACTTGTCACCGTAGCAACCCAAGTGTGCCGACGAGTTGAAGAGGAAAGAATAGAGTGCTGAAGGCATGGTGTATTTTGGAAGTTGGCAATGTGCTGGTTCCCTCAACAAACAGCCAATGATGGGATTTCTCCTTTGGATTTAGGATTAGAGCAGAAAATAAGCTCTGTGGCAAACAAACATTTATGATACTTGCACTTTCTGTTCAGCAAGATAATCTTCACCGATGAACACTCCTTTTGTGATATTTGAATCAATTGAGAAATCCAACTGTTTGGGCTATAAACAAACTACACCATGGTCACATGACTCCACGTCATCACCACTGAGGTGAAGGCCGAATGATGTTCTAGTGATGATATTTAGTCGTCTCATTTGGACACTCTTTTCTGGAGATCCTTTTCCAGGATGCGTATGAAGGACAGGGATCACAGCAAGTCAAGTCATGTCTGATTGAAAAGACGTGCGGTCTATGGCTATATTCTATCTACAAAATCATTTCTTACATGCTTAGAAATAACAAATTGGTCGTATAGTAATAAAAAACTACTACAGTTACCTGTCAGCAGTGGCTAATAGTTACATATAAGGATAATGTAACTTAAATTGTTCAGAGTTTCGGCCACTTAAACAGCGTTTCCACAACATGACAGAGAGCCTATTCAGAATACTCTGGTCTATAAACTACCCTTTTAAAGTTGATATAGGACATTTGATGTCTTAGTAATAGAGAAAAAAAGGTATCTTGAAGTCTGTCCTGTCTCCAAACTACGTTTAGTCAACAAAAGGCAGGAGAGGAGTGATAAGGGAAACTGCGCAAGACAACACCGGAGGTCTGTCTTCCAAAAATGGGTGTCCGCAAGAAGCTAGCGATCCAAGTTGTCCAAGAACGGCAATGGCTGATGATGTTCTGTTGCAGGTGTTACGACTCCTCCCCCTGATATTTCCCGCCCTTGTGGTATCTTGCGCTCTCTTTGGCTTCAGGTCGTCGCTGCTGTCGTCGCTGGTCAAAAAGGACACGACAGGATTTGGACTTGCAGACAGGTCTGGATATTTATCATGCTCGATATCTCAGCGCATCTCATCGTCTTTGTAAATTCACACACAGCGACCGTCGCTCACCGGAGCGACTGCTGACTTTATCTCTAATCTGGGGCTTTTTGCCGCCGAGCTCCAAAAACTTAAAATTGTGTAGTGTGAATAAAATAGGACATGTTTGATTTTTTTTTTCTTAACTAGAGCTTTTCATGGTACTCACTGAGTTAGGGCCTCGTGGCGATCACTGACTTCAGGTCAGACTTTAACCACTTTTTTGAAGAACAACATGCAGGATAGACACCACACGCGCGCTCGCTCGTTGATGCACAGCTGCACAAACGTTGGGAGTTTAAATCAGGAGAGTCTGGAAGCAGTCGAGAAGCTAATCAGAAGATGTGGCTGCATTTTATTTTTGTTGCATGCTGCTGCGCCAGGAGCCATGGAGACAAAGACGGAAATAGATACAAGAAGAAGAACACATTAGCTGAGCGGAAAATAAAAGGAAAGCTTGATGCGTGCATGGACGCGACATTGCCTGCACCGAGGAACATGCTTGGTTATGTTGTAACATCAATGGATCCGACATTCCACAGTCACAGGCCCCTTCACATATGTTATCTTCATGCATTACAGAGCAAAATATACTACAGTTACATAAGGACAATGTATATTCAGTTTCCACTGTACTGTGTTGTGTCCCTGAAGCACACCAGCTGCCCCCCCACCCCCCACCCCACTTGTATATTCAGGGCATAGTGGTTCTGCTCCCTTTCACTGACTGCTGTGTAGGAGTGAAATTAAGAGTGAGCTGATCCAGCGTGGCAGCGCTGTGAAGGCTCGAGTGGAGAAAAGAGCAAAGGAGGAGGAAGCGCGAGGAAAAGGAAAAGGAAAAGGAAAAGGATGGAGGACGGGCGGAGTGGGCTAAGTTAATGGATGAAGGATATTACATGGAGGGGAATAATGAGAGGGAGGGACAGCTTAATGAGGGGTGGGGTTGGGGGGGTGGGGGTGATAGAGGCTGCATACTCACTTAACGGGGCTATATGGAGCACCGGCTCTATTACAGAGGGGAGTCGGGGACATCATAATCCCTGTGGCCTTATAAGTAATTACTGTGTGATAGAGAAAGAGAACGGTGAGGCCTATCTGCTGTCAGCAGAATTGGAATGAACTCCCTAACGGTTATTTCACTGCACCGAGCTTTTATGTGCCTGCGCACGTCTGTGTGTGTGTGTGTGTGTGTGTGCGTTACCCTTTTAAGATTTGAACGGTTGACTTTCAGAGTCAGAGCGTTTGTGCAAAGGGAGGGCTTTTCTTTTCTTTTCTTTTTTACTTTCCTTTTTTTCTCTCGGCGTCACTTCTATAAGAGAGTTAGTTCGGGGGGTGGGGGAGAGTAGGAGGTGGTGTTTTGTGGGTAGAGGCATCTGCAGAAAAAGCACAAAGAGTGTGTTTACCTCCTCTGCGTGCGGATCATAAGGCGGCGGGAGGCCTGGACAGTGTGTTCTGCGGGCGGGCTTTTATCTACCTGCTCTGCGGCTGCACAGTAACCAGGCTGCTCGCCTCCAGTCTGTGCACACACTCACATTGTTGAGTTAAGCAAAAAGAGGATAAAAACACCAGCGTGTGTCCCTGTAGATCGCTGGCTCCAGCACTGCGAGCTAACACTTCAGCATGCCACGTGTTGGGTAAAAGCAGACCAGGAGGGCTGTGCTGGGAAATTCATTTGTTTCTGTTTTTTTTGTTATTCGCTGATCTTGCCAGGATTATTTTCGGACCTGCTGAGCAACCAGGAATTCATAAGTGAATTCATTAAGCTGCACACAACTCCGACCATTCCCTCGAGCTCTCTGTTAGCGTACAAACCGGAAAAGTACTCCCTGCTTCAAAAAAATTGAGTGCATTATATTTGTGTCATATTTTCACATTCATCTCATTCAAAACAGCCTCACTTGACGAGGCAGCTGGGAGATTTCCAGGAGGACACCTGAAAGGTTCCTACTTGCTTTTATCCATATTGTGTCATTTCTAATACACATAACAACATTTAACGTGTTTTCTTCAAACATTGGAAGATGGCAGCCCATCTTTTAAGTGGATTAGAATGTCTTTGTTTTTACAATTCCAATATATATTGGAATTTAGAATATTCGTTGACAGCCCTAGTAGCATTAGCAGTAGTAGCATTACTGTTCATCAGTAGCAAGATCTAGAGCTTTCAATCGAAAAAACCTTTTGAAAAATCAATCTTGGAAGTTGTAAATCATATCAGAATCTTAGAAGATAAGAATATTGATTCTTTCATGAATTAATCCCCCCCACTCCCAATATTTACTCTGAGAGCTGCAATCATTTCGATGGCTTTCATAATTCTAGTGCATAGTGGTGTAACTGGCCGTAGTTGATCTGTACAGATTAATTACACAGTTTAACCATCACAGTGTGAAATAAAGTTTTGCTGACGATTATTAGTGACCAATATTCAGAAAACATATTCGATCTGGAGATCGGCATTAATGCTTTCTAGTCGCCGATCTCTGATAATGCTACATTGTGAACAACAAATCGACGGGGGCAAAGCTGGTGAGGTTGGCAGCATTGTTAACTGCTAACGTTCGGAGGTTCCATTTGTTTACATTATGATATGTTCAGGCTCTGTTCAGTAATAATGACTGTTGGGTGAAGGTATATTATAACGTTCTCCTGATGTGTTCAACTGTAATCTTGTAGAATATAGTTTTTGGCGAGCAACTTGAATAAATACAGTTGTTTGAAGGAAATGTTTTGACAGAAATATAGAATTGATAAGGAGCTTATAATACATTATTAAAACAAAAACGAAAACTGGTATTTCCTAATCATCTGAATTGTGTGTTATTTGTATATGTATATAGATATATATAACAATGAAAACAATTATAACATGTCGAATTTTTGATGGTTTACACTGACTTCAGAGTGGTTGAAATGATTTTTGGAACGGTCATGAAAAATATTAGTCTGGAGCCTTTTTTATACCAGCCAACAAAACAAAACAACAAAAACGATCGGCCAATGTGGATCATCATCATCAACAACAATAGCAATTGGTATTTTTTTCTTTTGTGCTGATCCGTGACTCAAAACCGTGAAAAGATTCCACCTGTACGTTTTGACCCTTTGCACTCCTACTAGTGGTTCATTTACCGATACCACTAAACTCATAGCATCATGTATGCTTATCGTGTAACACAAGCTGTGTCCTACTTCCACACTTCAGCACATACCAATAATAAGTGCAGACTTTCTACTAATGTAAGCAGCTGACTTTGCTCAGCAAGTGTGGAATAAACCAATGCAAGTTACCGCTCTGTACTGAGAAGGAAGGCTATAAAGTCTGTGCCAGCGGCCGTCAATCAAACTGTGACTCTGGAGCACTGCTGCCAATTGAAAATTTGGAAAATGTCACTCACCTTGTCAGAGAGAGATGGCCCATCATCCCAGCAGCACTGGCTGACAGACATAATACGTTATATCAGTTTTTAACTTCCTCCTAACTTTGACAGGGAAGGAGCTCCATCCCGTTGGTCTCATGAGAAAAAGGGAGCAGGCCGAGGCCGGCATCGAACCGCATCGACTTAACGTGACGGGCGCACGCTGTGCATGGCAACTGACTGGTATGGTATTTATGTGGAAGGAAGTAATCAATTCTCGTTGAAACAAGAAAAGGAAGGAAGTAAAGGGGGGGGGCGGTGAGGCTCTTCACCTAAAAGAAAATCGATGACACTACTGTACCTTCAGGTCGGAATCCCAGGCAGGAAACCCTCGAAGATTTCTCAGCACTGCGGTTCAGTCACCTGTGAAGACGATGACACAATAAACTCAACACCACAGAGCACTTATATCACACACATAATGCGGCGCCCTGCCAGACAATATTCCGTATAAAACAAAACCGTGACGTTAGCTGGTAATGTAGCGCCGGCGCATTTTCATGCGGAGTGAGCGCTGCGCCAGACGCTGCATTGTTTGTCAGCAACTGGTCACATGGTAACTTAGGGGGCAATTTGGCCTTCGTGTGCTCTGATTAATTTGGCATGCAGTTGACAAAGCAGTTATAATGTTGTTTGAATGAAAACTCAGCTGTTGGCCCCTTGTGTTCTTCACCACTGCTTTGGAGGAAGGCAACAAGTTAAAGCCAACCAGCTTTAAAAAAGTGACATATTTCCGTTTTTTAATAAGTGCCGCGGATCTAATTTATGGCCGTGTGAAGAGGGGTTCATGTGGATTATAGAAAAAGTAACCGATAAATATTAAAAGAAACTTTGAAGTGTTGCATTTGCGAATAGAATTCAATGTAATAGGTGGTAGAATGAGCATCTTATTGGGTTCTTTTTTTCCTTCAAAGTTACTACATTATTTTTTCCAAGTATGATTTATTTATCTTTAATGCATATATAAGTATAAGCCCCCCCATGGAGTTCCTGAAGGGGACCACTAGATTACAAAGGTCTTCCTTAAATTGTTATGCAGTTAAGTTGAGTTTCCAACTTTGGTTAAGTGTCATGGCAGAGGAAAAGTTACGATCTCCCTCAGGAAGAAAGGGGGACGAAGAAATGTCACTCTTCCTTCTGTACGTATCCTTTGCTGCAGCCCAAACCTAGACAGACTGAAGACAGACAAGTGTGGTGAATATAGAGTAAGTGACCTTTCAGATAAGGCCTGGATGGTCTTTATATTCACTGTCGCCATTGTCATGAGGCCCCGAACAATAGATCCATCATCATCAATCATCATTTCGTGGGCCGGGGAAGGAGTCGAAAAACCTTTTGAGCTGTGACAAATGATGTAAACAATCCAATAATATTTTAAAAAACGGGGACTTCGACTCAGTTGTCAATTTATTGGCTCCAGGCAAAGCTAAAAGGAATGCAAGAAAAATCTTCACTGACTGAAAATTATAATATCCAGTGTTTAACTGTAAAAACGTTGACATTTGTAGTACGGTTGAAATAAATGGTCAACTGAGAGGTGTTTCTAATATTTGGTCCATCCCTTAACTAAGAATCTGAATTGTGTGTTATTTGTAGGTGTATACAGTTGACTATGAACATGAAAAACAGATAACATAAACTTATAACATGCAGATTTTTTGATGGTTTACACTGACTTCAGAGTGGTTGACATGATTTTTGGGACGGAAGTGAAATATGACTAATGATGTAAAAAATCCAATAATATTCAAACGGGGAATTCAACTCAAGTTGTCAATGTGTGGGGTACAGGCAAAGATAAAAAAAATATATAATGCTGTCTAATGCAACCAAAATGTTAACGAATTGAAAATAATAATATTCAGTTTTTTGCTATTAAAAGAAAAGTGTGGTGCCGTTGAATTAAAATGTCTACTGAGATGTGTTTCTAATAGTTTGTCCACCTCTTAACTAAGAATAGACCAAACACTAGAGACACCTCTCAAATACAATATCCACAACAGAACCTTCTGGAAGGCAGGGTTTCTTTTTCTTTTCTTTTTGTGCTCAATTTGTTGAATTAGACGGTCATAGTTTTAGCTAGGTGTACCTAATAAACTGGCAACTGTGTGCACATTGCATGATGCATCTTCAGTGGCCTTTCAGCGCTCTACTTTGTCGTTGCCCCCTATGTTATCACTCGCTGGCACTTTGTGGGAGGTTGGTATCATATCACTAATATTCCTGAATTATGTATCCCTATCACTCTCTCTTTCTTTTTTTCTTTAAAAAAATGACCATAGCTCGTTGCTCTTCGCAACTCGAGGAACCCCTCAGACAACTGCATGTTGTTTATCTTAATATGTGTAATGGCGGCTTGTAAGCGCCTAATTACAACCGCGTCACACAAAAAGAGTTACAGGGACAACCTTTGAATTATATCCCCAACTGTGGGCGTCCGGGCTCCGGCCCTGTCACCATAGACTGTATGAAAGAATACTTTAACGTTAACTAGCAGGAACATAAAATGTCACCTTCTTCTAGAAGAGTTTTTTAATATAACCTATATATTAGCCTGCAGTGACCTTATTGCGTCGCTAGCTCAATTGTACGTTCGCCTCACCAGTTAGCCGAAAGTTCAAAGTCGAAGACGGCAACTTTCTCGAAACTTCCTGAGCACCGTGTAGCCAAAATGTAACGAGTAACGAAATACCGCCAGCTTAAGTACTAGCGTTTACTTTTCGACTGAGCGCGCGAGTCGTGTCAATGCGCGCGAGGGGCTCGCCTCTCAGGAAGACCGACTAACACGTCCATTAATTCCCCCTCCCCTCCCCTCTCGAGCCACTCACCTTTTCCCCCCGTTTCCATCGCCCCTCTCCCGGTGCGCGGAGCTTCTCCTTTCCCCTCCGCTCCTCTCTCTCTGAGCAGCGAGACGGAAGAGAGGGATCGGATCCAGGCGGAGGAAGATGCGCGGCGAGGCGAGGCGAGGCGCGCCGCTAACAGCTCCCGCCGCACCGGGAGCGCACAGCGGAGGAGCGGGCAGGAACACGACAGCGCTCCGCTTTCCGAGCCTGATATATCGCCATTATCTGGGTCACGGATGAAGTATTCATCTCCAGCTTTCATCGCACAAGTAAAAAAATCATCCCTGCGATGGTACGATCCGGAGAGAGAGGGAGGGAGAGAGAGAGAGAGCCTGATGCTGTGATAACCTATATTTGGTTAAGGGGAGCACCACTGACACTATTTCATGCATCAAATGAAACAGTGGGCGTTTTTGCTGGTCTTCCAGTTGATTTGAGGTTACAGTACAAATGTATTATAGATTAAATTACTATAAATAATGAGCTTTATCCTGGTGGCAAAGCAGCAAGCTCCCTATTTTCACATGTCTTTTGACTCAAACTGGAGCTCAACACGCTGCTTTCCAGTCTGCACATTCATTTTCTGCCAAGGCCACACACAGGTGAAGAATGAAGATTTATATTTTCATGAGAATATTTTAGCATTATTATATATATTGTACCCGCTGCCATGTACCCTGCTTCGCAGTGCTTCCGTTGGGGCTTAATGACCTTATGCAACCCTAACGTAACAGGAAGACAAACTGTCACCAGCATTTTGTGTTAAATTAATTGTGTGTTCTTATAATATGTGATCTTGACCATTGTCGGCGTGCCCTTTTTATTCTCTCAGAAAATAAATAAAAGTTCCAAGATCTTGAGCAGTGAAGCAGTAACTGTCGTCTCCACGGCCGCTGAATCTTGTTCACGTAGTTCGATGTGTGTTGATTTTGGCGGTCCCTGTGGACGAAAGAGGTAGTGTCTTTCCGAGCACAAGACTCCCTTCAGAAAACAATTTTACTGCAGCAGGGGTCTGACAGGCTTCCCCTCTGAGTCCTGGTTCCGGTTCACCCCTGTGCCGCCCTTCCCCTCCTGCGGGCCCAGCAAGGGTCTCCAGCATCCCAACTTTAAATGCGTTAAATCAAGGGGCAAATTATAAGAACTGCGTTTCCCTACACCCTGTAGATCTTGCCGTGTCTAAATGTCTGCTTAGGTTTTGTGTTAAGTCTGTGACAATGATTAATAAACTGCCCAAAAAAACTAAACAATGTATATCTGGTGCATGTTGCACAGTTTGGCTAGGAGCCTGCCCTCTTGCCTTTGTAATGGCAGTAATGGCCACGGCCATCATTCACCTCCACACCGGCAGTCCAGCTTTTGTGTTCCTGTCACTGCCTCGAGAAAATCAAGCCCCACTTATTTTCCCAGCCATCGGGTCATTTTATTATTCCTGTCTACGCCTCCACATCCTCTGCACCCCCTGCTATTTTATTTTCTTTACGAGCCAGACAGAGGGGACTGTGGCCCAGATATCCTGCTCTGAAGATGAGTACCAACTCGCTGTCAGCACTGCTGCTCTGCCCTCCTGGGACCTAGCCTGATTACAGCGACATCATTCTCTCTCTCTCTCTCTTCTAGCTCCGGACACACACACACACACACACACACACACACACACACACACACGCTGCTCTCCGTGCACATCTGTACTTTACAGCTCATCGCATATGCCTTTGCAACTGCGTTATTTTTTTTTCCAAGAGCGTTGAAATCTGCGTGGTCTCCTGTCGACCGCATTTTCGAGGCTCTCTGAAGTCTCGGAGTCTGAGACTTGAGATGACGGCGGAGATATTGTTCGCCTATGACAGCTGGCCGGTCGCATAATTGGCTTGTCGACATGTCACTCTCTATCTGTGATCTCTCCATTGGAGCAGAACACTGGTCCACCGCCACATCTATAATTCAGCGGAAACTCAAAACTGTCGACAGCCAGCGGTTTTCACTTGGCAAAACGTACAGCTCACGGCGCTTGGCACAGGTGTGAGCAGCTGCTGTGTGGGCTTTGTCTCATACCAGGTTAACAGGGGCGCTAATTGGGTCACGGGGTGTTTTTCTGGTCTGTGCAAACCAATTGCTAAACCTCACTCAGAGGAAATGCCCTGTTGGTCAACCAAACTGAACCATCTGTCCCTGGCAGATCACTGCTGTCACTTCATCAAACACAGTTTGCTCCAGAAGAACTGTCTACGTCAGCATATCCAACACTTCCTCACTCCTCAAATACGGCAGCGGCCCTACGCTTTAAACTATGACACACTGGCCCAATCCCAATGTATCCCCCCCCAAGGCCTTAAGTCCTGAACCCTTAGGGTCTTGACTCATATATCATTTTTTGTGTAATTGTGTGTAAAAACATAATTTATCATTTTTTTTCATTTATTTATTTAAAATGTTTTCCTCTCTCTCTCTCTCTCTCTCTCTCTATATATATATATATATATATGCCACCAGCAGTTTTATTTTTCTCCAGAGGCTTCGGTTGCTGCTTCCGAAGATGCTTAGGAAACCATAGCAACAAAACATTTTGACAGTTTCTGTTTCCGTTTGGACAGAGGTCAGTTCGTCCTCAAGCTTGCCGCTGTATTTATACCCGACACCTTAAAGAAGGGTGCTTCATTCAGGCGTGAGTATGACAACAAACAGAGTTCTCTCCGTCACAGAGTGGCAGCGTGTAGGGGCCGGATTGGAATTCGGTCCTTCGTTACCGGATTAAACCTGTTCCGACGTTGCAGCTGGTTGTGTTTGGTTGAATGCTTCAGTGGTTGTGGGAGTGACGGCAGATGTTGGAAATGGGAAGAAGAATTTAGCTTGTTCTGTGAATGTCTAACACCATCTATTTTATTATCATTACCTCTCTGATTGAGTTGCATTTTCAATTCTTCAAAAAAGAAAATGGGGTTTTAGTGAAATTATGTTAAAAGCAAATAACTGTGTGAAGGATATGTGTGAAACACCTATGCCACAGCATTATTATTACTATTCATTTTAGCTGAACTGTCCCAGTTCCCCTGATCTGATTGCAGGGTTATTCAGATCACCCCTCAGGGTGTGAGGACCGGCTCCTAATTAGGAATTGAGAGCCACTTGGTGCATTCGGCCAATCAGGGTGGAACGACGCCTTTTCTTTGGGACTTTTAGAGAGGTGGAGAACTGCACTGAATGCGTTCTGATCCTAAAAACTTGTGTTATAAATATTAAAGAACATCTTTCCACTCAGTTACCTGCATCAGGGCAGACCTCATACGTAGAGTTTGTGCTTGCCTAACAACGCACAGTCTTTATTGGTTTTTATTATTATTGAAACTCTCTTTTATAAATATTTCCTTATTGGAGATGCATTTGTTTATAATTAAGAAGGCACTTCACTTTTACAACTTAATATTTCTGTACTATGTGGTTGGGATCCGGTTCTCAGTCTTCTTCTGGATCAGCTGAAATCAGGGAAACGAGTAGCGCCACAATGTGACAATACGCTGAGCACTTCCAACTGCACTTTCCCAAACAAAGACGAAGCTGTATAACAGATCGAATCCATCATTCTTTCCTCACACACAGTTAACGTGCCAGTTGAAATGACAACTTGTTGACCCTGGATTACTTTCGCTGATGTTTTTTGCACGTCCAATGCCAACGTCACCGGCTTCCTCTGAAAATGACTTGTAGCCTGTTGCTGAGTCGCTCCAAGTGTGAACGCAGCAATGTGCTCTTGTGGATGAACGCCAGCAAAAATCCCTGCGGTCAGGTTCCAAAACCAGGTGGAATAACCCGAAACATAATGAGTGTTGTTGCTGTTACAGCAGATTAATGGCCATGATTTTCAGAATGAGATGTAAGCTATCAATTTGTAGATATAATGTCCAGTCCACATACTTTTGGCCATGTAGTGTAACTTGCAGAACAAAGTGAAGGTCCAGCAGCAACATGTAATTTAGTATATAGTAAGTATATATTAAAAAAAACGTGTTTTGGTTGCAGATTATCTAATATGAAGTTGTAAAATGATGAAAGACGTTACAGTCATATTTCATGCCTCAGATGGGACTACTGTGAAAACCAGGATGAGGGGGGAGGGCAACTGGCTTCCACTGTCTGCATTTTAAACACCTCTAATATTGTATTCACTTCAGACTTTTAATGTGTCTGTGTGCGCAACATTAAAGCACTAATAGAAGTTCAATGACGGCCAGCGCGACAACCAGTGAAATAAAAATAGGCCACGTGCGAGTTCCAGACAATACGTATTCTGCAAAGTGAAGGGTCCGAGGCGGGGAAGTCTCTCCCCTGTGCGCGGAGCAGAGTGAGCCCCAGGCAGAGCTTCACTTCTGGGCCCGTCTCGCTAACCGCCTGCCTTCATCCCACTTTGATCACCGAGGCGAGTTGAGGAAATTCAGGAGAGCTCAACTTCAATCATCCAGCGGAGCTCCGTCTGTGAAGAGACTTGGCGTAGTGTGGCGCCGTGCACTGGGAGACTTTTCTATGGTAATTTGTTATGGAGGTGGTGGGGGGTGGGGAGGAGCCTTTCAAAGGAGCTCTTTGAAGTTCGCCGGTAGTGTACACGGATGCATGGCGAGATTAGAATACGCAGGAGTAATTGTTCTGTCCCAGGCAGAGATGAAACAGGGAATAAATTCCTCAAGTTGTGACCTTCAAGTTTCGAGTCAAACCGCTTTTGTACCAATCTTGACGCGAGAAAGTAATTTGACAATCGGGACCGCTCTGCCGCTCCCTGTGAGTGACTGACGGGCATCGGCGGGTTGGGGTCTGACGTCCTCTGCTACACAGCGGCCACCTTGGGCGTCCACGCCTCTTTCAGATAGCGTCATACGTCGAGGTTTCGGCTGTTCTTACGGGGCACTACGAGTTCTGAGCACATTGTGAGGCCCTGACAATTGTTCGAACTATAGAATGATACAACCAACTGTGGGTTGAGTAGGCTACATAATTGTGCAATTTCACAGATAGTTACACTTTAGTTTCTGGTTGTGTTATAATGGGATAACGTGAATCATTGGGTCTGAACCCGTTACCTTCCTCCTTGAGACGTTAAATGAGACTGTCTCCGGATGTTGTTCTGGATGTTGTTTAAATGCAGTTAAAGCTTTTATAGACGAAATGCAGTCCGGTTCCTTCTCACATTAACACTGTTAGCTCTGTCAGCAGTTTCCTTGTTGAGAGCCGTATATATAGATATATATATGCTATGATTTTTTAATTTAGCACCTTCACAACCTATATTTATATTCATTTTACAACGACCTCTTATGTGAATTTGTGATCTCAGAGGCGCTTACAGTCCATCATTAGTCAGGATGTTCGTGCCCAGGACAATGTTTAAATCCAGTATTTCCATGACATACGATGAAGAGAATAGTTGGGCTGGAAATTCTGGATTTAAATGTTGGTTTACCCCCCCCCCCCTAATCCGGGCAGATACTAAATACCTGTGAGACCATATGAATATCTTTTTGAACATTTAAACAGTCGCTGGATAACAGGTAAAAACCAGAGGAAAAGTGCAGATCTCCGCTGAGGCCAATTCCTATCTTGCAATGTGTATATTTGTCTCGTGATCCGGATCCCCTACAAAACTTAATGGGTTCTGCTTTGGCCCATACTATTTATCTTTTTGCACAACAGCTGGATCACGCGAAAATTCATCTTCGTCAGGCTTTGAGGATTGAGATTGTGTCAGAACTACTCCTCCAATGATGGCTCCCCGGATGGTTCTGTTTAACAAACCATCTGGCGCATCAGGTTACCCTGCTCCACCCTTCCACCAAGTTTCATGATAATCTGGCAATCTGGCCAGTCGTTTTTCTGAAATCCTGCTGATAAACAGACAAACATGTTGATAAAAAAAAACGAAAACCTAACCTCCGTGGCATTTCTTCCCTCAGGTTTACACTCAGAAGTCTATGTGACCGAGAAATGTAATGAGAGCCATGGCCACAAATCCAGCTATGGCCAAACCATGCCAATGCTATTGTCACCTATAGCCATGTGGCCTCTTAGAACGCTGAAAAAAACCAAAACTGTGCTGCTGTTGAGTCGTCCAACAGCGCCCGAAGGCAAAAGAAACACTGGAAGGTAGGGTGAAAAGCCTGCGGCCATGGAGAGGATCGAAGCAGATAATTGTTCAAATGGGGATACGGGTGCACAATTTTGGACCTTTTTGTTTTTTCTCTCAAAGGTGTTCATGGCGATGCATTTGTTCGATGCCTCGAGTTAAACTTACAAACTTGCTTACTTTCTCACCTTTGCAAACGGCTGCGTCGAGTAGGGAATGCGAGTTGAATGGTCGGTTTTCAGAACCGAAAATGTTTTGGAAGTTAATTATCCCGTCTCCATGCCTCATGATGTGAACTCGCTCACTTTATACTGCAGGTTTATGGTTAAGATAGCCTGGAGCTGTAAACATGATGACCTTTCCCTGGTCGGTGTTCAGTGTGTGCACGTCTCGTATATATTTGCGAAACATAAAGTTCCTATGCTCGTGGGATGAGGTTGGCAGTGCTTCAGATATGTCCAAAAGTTGCATTTCGCAAGAGAAGAAGAAAAGAATGAAAGCAAAGCAAAACTCTTCTTCATGAGAAATTACTGAACTCGATGTAGCACATATGTGGCTCTTTTTCACAGTGCGCCACTGTCCATTCGTGCTAGAGACCAAGCCCAATGTCACCTGTTGCCTAACTGGATTTGTTCCTGAGTGTCAATCAGCGACAAACCCCGTCAAGCTCGAGTATGTTCACAGCATGTAGAAATAATCATGGCTACCTGGAAACGACAAACACGCTTCGTGACGCATCCTAATCAACCTCCGGAGCCCCCTGTTGAGTACCCTCCACACTGACACAGCTTGAAGTGGTGGAGCTGATTGGTCAGCGTGTGCTGAACCCACTGCAGGCTTGTTTTGTAAGAAAACGCGGCATCTCAAAGAGGCGATCCAACAGAAAGGGGTGTCTCATTTTGTCCACTTCGAATTTTGGATGTCCGGTATGATCTTTTGTCTGCCCTCAGGAGGTGGTGAGTAAGGACTGAAGAGCAAAATAGAAAGCAAACGGCTAAACATCAGAGCTGGACTCAATATGTAAGTATTTCCTATGAGACTAAATATGTTAAAGGGACAGTGTTTAGGTTGTAGGGTATATATTTGTTGGTATAATATACATAACTATGTTTTCATTAGAGTATAATCAACTGAAACTAAGAATATCGATGTAGGGAGTGGGTCATCTCCACCAGTCCACCATGCGGCACGTTTCTACAGTAGCCCAGAACGGACAAACCAAACACTGGGCTCCAGAAAGGGCCTTTCACGTTTTTACGATACCCGAAGGCCACCGTAAGTTCTCTACATGTTCAGTAAGGTATGGATGAGTTTAGGGTTGCAATTTACATCTTCCCCCACTAGATGCTACTAAATCCTACAAACCGTCCATTTTAAAACTAGACTCGAATGGTTTCGAATGGCCCCCCAAAAAATACAATGAAACAAAGATTTTGTATTCTGCAGCGGAAAAGGCTTTTTGCATGTAAAAGTAAAATGGGGAACCGAGTTTTGTAGTTGGCTGGTCAAACCTTCATATTTGGGTGGGATTCTGCTGTGGAAATTTGGACCCATGACCTCCATATTCCTAAAATCCTGGCCACTGTTCATATTGTACTCTCAGACTAATTAAAAAGCGACAGGACCACCTGCTGCCTGTTCAGCAAAACAACTCAATATTTACACACACACACACACCAACCATATACCAAATGCTCTCAATTCATTTTTAGATTAAGGTTTTTGGACCTTTTTTTTTGGGACATGAATGTTATACTTATTCCAGTCTCCAGAAATTGGCTCTGATCTGGTTTAGCTGGTGTTGTCCACCTCTGTCTCTGGATAAAGTCTGATTAAAAGAATCAATACCAAAGTAGTTCTTTTCAAAATGACATGACCTGACATTTTTTTTATCAGATTCCACAAACCCTCTTATAAAAGTATGCGTCTGTTTGTCTTTCTGTCTTTCTGCTGCATATTTCATTTTGAAAAGCGCTGGTGTGTACATCAGGGACGCTCCCTTCCGCTGCTCCGGTGCTTGTGGACGTTGCTGTAATCCTCAGGATGCTGAGCTGAATCCATCATGGGATTTCACGCCTCCTTCTCTCGTCTCCTCATTTCCTCACCTCCTCCCCCTCGTCTCGTCTGATCTCTTTTCATCACATCTCCCCTGACCTATGCTAACACACAGGGTTGGGAGGGTTACTTTACAATTACTAATTGCCTGTTATAAAATGTCATCAGTTACCTAATCCAAGTATCACAATATAAAGTAATATAATCTGATTACTTTTCGTTACTTTTGGATTACCCCAATACCAAATATGCAAGTAAAACCAAATGAAAAGAGACAAGCTGACATTTTTATCATTTCAATTTTGTATGTAAAGAAGAAAAGGGGAACCACATCACAGTACAGAGCAAGCTGATTTGGCATATTAGTGTTGCCGGATTTTAACTACCCATATAAATGAAGTTATACAAATGTGGGTTAGGTCATGTCATTTATTTTTACATTCAAAGTCTCTATTTCAAAGGAATGTTTGAATGTCTGTCGTCATATTCTATGATGTCAAATGCGGAAAATGTAATTTCTTGTCATTGTGGTTATCAAACATAATTTCTGGTGCTGTTCGATTGCAGCTAGACCGCTCCCATTAATACAGGGAGAGCAAACAGCTTTTGACTGCAGTGAAAATGTTGTTTTTGAAAGGCTGAACACAAAATGGATTTAAGCAGAGTATTTCGTGAGATAAAAAAGTGTTGTGAATTTTGGAAATGATTACTTCTATCTTTTTTTTCCCCCATAAATGTAGCTGCGGTGTGAGACTCCTGTCCTGATGTGTAAAGCCCTGCTGGCGATCCCCATTTTTACCAAATGTGTCGGTTTTCTGATCACGTCTTCGTTTTCACCTTTTCATGTAATCCCTTCCTCCTCAAGCCTGCGAACACTATCCGATAACAGACGAGAGGCGAAAACATTACCTCATCATTACTGACCTGAGGGAACGTTGATGTGCTCCCATGAGCTGGTTGGGGACAAGGCTAATCACCGAAACAAGTAAACAAGTGGAAAGGTGGGCAGAGTGCAGCGCAATCAATAACGCTACTGCGGTGATTGGTGTGGAGGTAGCATGTGCATGCTCGCACACACACACACACTCACACACACGCAGGGTCACAGAGGTCAATCTGAACAAGACAATGAGGAGGTGGGATCAGTGGTTGCTTGACATTAACAAACGAACAGGAATCTTTCAAAGTAGGTCTGCACTCCCTCTGACCTCAATTCCTCATTTCCTCTGCCAACACACACACACACACACTTACACACAAGCACTTTTGATACTGTAGCTCTTTTTCACATGCACGCACACACACACCTACATGCACACACAGGCACAGAGTTATTAGCACTTTCTCTCCATTAGGGAGTACAGCTGCCGCGCATCTCGGCTACTTTACTTGATCAGTTAATGGCCCTTATTTTTCCAGAAAGAGCCTCCACCTGGCTTCCACGCCACTCCATCAGCCTCTGATTAAAAGCGACGGGGTAAACACCAGCGCTCCCGTGATCTGCGGCGCTCCTGTGTGTAAAACAGGGGCCTCGGATTGGGACGTAAGGAGGATTTTTAATTTTTCAAGAAAGCATCTGCTGGTTGCAACCGAACGGCTCCCTGCGAAGAGAGGATTCTAAAGGAGCTCAAGTGTGTAAACTCTGGTCGGCGACTTTGAGGGTTGAATGGCTCACACCGGCAACTTCCAAATAACTCTAGTTATTGTGTGTGTGTGTGTGTGTGTGTGTGTGTGTGTGTGTGTGTGTGTGTGTGTGTGTGTGTACGCGGTTGGTCAGCGTTGCATCCCGTGCACTGCAGACGAGGGCTGCTCCTGCTCTTTCTCTTTTCCAAGGTCACCTCGCAGCAATTCAGAGCATCCTCATTACTTTGTGTTGGCCTTCCGTCGTTCCCATAGCAACCCCCGCCGAGCTGACGGATGAGAGGCACGGGAGTCGGCTTCCCACATAGTTGGAAAAACACACACACACACAGGCACACACATTAAAACAATGAACGCACAACAACATCTGGGGAGAGCACACTCTGCATTGCTTAAAATAAAAACCAGGCATCAGAGGCGAGGTGTCGGAGTGAGATTGTCGTACACAAATAGGCCATTATGGCGAGAAGTGGAACACAAGGAGTCTCCTGTGAGTGTTCTCTCTCTCTCTCTCTCTCTCTCTCTCTCTCTCTCTCTTCGCTCTCTGTGCCTGTGTCGCTCCCTCGTGCGGGTTGGACCGCGTGCGCCTCGACGCTCGTTATCAGAACAAACAGAGATGAGGGTGGAAGAATGGGGGTACACACGGCGTACCACAGAAGGGAGGATGAAAGGGTGCAAAACAAGAGAGAAATCAAACAGCCGGCATGAGGCAAACCGCAGGGGGAATTGTTTCTATCGGCGCACACCTACTTCCATAGGGCGCGGTACCATTTTACGTGCATTAAAAAGGTGTGCCATAACCCCAGCGCAACGCGCCAACACACAGGATTGTCGGCTCCAGAAAAAAAACAACGAATTCCAGTCCATATCAGATGTGTATTTCCCCCGAGGGTTTAAGAAGAAAGAGAGAGAGAGAGAGGCAGACCCTCCGAGGGCTGCAATAGGCTTGTAATGAATAAGACATTGCATCAGAATTGGAAAGACAGTGAAATCTCCTTCCTGTCTGCTTGCTGTGACACAAGGGATGTATCATTACCAACTCTGCCTTTTCATGTCCTTGGAAGTGTGAATCTGCGGTGTAACGAGTGGTGAAACATTCCAGTAAATCTAGCGGGCTCAGAGCCTCAGAGAGAGTCAGTGCTGGAAAATCCAAACCCGGATTGGATGTACAAATGTCTGCACACACATCCACTCATGTTGCACAGTGTTCATGGCATGTTTTGACGCGGCGTGACTATTAAAAGGTACGATAATGACACAATGTTTTGCCTAATATCCTTTCCGCCTCACAATCTTCATGTTCCATATTCGGTCCTTTGGATTCATGCCAGTGATTTGCGTGCACCCGGTCGTTTGAATTGTGCTCACGATAATCATAGATGGAATTTAGCAGAGAGTCGACAGGCAGCAGCTCTATGAGGCGGCGCTTTGAGCTAAATACTAACATCAGCATCCTGACGCGCTCGCCGCGACAATGCTAAAATGTTGATGTTTTGGTTTGCACGCTCACATTTGCACAGGACAGCTGAGGCTAGTATGAGGGCTGGTAGCTGGTCAAATTCGGACCCGATGATTGCGCTATAAAAAGTTAAAGGGTCCCCAAAGTTAGTCACTACTACTCGGGACTACAAGCGGAAACCATTCTTGTCCCTTTGCCTCCGGACAAAGATGATATAAGGTATATAATGTGCATGTAGTAAATATGCTCAGTGTGTCCGTATCTTGCAAATGAAGAGGCTGAAAAGAAGTGGACACAAACAGCTTAAAACGTGTGCCTGTCAGTAACTTTCTGATTCAACCGACGTCCTTGAGTCCACACAACTTAAGTTCTTGACCCTTAACTTTACGGATGAAGAAAGATGTTCCAGTCAGACGCCGCCCCCCGGCTGCAAACTGGCCCCCGCCATGCTGCGAGGCAGCCACCCGGCAAGCTCCCTTATCTCCCACGGGAACCACCCTCAGTCCTGCTGTGTGGCTATCTACCCAATAACACTGTCTGCCCAAAAAAATCCCAAGTGGCTGCCACAGCCTGAAGAGAACAGAGACAGCCTGGACTCCTGATAACAGCCAAAGAGGCTCAGGCTTTGACAGATATTCAAACGCACAGACACACGGGTAGATTGATGAAGGAGGTTGATTACTTCAAGATAGAGGGTATGTTTGGTTCGCTGTTGCATTTAAGCAGCCTGAGTCATCGAGGATTTAAATCAGCCTGACAGCATCAGTGTCAAAGTGAGGATGCTGCGTCTTGCGGTACCGCGAGCTGCCATTGGGTGTCCCTGCTCCACCAGTAACATCCACTGGATGTCTGTGGACTCTGTTGATGAGGTTTTCTCCTCCCTGCTACCAGTACGCCTGGTGAATGGACAGAAAGTCTAAATGCAATCCAGCAGCTCTCCTTTCTATTCATTTCCCCATCCTGTGTGGGCTTTTGTACCTCTATCAGTGTGAGGACCAGATATCCTTTTCGGGCAACAAGCCGGCATAACTGAATGACAAAATAGGGTGCAATCCAAAATGACCCGGAGTACTTTGCTCACCACGGCACACCTATAGGGTGAAGGCATACTGTAGGAAACTACTGCTCCTATAATCTTTTTTTATATTAACAGTGGAAAGAATGTGTAATGTGACGCTCTTCCCTTTCAGCAATTCCCTTCAGCTCTAAAAAGCTTTTTGCTGTCTTTCAGCTCACTGTTTTGGGGTTTAACATCCTGGGGCTTCACCACTTTGGTTCAGTCTCCCCGCTCTCATCAACAGGGTTTTAAAAAACAAATGCAGCAGGCTGTTTTCAATTAAAAGGCTTGGCAGATAAATCTGGCAACTAGGTGATGCTGTGGAGCAATTAGAAGCTAAAGAGCCAGATATTGCCCTCAGCTGGTGCAGAGCTAAAAGAGAGTGAATATTGGACTTACATAAATCAAGCTGAGACAAAAACGACTTCTAATGTGGTGCCATATCTGTTGACTGTTTCAATAATTAACAGAAAAGATCACACATTTTTACTGCACGTCTATTTATTGTATTTAAACCTGGTACGTGTGTGATCCAAACATTTCTAATAAATCCAGAGCGCCCAAAATTTATAAAAAAAACATTGACGGAATAATTTCCCAAATTCACAACATCTTTTTGTTCTCACGAAACATTCTGCTTCATTCCATATTTGTTAGTGTTTAGACTTTCAAAAAACAACATTTTCACTGGGGTCAAAAAAACCTTGCTGCTTGCAAAGGGATCACGCAGCAATCTAACAGCACCATGAATAACATTTAAATCACCACAATAACAACAAATCCCTTATTTCATCATCCTGTTTGTCTGGTGATGACGTCATAAGATATGAAAACAGACAGGTGTAAGGTTAGTAAAAGATTTCCTTTGACTTTGACCACAGTCTGCAACGTTGACGTCACTTTACCAACAAACCATCTCCATAGCACGATTTCTGTCTTTGCCACTGACTGAGTCATTATTCACAAGACTGCAGGAGGTCGCTAGTCAGGAAAAACATGTTGTTCTCAGCTTTTAAACAAATTTCCAAGCCTGTTGTTGTTCTGTGAAAACACTGGGGATATGTGTGTCAAAAGAGTAACCGGGTACTGCATCAGTAGTTCAACCTTTTCCAAAACAGCAAACGTGGTCAAATCAATTATTTTTGGAGTTCCATCCCAGGCAAAGAGTGACTCCAAACACCCCGTGCCAACACACTGCAGCTAAATGACTGCACTGTGGGTCCATAACTCCAATATTTACTTCATTATCCTCTATGTGTTCCTCATTTACAAATCTCAGGTTGCCCGATACTGATTTGCAGGAAGAGTCATGCTGCTTTAATGTGCTCGCTGTATGCTCAGGCGTCCCACTTTGTAAGTCATAAATACTACTTGTGGCAGACCCATGTAAATATCAGTCAGAAATACATGGGCTCTTAAATTAACAGCCGTCTGTGGGACAATGGTAGAGCCCACTCGTGCTGCAATACTAGGATACATTTTTTAGACTTCATTTCGTTATTGGCAGCTAAAGATTTCATCTAAAACTTCCCGAGCCATAACCAAGTATTTTTGGTGCTAAAAGCTAAACGGACCTTTACTGTAGAGGTGGCAATTCAGATATGGTTTGACCTGCTTTTGGGACATTAATGTTGCTCCCAACTCGACGCACCGAGGCACCTTTACAGCGTCTGAATTAGACGCATCAGGCTTTCAACAAACTGATATATGGAAACACATCTGTGTCAGCATTAGGAGGTCAAACAAGGAGACTGTGTTCGTGTCCCACAATGTTGTTGAGTTATATGAAGTTACGTTAGTGGTGTTTGTGATGTGCTTTACATACTTAATGCTCAATTCAAGACACTTTTATTGGCATAGCCCCAATGTCACAAATCACAATTTTGACTCAGTGGGCTTTACAATCTGTACAACATGCAACATCCTCTTTCCTTGGACCCTCGCACCGGAGAAGGAAAAACTACCATCCCACCCCAAAAGAAAACTTTAACAGGGGTAAAAGAAGGTCAGAAAACCTCAGGGAGAACAACAGAGGAGCAATCCCTCTCCCAGGATGGGCATAAGAGCAATATATCGATGGCCGAAGAGCAAAACCTCCTATCTGAAAAATGCACTTTTTTGAGAATACAAAAAAAATAAATGTTTTCTTGCAGAATGCTATTTGTTAAGGATACCCAATACATAATAAAAAAAAAAAAAATTATATATATATATATATATAAATATATATATATATATATATACTAAGTGCAGATGGGAGGTTATTCCCCACTTTTCTGGATCATTTTGCAGATAGGAGGTTTTGCACTTTGGCCATCATGTGCAATATAGTCAAATTACAACATAGTCAATCCATGTGACAGAACTGATACATATAATGAGAAGAGTAATACCAGTAGTAATAGCCAAAATAATAATATAACAATTATTAATACTACTAATAACAACAGAGGATATAGTGGAATGTTAATAATAATAAAGGCAGAAATAGTAAGAGATAATGATAAAAATAATAATAATAGTGCTAAGTTTACATTTTACTTGATGTACTATGATTTAAGCCCAACCACGGTGTTTTTTTCCTAAACCTAGGTGTTATTGTTGCCTAAACCTAAGCAACTGTTTTTGTTTGAATTCACAACGGGAACCTTTGGTTTTCTGCGGCCGCAGTGGAGCGTCATAGTTTGACCAGTGCGATAGAAAGTGACACCAAGGGGTCTGACCAAGCGTCAGTATGCGACGAGTTGGGATGAGAATACGTTGTCCCTTTCATGCAGATTTTTATATAAAGCACCTGTTTGAATTATATTGAGGCTTAAAATGATGCATAATTTAGGGGGCGTAACCGTTTTGCGTGACAGGTAGATGCCATCTCGGGTCATCCGCCGTTTGATGTCTGTTCTGCTGCATCGCCCTGAACATTGTAAAGTCCAAAAGTTAAATAATAAAAAAAAATTAAAAAACTGATGTAACCATTTCCAAAGTCCACAACTTTGTTTAAATTTTTTTAAATGATGGCATTTAGCTTTTCAAAAAACAACATTTTTACTACGGTCACTGTTTGCTCTCCCGCCTGCAGCCCCTCTTCTAACGGGGAAATCTAGCAGCAATCTAACAGCACCATAAACTACATATTTAAAACCACAGTAACTAAACTTCTATTTTTCTTCCTTTTGTTTTGAGAGTGAATGACTTGATAAAATATGCTGACCAAGGTTCAAAGCCTGACGTAAAAACCTCAATAGCAGCTTTGAATGTTAAAATAAAAGAACGATATATTCAGTATAGCCCTCGGTTCTTCAGGTATAGCAACTCAAAATGTGCGTAGACAACTTGTGAGGGAAAAGACCGACAGAGAGCCGGAGACTGACAGACAGAAGGAATCCATTTCCCCTTCTGCTCTAGTAACTCCCTTTCAGCTCTGACGTCGGCTCTGTCGACTTTTTCTCTTCGTTTTCTGCTTCTGAAATGTCAAATAAGGTTCTGTGGCTGCTGCCGCGCTGTGTCTCCAGTACCAGAGAAATAGGGAGAGAGTCAGTGTGATTGTAGTTTGAAGACTACTACCTCTCTCTCTCTCTCTCTATTTTTATTTATTTTCTCATATTTGAGTTTGCAGAGATTCGGGATGCCGAGTAGAGAATTTTCCTCCTCATTAAAAACCACCGAGAGAAGAGGAGCAGAGGCTGGTTGTTGCACGCAGAAACGCACAGATGCACGAACGTAAACACGCAGCAGCTCCACCGAGGCTTCAGTCGAGCTAACGGAACCTGACGGAGCAATCACAGTCGCATACATGCGCCTCTCTCTTTTCATCTCCTCTCCGTTTCATCTCCCTCGCATCGACGTCCTCACCTTCTTTACCCTCTTCCACCTCCCCATCTCCCTTCGCTGTTGCATTCCTGTTTTCCCTCCTCTGCGGCTTCACAATCAGAGTGTTATTCTTTCTTTTCATATTCAGGTTCATATTCAGGTTTCATATTCAGGGAATCGACAATTGAAAATAAAAGATTTGAAGAACGATTCATTATTTCCTTATTCGTTTTTGACACACAAACACACACAAAAACCAGCATGTTTTCGTACTTTTGATTTTATGTTCAAGTTCAAATTAGGGAATGAGAAACTGGCCACGGACCGATTTTGATTTTTTATGTGTCCAATTTCTATGACTAATTGGTGTCTTACACTTGGTAAAAAATGCATAAAATACACTTGGGACGATGGCAGTGCCTGAATTGATGTAATAATGATGAGCTCAAACATCAACATAAGTTTATTTTTTTATTATTATTTTGGAAAATGGACGAGGCTCAATTTGCAGCACAGAGTAACTCTGCATGGGAGTACTGGCTTCCGAACTCGCCTGAGAATCCTTTGTTTTCTTTTTCAGATTTCTTCAGCGTCAAAGTAACTCAGTGATCGTTGTCAATACATCCAATGGTATGCAGCAAAAAACGAAACTGTTAATAGTTCATAAGGCCAAGTTCATTTCCCAAAATGTAAACAAATACAATAAATATGGCTCACACTTCCTGTTTATTGTGAAAATGTATCTGTTCACACAAGTGAAGACTTTTAACGTGACATTTTTTTCAAAATAGACCACTTTGTTGTAAAAAAAAACAAAAAAACAAACACATTGATGTCGAAGCAATTTTTTTGCAATTTATTAATGTCGTTAGAGAAGAACGACACAAAAACACAAATATTAAAGGTGCCGTAGAATACAATAACAAAACCACGGACCAGTGACTTCACAATAGAAAACATAGTAGGTCTTAAGGATACAAGTAGCGGAATATTTGATATACACAACGGCTGCTAAAGACAGCAGAGACAGCACTGTACTTTGCAGGCCCTTGAACCCCCTTGTAGGGCTCCCAAGTTGTTGAAGCCCCGATCACTATCAACCTGTGAGCGTGTCCCAGGCGGCCAAATATGAAAACAGGTAGTCTGCACCTCCAACCCAGCTCCGAGATGCTATTTAGGAGTGGTAGGTATTTAAGGACCTTGGTCATAGAGTCAAAGGTGCAGGTCCACCTCTGAAACAAACACTTTTTTAGGACTCATTCATTGGCCACTACAACATCTGGTGTACTGGCAGACAGATGTGAAACAGTACCTGGGTTCCTCGTGCAGAGATGAAAGGTTTGACACAGCATTGCTTGTACGTTCTCACTGAGGGTGGAAAATGGTTTGATATGTCCGTGTCTATGAGGTCCATGACACGCCATGTACATTCCTTTGTAAGCAAGATGCGTGACCTCTGAATATGAAAAGAGCGAATGATACACGGATTCGTCATCGGTTGCTTTCGACACTTTTCTTATTTTGTTTTATCCATTTCTTTTTGTTGAACGCAAACTATTAACACTAACTGTAAAAAACAAAAATACCCGTACTGTTGATGAAGAATAAAACCAACCATGAAGTCATTCTCAAACTATAAAGGTAGACTTCTGCAATCACATATTCAGTAAGTTGTACTCCGAATGGAGTTTGGAAGGATGGTGGAAGGAGAGTAGTGTGAGCGGTGAACAATTGAAAATTTAAATTCAACAGAAAATTAATTTTTTGACTAGGACAGCAAACACAATGAATCCAGTGCATTTAAATGATTCACAAAGTATTAGGAAACTTCTCAAGGGCGTTCTGGCATTCTCAGATTTTAATGAATCTTCTTTTTTGAAGCTCAACCTTGAATAGAGGGCCACAATAATCAGCGATGGCATGTTAAACTCACACAGTGTCGCAATAGCAAGTTTGTTTTATTCTGAAAGTTATTTGCAACCATGAATGCGCCAAAAGATTGTGGATCAAATAGTTGAGTATAGTTGGTAGCGCCAACTTTTTCCATGCAATAAAATGTTGAGAGTTCATCAGGTTAGGAACATATACATTCCTCAATTTATCAAACCCTGCCAAAGAATGGTATTGTATCAGGGCAGGTAGCCCAGAGCTTTCCAAATAGCATAAATCCTTTCAAGCAAACTAACTAACACCAAGGCAGCATTTTAACACTGCTCAGGCTACCTGTCTCCCTTCACGGACAAAGTATTAAAGTCCATAATCTTGCTGGCTTTCTTCGGCCTCCTGCGCCGCCCAGAGTTTACCACCTCAAACTCCGACCATCATCCGTTACGACATGCCACCAATGTCCGACATCTCCATCCTCCAGACACCATCGTATATCACCTCAAACGCCGCAAGACCAACCAACACGGTCCACCTCAACCCACTTACCTCTTCCGACTAGACTCGTACCTCAGTCCATACGAACCTAACCACGACTACTTAATCTCAACATCAGCCAGCCGAACTTCTCAGCGAGACCCCCTTTCCGCCACAGATGGGCAAGGGGACCACACAGTCCCGGTTCCACTACCAGTTCCGCCATATCTTAGCCAGATCCGGAATACCTCCCGAGCCGTACTCGGGGCCATTCATTCCGCATCGGCGCCGCCTCCACCGCTCCAAGTCGAGGAATCCCAGAACACGGCATTAAGATGTTGGACTGGTGGTCCTCCCCCGCGTACCTCTCCTACATCCGCTCCGACCTGAACAACATCAGAAACGATCACCGGCTCTCTTCTCTATGAAGCTATCTCTTGGGGAGCTTCTGAAGAGACGGCCCCCACTCACAGGTCTCCACTCCCACCGTTCCCACCAGCTACCTGACGCCAGGGGTCTCTCATCGCACCCCTCCAACCTTCTTTCCACGACCCCCTCTTCTCTTCTCGTTCCTTCTCCCTTACATCACTTCATCCCTTCATCCCTCGACCCCTATCCCCACTTCCCTTCCTCAACCCCTTTCCGCTTCCTTAATCCAACCCTCTCGTTCCATCTCGCAATAAACCATCTGTAAACTCATATCGCTATTGGCGTGGTCTTTGTTTGTGAACGCAGGCCTTTATTTTATTTATTACTACTTTTTTTATTTTATGCCTAAAATATAAAAAAGAGTGTGGGGACAACATGCAGCAAAGGGCCTTTGGTACAAGGGGTGCACGCTCTACCAGGTGAGCTACCAAGACGTCCCAGTCTTTTTTGCTTTATAAGTCTGAAGCTTATGTGTGCAAAAACAGACACATTATAATCTGTGTGCTCGCATCGCATGCACGCCTGGTTTTAAATGTCGAATTAAAATCGGACCAATTAAAAATTTCTTTTTTTTTTATTACAGAGATTATGAACGCAAACTCGTTAATTTCTTTGGCATTGTGAACTTAGTTACAAATTCACAATGGTGAACTATGAACAGGGACTAGTTCATGTTAATCTGTGTGAACTCAGCTCTTGTGAAGCGTGAACCGGCATCGCACGGGTCGAAATGTCGCCTTATTTTCCCCCGACCCAACAAACATTTTGAAGTTTTAATCCAATGTCTGTATTCCCTCCATTTCTTCCCCCCTAACGTGCAACTCTGCACGTGCCCTGAATACGGTGCAGGATGGGACTTGCACCCAACGCACTTTCCGCTACTAGATTTATATTTAGTGGTCCTCAATAAGCCAGCAAATTCATGGGGGGCAAAACAAACAAACCGCTAGGTCTGTGTTCCCTCAGAGCATGCCAGTAACTGGTGCGTGTAAAGTTACCAGCACGCAGGTCGCACGTATAGTTCCCCGGTGGTTGCTGAGAGGAATCGATCTTGTGGAGGGAAACGGTGCTGCAGAGCGTCACTTGAAAAAGAACCACAGCGGCATGCCAAGTGGAAGTGGATGTTCTGCTGACACAGCGCATTGTTATCACTCAACGAGGTGTATGCTTAAGTGCAGCACCGCGCCCCGGCAGACACATTGACAATGTCTCTGAAGTGAGCAACAGTCACTTTAAAAAAAAAGAAGAAAAACCCTGCTCGGTACAGTATTGACTCTTCTCCTTCGAGCCAACAAAGAAGTTGTATCCCAGCGATTTCTCTTTTTTGACATTCTTTCTTAAAGTTGTTACAACAGTCTCACAGGCCGTCTTTGATGTGTTTTTTTGCCCTCCCCCTCCCCCTCCCCCTTCTCTCTCTGTCTGCTGGGTGGGTGGAGGCGGATGGAGGTAATGCAATGCAGAGGAGCGACTGGAGCGAGACGGAGCGACGAGAGTAGAAAAAAACCCCCAAGGTTCACACCAGGGTGGCTTACACCGCCGCTCTCTGACACACACACACACACACACACACACACACACACAGCACCTGCATATTCACAGGGGTTTGCGCGCACACGTACAGTAGGAGCTCTCAGAGCGGCTTATGAGTTGTACGCCTCAATACCAGCCGCGGCATAGCCCATCTGTGAAAAGGTAAATTGAATTTTTACAGGCACAAAGCCGACTCCCCTGTGGTCTTTAGAAGAAGAAGAAGAAGAAGAAGAAGAAGAAGAAGAAGAAGAAAAAGCCCCACTTTGTGAGTCTAAAGCTTTTCTAAAGCTTTAGACTCTTCATTGCTTCCCCCCCCCCCCCCTTTTTCCTTTTCCTCTCTCTCTCTCTCTCTCTCTCAGTGGGGGGAAATGGAGGTGTGAGAAACGCTGATCGATATGCTCATTAAAGTCTTCTGTCTTTGCAGAGGTTCTGCACACAAAGAGCACAAAAAAAGAAAAAAGAAAGAAAACACCGCTCTGGAGGTAGAAGCCCCCGCTTTCATCGCCTCAACAGCGTCCATAACGGAACAGCAACTAAACAATCGCTCTCTCCCCTCCCCCCCAACTTTCCCACCTCCTCTCTCCGATGCGGTCGAAGCGCTTTCATTCTGCTTGCGCAGAGGATTTTTTTTATAATTCTTTTTCCCAATCTGTCCGTGCATCTATTATTAGAAGCTCGCGCACATAGCCCGCGTGTGTTTTTCGGTGTCGAGTTAACGAAAAAACAGCCATGCAGCGAGTCACTCTGCCCACGCAATTAACCCCCCCACACACAAGGAGCTACTGAGGAAAACACAGTTTGATATGTTCAATCCTAATTAACTACAGCACTACCGCCTCCACTGCTCTACAGTGTGTGTGTGTGTGTGTGTGTGTGTGTGTGTGTGTTTAAGGCAGGTGGGGTACACACTGACAGGTGTAAATTGCTGGTGCGAGGTATCCGTCTGTGCAGGATCCACCGTATGCTTTTCAAAGAACTCTGCGAGCTTTCCAATGCCAAACCGTGGAGAGCGAGATTGACACTGTTCCATCTGCCAGTGCAGAGACCGCATCTGAGTGTGCGTGGGCACGGACAGGGGTGGGAGAGATGTGTTACGATGTCTCACTCAATTTTTTGAAGAGCTCTGTTTTGGCTGGAGCGTCCCCGCCATCCCCCCGAGAGGAGGACGGAAATAGAACTGGACTCAAAAGTGGTGTCAAGAGAGAGAGAGAGAGAGAGAGAGAGAGAGAGAGAGAGAGAGAGAGAGAGACAAGAAGTTCAGGAAAAGTAGTAAAGGACTTGTTCAAAATGGACTCCGGGAGGAAGTTGGTCAGAAGAAACGGAGCGTTCTCTGGGACACATCGTTTGTCAAAGAGGAACACGACTGCTTCCATCACAGCTGAGAGTTTGCCCTCCTTTCGGTGCGGTTTTCGTCCGGGTCTGAACACACCAATCGCACTTGGATGCGGACCAAGACAACCGGGACCTTGTTGGTCAAACAGACTCCGGTGCGGTTCGTTTGTGGGGACTGTTCGATCTCGATCCGACCTGATTGGAGGGGGGGTCAAACCAGCTCCCGTAGCCAGCTGCACTGCGTGAGCACTACTCAAGTGCATCAAAGGATGACAAAAGAAGTCCGACGGCCGGATATGAAATCGCCCGGATCTTCCGCATCCGCGGGGCCTGTGGAGCAAGCGCACCAGCATTTAACTTTTTTTAGCTTTAACTGCTCGGGCCCCCCAAAAAAGTTTGACTTCTGAGTTCAAGATTACCCTGATCTTCTAAAAAACATCTTTTGCAACCAATGATTTGGAAAAGGGCTATTCGAGTGTTTGTACTTGGAAGTTGACTTACCTTTAGAAAAATGATCTGCTGAGTCTTATTTCTTAATGTAATCTATGGGAAAAAAGTTAGTTTTGGGCCCCACATGACGCACCCGGAAGTTAGAATTCCACCGATTGGCCACGACAAAAATTTTGCTTCAAAGCCCGGCACTCTCCTCCCGGGGACTTGATTCTATGTAACCAGGCAGAAAGTCAGTGTGTGGACCTGCCACTAATGTTACATGTGTTTATTAACTAGCATCTAATCTTTCCTTAACCTATAGTTTATTTGCCATAAGTCTTTCCCTGTCCTAAACCATACTGTGGGCAGACATTACACAGAGAGCAAACATTGTAAAATGTTGGTCATAAAAAACAAGGTTTGTTGCATGTAATCCAAGGTTTTACAGAATCAAAGCTATCTGGTGGTTGCATGAACACATTTTTGGCATTAGAGGACAGTCAAACCCTCTTTGATATCTTTGATACACACTTGGGTATAAGAAGTTGTGTAGTTAAAAGAGATAAAGTGCATCCAGTGTGTTTTCTTTGTATGTAAATTCATAACATTCTGTGCTCATGTGGTGAGCCTGCAGATATTAGATGCTCAAAATTCAGCAAAACACAAGCGATTCACATAAATAAATGCAGCTCACTCGCGGTAACAATTGCAAATCATCGCCTCCACCCATGGGTGTAAACGCTTTTTTTTACGCGCCATGTTTGCACAAACCCCCGAGAGTGTTTACATATCAGGAAAGGATGCCGGGTTCCTGCTGTTGGACTGGGCCAGGCTCTGGTTGCCTGGGTTACCGTATCCCTTGGTGGACGACGGTCAGCTCGCCGGTTGCTATGCTAATCAGAGGATGCACACGGTACGCGTGCGTGGGCCTTCATTTACTGCCCGAAAACCCCGCGGGGTCACGGAGGGGCCAGAGTTTTTTAAACGTGAAATGTCACGCCAATTAAGATTTTGCGGAAATGAGGCTGGCGATATCAAAGTTAGTGTTTTGTTCATTAGGCAAGATGGGATTCCTCTCTCCGTCTACTCCGTTACTGACTCTTCCTTTTCCTCGCTGCTATTTCATTACTCACACCCCCCTTTCTTTTTTTTTCATTGGGAGAGGACAAGGAGCAGAGAGAGGGAGGTGTGTGTGTGTGAGGGGGGTGGGGGGGTCTGCATCATTCTCACATCCTCGTAGTAATGCATCTTTATTAGGCCTCCCAACGTCAGCCCAGGAGACAAGTCTCCACTATCACTGTCAATTAGCAGGGGGAGCCGCTTGGGGGAGGGGGGAGGGGAGGGAGGACACGGTTCGTTTCTCTTTATTAATTTCTCCAAATAACCACGCGGCACTCAGATGTATAGAAAGAGGCTCTCTCTTTATTAAAACACACTCAGTGGCAAACCGTACAAGGGGAACGTCATCAGGCAGTCGCAGAGCTTCAGGTTTCATTTACTGAGTGAGAATAAAATAAAAAGAAATACAAATAAAAATTTTCAAAAAAACCCCAGAAAGGATGAAGGGCGCTTCGCTTTATTCAACAGGGCGACAGATATTACATTATCATTTCATCATGGCTTTTTGGCAATATGGCTTTTTTTTTTTTTTTTTTTCAATCAGCGGATACAGACATTATTTATTCATAGATGCATTTTTAAAAAGGCACATGAGATACAGCATCGCCAATCTCCACTGAGTCGACACAATCAAATATACATGAATACAATATTAGTGTGAGGAGGGGGGGATGGGTGTTGTGGATGGGTTCAACTTTATTCATATGGAGAACAAGGAGAGGAAAGGGGGAGATAAGGAGTGGAGTGGAGGACATTTACTCCACCACGCTTTTTTATTTCTCCGCAGAGGTTTCTATTCGATTTGTCTGAAGCCTCTTCCGTGTGTGCGTCGCTTTCCGTTGCCTCAGCAAATCTCTGGTGTTGGTGTTATGCGTGTGTGTGTGTGTGTGTGTGTGTGTGTGTGTGTGTGTGTGTGTGTGTGTGTGTGTGTGTGTGTGCGTGCGTTTGTGCGTTTGTGCGTGCGTGTGTGCGTGTGTGTGTGGTCTTGGCAGTATATCCTTGCTTTAAGGCAAGTGTCTATTTAATGAGGCTTTGCTGCAAAAGGAGCTCCCTAGGACTCTTGACGTGCTCTGCATTTCAAACACTCTCCTGCAGCACGCGGACCACTAGCACATCCTCTGTCTCACTCACACACACACACACACACACACACACACACACACACACACACGCACACACACACACACACACTACCTTGCAGGTTTATGTGTGTGTGCCCTGCCGTGCCAAAGCATCGTTCGGTGGGTTTTCCGTATCGGAGCGAGAGCTCATCAATGAGAGACAACCTTTCTGACGCAGTGTACGTCTTGCTCTCGCTCTCACACACACGTTTCTCTCGCCCTTTCTCCTTCCCTCTCCGTCTCCCACCGCTCTGACCTCATGTTTATGTATCGCACCGCTCGGCGATGCTACTCCGCCGAATGGTCCCCCTCTGTTCTCCTCTCTCTATTCCGTCTCCGCTTCTCCCTGTCCCCCCACCCCCGACCCCCGGCCGCAAAAGGCCCAGAGATCTGAATAATACAAAACATCTGTAGAAAAAAAAAAAGGGAAATGGCGTCGCACGCAGTCCGGGCCGGAGGAATTCACGCACAACGCCACAAGCGACAAACGCAAATCCCGTCGAACAAAGTAAAAGTGTATCGATGTGCAGATTTTGGAAAGTGGTTTTCTGCTATGTGCTCAGCGGCTTTGGATCAGTAAATGTTATGAACGGGGCTCAAGCGACACAAAGCGTGCCTGCCGTTGGAGCGGAGCTTCCAAAACAAAGACTCCTGGCCAAGCTGCTTTCCGCTTTCCGCGGAGCTCTGATGAACCAACGGTTCTGAGCATTGAATCAAGCCGGCAATCAGGACAAGTGTTGTCTTCCTGCGCCGCGCTTCGTTGTGCCTCAAGGAGAATGAAGTGTTCGGCTCATTAGTGGCCCCGCTGTATCGCCCTTAATGAATGCTATCAGCCTCTGATGAAAAGTATTGTTCTTGAGCACAACTAAATCAAAAAGGTGTTCAAAGCGTGCACTTGTGGCACGCACGCACGCACGCACGCACGCACGCACGCACTTCATCAGTGAGCGTTTTGGCGAAGAGGTCTCTGATGGTGACTCAAACACCATGGTTACACCCCCTCCGAGAAATCAATCTCTCATTTAGACCACAGCCACTGCTCGATACCCGCTCCGCTATCGACCAGTGGAGGAGGGAGTGTGGGGGAGAAAGTGTGAGAGAGAGAAGAGGTGGGGCAGGATGGAGAGAAAGGGCTGAGGGAGAAAAGAAAATCGTGGCGAGAAATTGATTTATTTGGTGATGGTGATGTGGCATCAGATACGACCTGTCATAGGCCCTCGGCCAATTAGAAAAGTTTTTATCTGATCAAAACACCAGCTTGACATAGATTTTTTTCTTCTCTCCCTTTTGAGGCGGTATTATATAGCGGAAGGTGGTGATCGCCTGGAGCAGCTGCAGAAGTTGCTCGAGAGTTGAGTGGATGATTCTGTTCGAGGTGATGAGGAAAAATATAGTGTCCACCTCGATTTGTGCGGCTCCTCTAACCTTCAGCCCACTAAAACAGAAGCCTCTGGGAGATTTTACGCGTTGGAACACATAAATTGGACATAGAGTGGGTATTCTGCTGGCAGAGTTGCTGCTGACTCTGCTGTTGGTTTTAAAAAAAATCTCAATTCTCATTACTCGTAGTCAATTCTGACACTTAAGACTATTAAGCAAAACCGCTCCAAAACCCAAAAGCGTGGCAGGGAACCAGGTTACATTCCATAAAGTGTTCCTGGGGAGTATTTACAGAAAGCAATAAGTAGTGCAAATAAAGTCACAAAGTGTTTTTTTAATTATACTTGATTTTAAGAGGCACTCTTGTGTTAAGTTTAGTAAAAAACTTTGTAGATTGTCTTCTGTGGCTCTCTTTCTAAAGTCTGGAAAAAACAACCTTGATTGTGTCATAATTTCGTGCAGTTCAAATGGGGGCGGGGAGGGGGGGGGGTTCCAATGTAAAATGCTGTTGAGTTGCATTATGGGATTTCTGTGATCCCCAATGTCCCCAACTTTAAAGATGTGCAATACTAAATCTCTGGGTGGCATGAATTTAATATATTCATTCAGTGAACCATTCAGTTACATTTTCTGTGCATTTCATTTCCCGACATGAAGACCTCTGGTCTGTGAAAGCCATGCATGCAGTATTCCCATAATCCAATGGGTTTTTAAATGGTTCCTAGGGAGTAAAAATCTGGTGGGGAAATAATCAATTGGTCAAAATTAAAGATATGGATTCAGCCCATACAACATCCACTAAAGTAGAACGGAATGGAGGACAGTGCCTGAACCTCTTCAATACCCCCCCGCCCCCCTCCCCAATCCCGCCCGCCCCCCTCTCCGGACCGAGAGCTGGGGCATTCACGGACACTGCCCTCACAGAATTTCTCGGCGCAAAGGTCCTAAATTTCAATCAGTTATGTCTCGCCGGCGTTAGGGGGGCTGTCAACATGTTCAATTTGCCAGGTGCAGCTTTAACAGCGATTTATAAATACATTTTACTCTGCTTAATTTCATCACTCCTCGGGCATCGACCTCAACTCTCGAGGGTGTCAGAATTGCTTTTCCATCACAAAATAGAGTATTTGTGGTTGGCAAGAGAACATGAACCGAGATAGGATTGGCCGGGGTTGGGGGTTGGTGGAGGAGGTTGAGGGCTGGTAATGAACATGGCGCAGATCCGAGGTTGGCACAGCAGGCTGCAATCTAATCAGCGCTGCACCTTATTTTCATCTAGACGTGGGGGGAGAATTAGATATTTAACGGCAGCGGCTTTATCTTCCAATCACGCGGCTTAGGTCTGCACCGTGGACACCGTGTTAAGTGTCTAGATGGGTCCAATCAGCCGGCGTAGGTGGGTTGACAGTGTGGGTTCGCACACGTTTTGTGTGTGTGTGTGTGTGTGTGTGTGTGTGTGTGTGTGTGTGTGAGTGTGATCGGATGCGTATTGGCACTTTTTTTTGTGTGTCTGCGCCTGGCTTGTATTGGCCATTTGATGTCTGTAGACTGGCACAAATTGGCAATCAGGTGAGGTTGGCATGGACGAGGGCCTCTCCTCACCGGGATCCTGACTTCAATTGGCCCCCCTCCCACCCTCTCGTCTTCCCGCACCGAAGTCATTTTAACTTGACCCTGACAGGTGCTTCTGACAAAACCCATTACAGTCTCAATTACGCTATCTCTTTCTCTCTCTCCCTCCGCTCGTTTGTAATTTCTCTCTCGGCATCCCTTTTCCCCATTCCCTCCTCTGATGGTCCAGGACTGGCAGGGAGCTCGAAGCGCTTCCCTCCTGACTCCACCGCCAGTCTGTCAGCGCGCCTGCATCGCATTCCTCTTAATCATTCTTAGTGGGACCATCTCTTTCCTCTTCATTAGGAAAATCCAGAAGGGATGTGGGTGAGGCAAGGAGAACGTAATATGGGGACAGCCATCTGACGCACGGGAGGGAAGACGAGTTGTATAGTGCTGCTGCAATCGGTACATGGTTTTGTGTTTCTGGTTCGCAACCACGACTTTTTCTTCTACTTTGTTCACTGGTGGATCACAGCCATGCGTAGTCTATCGCGCCAACTTCTGATCAAACTATGCTGTAGACGCATTTAATCGCCCCAAACCAGTTGACTTAAACGGCCCTAATTCTCATTTTTTCTTTTTTGCGACATGACATTTCATAAGTCTGCTTAAAATTTGCTTGTCAAGTGAATGGAAACATGGCTGGTGATGAGGTTATATTTCTTTGAGCAAGGCACTTTCATCGACAGGGTTATGTGGTTAATCTCTTGTGTAATACAGAAGGTAAACCAACACACGACCCGCTTGATTCAGGGCGCAGTTTGACATTTTGGGAAATACGCTTATTGGCTGTCTTGCCAAGCGTTCCATCTTCATGCTTTAAGCTAATCGTGTCCCATTTACCCCGACGCTAAACATACTACAGGTATCATTCCTCTCAATGTTGGACAGGAAGGTAAATAAGCCTTTTTCTGAAAATGTCAAGCTCTTCCTTTTCAAATTGGGAACGGACCCTCTGAAACGGTTCAGAGGTAAGAAGACAGCTGTGAGTTCGATCCCTGCTGGGATCTGCCATAGTATGCATGTATGCACTCATTATGCAGAAAGGAGCCTTGGATGGAACGGCATATGTTAATATTATCTAGTCTCTCTTTCTCTCACATTATACATTCACTTCTCCCTCCTTTTCTTCACCGCTGCTTCCAGTTTGTCTTTGCAGCGGTTTTACCATCCTGGGGGGGTGGGGGTGAGGGTGGGAGTGGGGGGGAGTAGAGGGCGGCGAGGTGTTGAAGGAGACGAGCGCGAGCAGCGAGTGATGAATCTTCCCCGCCGTCTGCAACACTCTCCGCTTCGTCGGCTCTCCCCCTCGTTTTCTGACCCAAATCTAATGCGACAGGACTCGTTTTCGTCGCCCCCACACACACACACACACACACACACACACACACACACACACACACACACACACACCTCCTCCCACCTCCCTGCTGTCGCGGGAGTCGTGCACCACCCCTTCTATTTTTAGCTGTTTGTCCTTGAGTTACAATCCCTCAAAAATTGCCATGATCCATAAAGGACTGGTTTGTGGTGCTTGAGGGGGAAAACGCACAACCGCACTCGCCAACACCATCCTCCCTTCAGCCCCCCTCCTCCCCACTGCCACCTCCGAGTATGTGTGTGTGTGTGTGTGTGTGTGTGTGTGTGTGTACGTGCGTGCGTGTGTGAGCAACAAATCGTTACCAATTTCAAGTCTTTCGCCATTACTGGAGCGAATATTTCTCTCATTAAAGAGGTGAAATGGAGGGAGCGTTAAACGAGTGTAACGCCGACAGATCAGGCTTTTCTTTTATCTGCCCCCCTCCCCCCCACACACACACACACACTCACCCCCCTCCGCCTCAGAAAGTTATCCACTGTAGCCAATTAGCATGACTGCTCTGTCTAGCATTAGCCCCCCTCGTCCGTATCCAGCCCTTGTTCTCATTACCGTCTTTTTTTCTCTCTCTCTCTTCCTCCCCTATCCTCCTCCAGCCCTTCTTCTCATTCTCTCTCTTTCTCATTAGGGCCGCGTCGTAACACAGTGAATCATAATAGGTGCTCCGCACTGTGAAATGGCTTAAGCTTTGTCTCGTCCCGCCGCTTGCAGCGGGAGAACGGGTAAACAGATGATCCAATTCGGAGAAAAAGCACAGACGCACACCGACGGACGCTATCAGGGCCGTCCATTAATCTGTCGTAAAGCAGCTTTAGAAGAAATCCCCGATATTCAGAGAGGGAGAAAGTGTGTGTGTGTGTGTTTGTAGGGGGGGGGGGATTGCATGGCTAATCCGCGAGTGATGCCACGCAAGGCCGCATACGATACACTGGCGATAAACAGATCAAGTTCCCTGTGAAGGAGCAAGTTTTTTTCGTGAAAGGGATGTAAAAGACGGAGGCGAGGAAGAGATAGTAGAAGGTAAATGTGATTTAAGGTAGACGGAGAGGAGAGAGAGAGGATGGATGGGTGGAGGCGAGAGGTGGTAGCGGAGTGCGGCGGTGGGTGGAGATGGCGGCGCCGAGGCGTATTCTAAGCCCTGAATGTAAATACGCGTGAGGGGATTATCACAGAGTGCCAGGCGGCGCTTTTGGGGCTTTGTTTCCCTGTGACACCGTGACGTTGGCTTTGTTTCCCTGACAGCAGACGTGTGTGTGTGTGTCTGTGTGTGTCTGTGTGTGTGTGTGTGTGTGTGCGTGCGCGTATCGTCATTGCGTGTGTTGCGCGTGACATCCAGGCATCTGTTTCCTGCCGGAAAAGGTTAATTACATCTCTGCCGCCCAACCGGACGTGCCGCGCATAATCACATGCGCCTAATGAGACCTGTGTGTGTGTGTTTGTGTCTCGATGTGCAATCGTGAAAAGGCAGCTCCACGGCAGCTGAATAGATCTCTTGGCCACTTGTTTCAAGTTTCGAAAGTCTATTGTTGCAGCCGAGGAGATACACAAGCACGCAGACGTGCGTACCCACACGGGCGACAGCTGGAAGAACGCGCTGGCATTTACGTACAGACACTCCACTCCCACCGGGGGGTGGGAGACATTAACGGATGGGCCCACATCAGTGTATGTGTGTGTGTTTTGTAATTACTTGTCTGCCTATTGATGAGACGGAGACGCTACGGCATCAGAGGAGGGACGTCTCGCAAAGCCCTGTTGCTCATCCTGACCCCTTGACTCCTATCTTCACACTCCAGCTAAGCCGCTGATTGGACAGCTGCTCCGCTTTCGATCGGGCCCAGCTCAGGCGTGAAAGCCGAGATGGGGCTCCGAGCCCTCCACGGGTGACTTTGGAAATTACTGTACACTTTTTTTTCACTTGGCTGAAGTTTCTGCTAAGTTGATCTGACACAAGCAGCTAGGTGAGGAGGCAAATTCAGTCTCCGCAGAGCGGTGATTACGGAGGAGATGTGAGGGACGCGGCCTCGCTGAGGGAGTGTGACTGAGGGGGAATAATGGATTTCTAGGGGCCCGTTGTCTCTTCACACCTTACACAGTACACCAGCTATGGCGAGAAATGGATCAAACTGATTAGAAATGTTTTTTTGGGGGGATTCACATCAGCAGAAGCAGAGTTCCCAGGTCGCTGCCAAGGGAAAATTAGAGTGCAGCAAGGATGGGTAAAGGGTATGAGCTCAGAATTTACAGGCTTTCATTTTCTTGAGGAATATTGCTCAAAACCGTTGTTGAGTTCATGCAGCTCCAAAAGTAGAAAAATACATCAAAAGCCTTAGTCACAGAAAATGTTTTCTTTTTTCAAATTAAAATACATTTTCCGATAAAAGCCTGTGCCCGCTGAAGCCCCATAACCATCCCTGTTAAAGGATAAAACCCTGATGAAGGTGAAGACAGCGCAGCCATCACACCACCGTCTCCTGATCCCTCCCTCGCTCCACCTCCTCCTCCTCCTGCACTTGCTCCTTTTTCTTCTTTCCCCGTCTGCAGCAGAAACCGTTCAGGCCACAGAAGCAGGCGCAGGTGAAGGGCATTGCCTATCGGGCAGCAGACCTGCAGAGGGGAGAGGGAAAGAGAGAGGGAGAGGGGGGAGAAGAGAGGAGGGGAGGCGTCAAGACGGTACCTCCATCATCTGGCAAATCTGCCAGGACATCACACACACCGCTCGTGAGTCTTTTGAACACAAAACGGATATCTGGACTCAAAGGAAGAGGAGGATATATTGAGGCAAAGTGACTTTCCCGATAGAACAAATATGATCAAGTGGGCATGCAGTTGCCATGTCATGCTGTGCAGTGGCGGCTTCAGGCAAAAACATTGTCTCCCAACATAGTGCAGCAGTCAATGATCAACACTGATCTCGTTATTGCACTGCCAAGCAGTATCACCACACTCCCTAAGTTATCAAATCTCTGCTCCAAGGAAGGCCTTTGGCTGGAAAAAGTTAGCAATGGTATTTTAATAACATTAAAAGCTTCAACGGCGTGTCTTTCTTGAACTTGAACTTGAACTTGAACTTGTCGACTACTTGTCAATTTATTTTGTTGAGATAGTTTCTTAAGAAAACGTTAATTGTGCGCATCTTTGTATAATTCGTTTGTAACCGAAAAGGCAATGGTTATAGTTGCTGGAGGAAATGCTAGATCCTGAAATACTTGTTTTATGGAAACACAGAAGTCTCCTGAAAATGTCATGATACTAGAATTTATTGTATAGCCATCATGGCTACATGGTCAGGAACGTACCCTCGGTGGATCCCTCAAGGCTAAATGGTCAGGAACGTACCCTCGGTGGATCCCTCAAGGCTAAATGGTCAGGAACGTACCCTCGGTGGATCCCTCAAGGCTACATGGTCAGGAATGTACCCTCGGTCGATCCCTCAAGGCTACATGGTCAGGAACGTACCCTTGGTCGATCCCTTATGGTTACATGGTCAGGAACGTACCCTCGGTGGATCCCTCAAGGCTACATGGTCAGGAATGTACCCTCGGTGGATCCCTTATGGCTACATGGTCAGGAATGTACCCTCGGTCGATCCCTCAAGGCTACATGGTCAGGAACGTACCCTCGGTGGATCCCTTATGGCTACATGGTCAGGAACGTACCCCCGGTGGATCCCTCAAGGCTACATGGTCAGGAATGTACCCTCGGTCGATCCCTTACAGTTACATGGTCAGGAACGTACCCTCGGTGGATCCCTTATGGCTACATGGTCAGGAACGTACCCTCGGTCGATCCCTCAAGGCTACATGGTCAGGAACGTACCCTCGGTCGATCCCTTATGGCTACATGGTCAGGAACGTACCCTCGGTCGATCCCTCAAGGCTACATGGTCAGGAACGTACCCTCGGTGGATCCCTTATGGCTACATGGTCAGGAACGTACCCTCGGTCGATCCCTCAAGGCTACATGGTCAGGAACGTACCCTCGGTGGATCCCTTATGGCTACATGGTCAGGAACGTACCCTCGGTCGATCCCTCAAGGCTACATGGTCAGGAACGTACCCTCGGTCGATCCCTCAAGGCTACATGGTCAGGAACGTACCCTCGGTCGATCCCTTACAGTTACATGGTCAGGAACGTACCCTCACCCTCGCGACCACTTGGCTTCTAATCTTAATCGCCTGAGCTTTCCATTAATTTATATCAACTGCAGGCCTACAGCTGGAAAACTGTTGTAAACACAAGCACAACTGCCATTAGCTTCTACTCACATTTTTCTTCCCACCCGTATTTGCGCTTCAGCTACTCTCTCTCTCTCTCTCTCTCTCTCTCTCTCTCTCTCTCTCTCTCTCTCTCTCTCTCTCTCTCTCTCTCTCTCTCGCTCGCACGCACGCACGCACGCACGCACACAGCCAGAAGTAGTCTTCAGGCTCACCAAACTCCCAACGTTAACACTTTTTTTCACCGTGGCGTGCTCACAGCCAATCGCGAACGGGCACAAAGATTAGGAGACGCGAGGTGAAACTGAAAGCTTCATTAAATACCAACCTGAGTCAGCAGCACCAGCAGGTCTGGCTGGGGAGTGTGTACCGTGTGTGTGTGTGTGTGTTTGTGTGTGTGTGTAATGCAAGTGGGTGACAAAAAGCACAGACCAAACATAAAGTGTGTGTGTGTGTGTGGTTTTAGGGATTGATGTGCGCTTCAACCTGTCTCATATGGGGGCAATTAGCTGAGCAAGACTCCGGGCTGCCTGCAAGCGGAGAGAAAAACGCCTCGGGCCATGCCTGTGTGTGTGTGTGTGTGTGTGTGTGTGTGTGTGTGTGTGTGTGTGTGTGTGTGTGTGCGCGCGTGTACATATATATATATATATATTAAACCTCCATGCGCTCTTCTCTAATCCTTCCTCTGTCATTTCGGATATCCATCTAATCCCCGTCTGCAGATCTCCCACTCTGTACCCAATGGCTTTAGACCCTATGTGACATGCCAGAGAAAATCACATAGGAATAGAAAGCCATAAAACACAGCAGCGAGCCAGTCAAGCCGACAGCAGGAGTAAACTTTTTCCAGGAGTGCGTGCCGCTCTCGCTCCGCGCCTTTAACACCCTCAGCTTGTCTGACAGCTTAACAAGGCCCCGCAGAGGATTTACAACAGTGCTGAAGACACACTCGTCTCCCGCGCGTCCTCCAATCCCTCCGTTCTCCTTCTCCCCTCACTCTCGCCCCGCTTTTTCCCTTTCTTCACTCCTTTCTTTCTTTCGTTCCCTCGCTGCCCATCCCGGAGAGTCGGTGGCATCCTGTTTTGGTGGGTGCGTAATTACTAGGGGTTCTTTCACAGGCGAGCGCAGAGATGAGACGGATGAGAAACACAGCCTGCAGACCCCCTCTGAATTATTAACTGGCAACCCCCCCCCCCAAAAAACAGATGAGTCAACGTTAACGGAGAGGGCGAGGGAGGCGAAACGGCCCACGTGCGTCCAGAAATAAACACATGAATGAAAAGAGGCACCGTTCATAAATGAGCCGTCCGTAGTGGGACCCATATATTTTTCAAAATAAGAGGTAAAGAGCTATGAATGCAATGAATTTGAATAATTTAACACTTTGATAAAAGTTAACTTATAAATGATTAATTTGAAGGTAGTGATGTCCCTAAGTATCCCCACCACTGAATCGTTGGTTGGCTTCTTCTGCGCCATCAAGCTGTAATTAATGCATTATAATGACCGATATTGGATTTTGAGCGTTTACATATTTTTTTTTTAAAATAAACACTAATAGTTCCAAACTACTTGCATGTACATTGCATTTGAAAGAAAAAAATGTGACTTGCACTATTGTCTATTAAAAATATCCGTATCCATATCAGTGCGCCTATGTAACAACATATGCAAAACGTATTACAAAAAATTTATTTCTTTGTATAAAAACAAAAATTCAAAGTACAATTGTCTTTTATTCCTGTAAAACAAAATATGACGTGTGCTTCCGTAAGTTAGTGCCGGCCAATTTTAACTAATAACATCATGACTTTCATCCGTCCATCAATCGATTTTGAACTTTTAGCAACAAGAGAGGTGTGTGTGCAGCATGGATGTATAAAGAGAACCGATGCGTATTTGGAGGCTGAACCCAGTTCCTCCCTATGAAAGTTGCTCAGTGGCGCATAAAGCCCAAAAAAACATTCACTTCCGAGTATAAAGTTACCTTGATCCTACAGCGACCTTCTGCAACCATGTGCCCATTGGGCAAGAGCACTAGCCTTTCTTTTAACCCCGCCTCCCACCACTCAGTCCAACTTTACTTTATTTCCAGACATCTCTTTCACGATGTAAGTTTTTGGGCCCAATAGCATCCTGTGACGGACCCAGAAGTTGTAATTCCACTGTTTGGACACTAAGTCAGATTCGCTTCAAAGCCCGGTGCTCTTCCTGCGGTGCTTGGTGGAGAGCCAACAGTCCTCTGGAGCTTAATATTGGGCTACATTCTAAATCCCCCCACTTTTTAGCCAATCAAATGTGAGGGAATTTTTATTTAACTTCCATTTCACGGGGACTTTAAACAGGTTATACACTTTTAACCTTTAAACAGAGCCAAGCTAGTTGTTTCCCCCTGGTGTATGTCTTTGTGCTAAGCTACGCTAAACTGGCCGCTGGCTGAAGCTTCATATTTTCTGTACATGTGGTATAGACCATCTAACTCTCAGAAAGAAAGAAATCACTTCCGAAAAACGTCCAACTACTACGTTAAGATCAAAGACAAAAAAACCACACCTTCGAGATCGCTAATAACCAAACGTTTTCTCTGCATCTGGTGAACAAAGAGCGACTTTACAGTTCGGAGGGGAATTCCTTCTTTCCGAGAGAGACTGCTTCAGCAACAGGCATGGGGGATGGGAAGTCAGAGGGCTGGAAAGACATGCAGAGATTAGAGGAAACGAGATAAAGGAGCAGGGTTTAAGAATAAAGCAGGACGGGCACTCAGAGATAGTTCGAGGATTAATGTCAAAGTCGTCCATCCTTGTTTTAGTCACTCTTTCTCCAACCCCGTTTCCCCGTGAAAACTCGCCCTGCTTCCTCGATATGCGTGTGTTTGTTTCTGTCCGCGCGTTGTGTGCCTAAGCTGATTTGTGTCTTATCGAGATCCTCTGTGGAAACAGACAATGTGGTTTATTTGTTATCGCCTTGTTTGGGCGGCGAGATAAGGCGATCGGTGTTTGCGTCTAGCGAGCGGCAACGTACGTGTGCGCACAGTGGAACTGTGTGTGTGTGTGTGTGTTTGTGTGTATGTGTGTGTGTTTGTGTGTGTGTGTGTGCGCAGAGCAACAGATACGCTCAGTGTTGTGCCTTTTGAGTTTGAGTGACAGAATCCCTAATGCTGATCCCGACGGTCAACAGCCCAGAGACGTTCCACAGAAAGCTTATTAAACTTTATCCATTATTTATACCGTGCGAGACACGCACACACACACGCAGACACGCACACACACACACACACACACACACACACACACACACACACACACACACACACAGCAGAAACCCTGTACGTGAGCGTTATTCATGCTGACATGTGCATGACTTCTGCTCACGGAATATAAGTAGCCACTGTGAAAACCTCCGGTCCAGAACATTACCCATCAGGGGAGCAACAAGACGCTCTTACTGGTGTGAAAAAGAGAAGTTTTAATCTGCGACGGCCTTGAATATTCCCGATCCTAAATCCTAAAGCACTCACTTACGTCTGCATTTCTTTTCCCCCACAGGTCATTAAATGCTGAAGAGGCACATTACAGTTTACAAAATGCACATAATCCTTTATAAGAGCAGTAAAAAAAAAAAAGATCTTAAAAATGGGAGAAATTTTGTTTTACTTACATTTTGCATTTGCTGCGTAGCTGCAGCAATCCTGCACGTTTCCACTGCGTGGCCGCACACGAGCCATTTCCCTGCTGCCTATTTGATCGAGTAAAACACACAGATCGTCTCCCCCTCTTCATTTCCTGTCTCCGTGTCCGTCTTTCCTGGCTTTGAGCCCCACTTCCATTCTCTCTTTACCGTCACGTAGCCATGAAAAACCGCAGGTGCGCCCCGGATTCCTGCACTTGTTCCCGGTACCCCGCACAAAGCCTTCACCTGTATCTATAGCATTCTTGTCTCCCCCCCACCTCCCTGTTCTACCCGCCCTGCCAACTCTCTTCTGTCTCCCTCTCCATGTCCCTCACTCCCTTGGTCCAACACAGAATGCCCTCTGTCCTGCTCTCAGGTAAAAACTCCCACCCACCAACCTCTCTCCCCCCAGTGTAGATAACCGAGAGGGCTGAAACCCCCCTTCCTCCCCCCACAAAAAACAGGGAACTGTTTCTGTTGTTCCAACACAAAGACGCCAACGGTGGGTGGGATGAGGAGGTATGGAAAGATGGATATAGAAAGAGAGATAAACGAAAGAGAGGATAAAGTCAGGGAGTAAAAACTGATAAGGTGATAAAGGAGGTAAAGCAGGAACAGTGGACAGAGATTGAATGACGTTCTGTCAGGCTTAGGTATTTGAATAGCGTGTGTGTGTGTGTGTGTGTGTGTGTGTGTGTGTGTGTGTGTGTGTGTGCTGGTTCAGGTACGCTGTGGAGCGTTGGGAGTCTCAGTCTGTCCTCATGGCTAACTGTCTCCCAGTCCCAGTGAACAAAGAGCCTATTGACTCAGTAACACACAGGAGCTTTCTATCTTCTCCACAGGCCAGTGCTTTGTGCTTGTTCCCTTCAACACACACACGCACACACACACACACACACACACACACACACACACACACACACACACACACACACACACACACACACACACACACACACACACACACAAATGCACCCACACCACGACTCCACCTGCGCCTAGATATAGCTCCCATCTCGCGCGATACTCAAAGTCCACTTTGTCCGCTGCGATGCAAAAAAATACCTAGATGGGAGAAAATAAATAAATAAATGAGATGATTCGACAACTTCCCACTGCAAACCAGGTTCTTTTGACAAATTTCTATAATCAAGTGGCATTTACTCGACACTTTGTGGAGTGACTCACCTTATGAAATGATATTTTATTGACCGCATGGGGAAGTAAAAGCATCTGGTGCAAATGTGATTTAGTTGAGCTTGTGAAAAGTATGATTTTAAGACTTTGTATTAAACTAAATAAAATAGGGCCGCTAATGATAAAGTCTTTTGATAAGGGATGACACCAGAACTGGATACTTAGGTACCAAGTCTTGAGACCTTTGCACCATCGTCTCTGGGATGTCCCTGATAGTGCTACATTTAGAACAACAAATCAGAGTAGAAATTGGCAGGTAGTAACTGGTGATAAAATCCGGTTAAAATAAACGGAGCTAACGGCGAAATGTATGCAGCTTGCATTGAGTTACATCATGATGCGTTCGAGCTCTATCCAGTAAAGGCTTGGGCGAAGGTAAAATAATTACTGGATGATGTTAAAATTGACAATGTTAAAATTGAATGTCGTAAAATTTAGTTTTTGGGCAAAAACTCAAAGCATATGATCAGGGATTAATAATATATTCATTAAAACAGTATGCAAACCGTAATAAAGGAGTGTATGTTGGGCTTCATTGTTTTGCTGCGAATAAATCCCAATGACACTTCATTCCCATTCATTCGTTCCCAGAGTCAAGGGTGGACATCCTCCAATGGCTTCTTTTGTCTGACAAGACCTAAAGAGGTTCAACCAGCCATCAAAAGAAAAGAAGCAGCAAATACCAGTTTTGGGGACTGGAATCCAGCAAATGTTTTTAGAAATGCTGTTGATTACTCTTCTGCCAATTGACTAATTGATTAATCCAGTAATTGTTCTGGATCTTGGATGGGGGTTGGGAGAAGCTTGCTGCAGTTACTTCTGTGGGTTGAGTGGTATAACGACGCACTCCCAACGCACAGCTGTTATTGGGCTATATCCCACAGTTTTAGAACTTCTCAATACCAACAAGTAGGAAGACATTTACAATTTTGGACAGGGAGGAAGATGAATTCCTCCCCGCCCAAAGATTAAGATACATTTATTAAGTAAGGATAATTACCCACTGACATTTTAGCTATTTTTGTGTTGAAGAAATGGTCCAGAAATGTTTGCATGTAGCCTGTGTTACACTCATAGACTGTATATAATAAGAGGATGTAGTCATGGTGACGTCACCATGCCGTTTTGAAGCCTCGAGTTTGACGATTTCACCGTTGCCATCTTGGATTACGGCCGTCGCCATGTTTTTTTTTTTTGCAACTTACTATATTTGGAATACGGAGGAGTGATGTAGAGACGCCATATACTGATTTGGTAGCGGCAGCGACCTGTTAATCACAGTAAGCCCGCCCTAAAGCATACCCTGCTTTATGGTCTATTTTAGTCTGAATGAACTTCATGCTGTATTGAAGAAGACTTGAAACCAACAATTGGGACCTTAAACTCATGTTTACAATGTTTACTGAGGGAATAAATCAAGAGAGAAGTAGAGTCATTTTCTATAGACTTCTATACAATCAGACTTCTTTTTACTGACCAGCAGGGGGCGACTACTCTGGTTGTAGAGAGAATGCAGGTTTTAAGACTCTTGGCTTCACTCGGCAGAACCGGAGGTTGCCGCCTGGTTCCACTGGAATAGTTGTCTCTAATCGTCCCCTGAGCCTGTGGACAAACTTTGTGTTTTCTGTTGCCGTTCATCTAGAGGTACGTTAATTATAACCTCCAGGTTCTCAGTGGGGAATGAGGCTTAACGAGGCACCCGGGTGCAGAGAGCGAGGGGATTAAGAGGTCTCACTAGCACTGCAAACGGCCTGGCTAATCATTGAGAGCTCCTCTATGAAGTTATGAATGTGCTGAATAATAATGCTGTGAGGTATTTGCGGGAGCCCGAGAGCTGTGAGAGAGATGACAGACAGAGAGCCAGAGTACGTATGTGTGTGCGTGTTCGTGTGCGCGTGTGTGTGTGCGTATGTGTGTGTGTGTGCGTGTGCGTGTGCGTGTGTGCGTATGTGTGCGTGTGCGTGTGCGTGTGTGCGTGTGCGTGTGCGTGTGCGTGTGTGTGTGTGCGTATGTGTGTGTGTGTGTGTGCGTGTGTGTGTGTGCGTATGTGTGTGTGTGCGTGTGCGTGTGTGTGTGTGCTGCAGCCGAGAGATTTCTCGCCTCAGCTGGTTGGACAGATTACCTGAAACTGAGAGGAGGAATGAAATATATATAGCGAGTGAGAGAGAGAAAGTACGAGGAACAACGTCAGAAAGGTCACAGTGATCTCAGAGCAGAGAGGGAGAGGAGAAAGACAGATGGAAACACAGAAAGGGAGGAAGTGGGTACGAAGAGAATACCAGAATAGGTGGAGTTAGAAAGAAAGAAAATTGTGTTTAGGGAAAGAATGTAAGTTTGAAAAACACCCACTTGATTCTGCCCGAGTCCCATATGCGCTTCGGCCGCACTAAAGCTTATTTCCGGCGTCATTGGGCACAAATTCCATAAGAAAGGCCTTGGCAACGACAGTCTTTATTGCAAAGCGACTTCAAAAAAAAAGGACGACGCACTTCACAAGAGAGAGATTGTCGAAACTATTAGCAACATTTTCTCTCCACCTCTGAACTGCTTTGCACGTACTGCAGCTAGCTCGAGCATCGGATCACAGTTTGTCCCCTCAAAGACCAACAAGTTCACAAAGAACAGGCTACTGTGTGAAGGATTTATGAAATAAGGACTAGTACTAGTACAAGTGACTGAATGTAACACGATGTTTGAAATGATGACTAGTACGAGTATATGTTACTGTGTGAAGGACGATGTATGAAATGAATGTAGTACTAGCACTACCTTGATTTTCCCCCCAAATTATTTTACACACAATAATACCACATTTCATATAAAGTCGCACTAACTTGCTAAGAGTGAACAATGAAAATCTGAACCAATCCGTTTAAGCACTCTTAGAAAAAAAACAGAGGGAGAAAAGAGGGAGAGCGAGAGAAGAAAGAGAGGGAGAGAGCACCCTGCCCCAGATATCTGCCTGTGAGCCGCTCACAATCCAGACACGGCGGCTGGGAGAGGAGAGATGGGTAGAGGGGAAACAGAACGAGGGACAGAAAGAAGTCAGGCCAGAGAAAAGGATTAGCGATCAAAGAAAGCCACCGGCCATCCTGAAAGCCCCCCCCCCCCACACACACACACACATGCACACACACACACACACACACACACACACACACACACACACATAGATAGAGGGAGAGGGAGAGGGAGAGAATGAGGGAGATTAGAGTTTTTCCATGGGGTTAATCATTTACCTTCCTCTTTGCCAGCAGCACCTTGGCTGTGAGAACGAGCGCCTCTTTATGCATAAATCCATTTGTATTAGCCGCAGTGTAAATGTTAAGAGGGCAAACACTCTCTCTCTCTCTCTCTGTTTCTCTCTGTTTCTCACACACACACACACACACACACACACACACACACACGCACACACACACACACACACACACACACACACACACACAGATTGATTACGGCGGCGTAATGAGAATTATGTGCCAGTCTAACTTTCTCTCTAATTGGTTTCATAGCCCTCCCCCCTCCTCACCCCCTGGACAAGTGCTTCAGGATACTTTAAAAATAACACAACATGACATCTACCCCCCCTCCGCCTCCCCCAACTTCCCCCCACAGAAAAATCCCAAACTGGAACCTCAAGTTCTGAAACGCTTTTAATTCCCACACAACCTCTGTCTCCCTCCACTCTTGACGAGTCGCCGATGAAGAGATGAACAACGGGCTGGAGATACCAATTAGGCTGTCGAACGGCACGCCTCCGCTTCCCAGAGGTGGAAGGAAGGGGATGGGGATGGGGAAGGGGGGAGGAGGAGGAGGAGGAGGAGGAGGAGGAGGAGGAGAAGAGGGGCTCACATCTAATCAGGGAATCCTCCTTCTCGATCACTCTGTGTGCAGAGAATCATGCACACAAACACACACATCTCCCACCGTCAGAGGCTTGACCTCCACAGGCTGATCTCGCTCCTCGGCGTCCCATCGCCCTCCCACCGGCTGACCTGATTGGCTAATGACGGCTCATTTATCTTGATGCAGCACCTGCAGTGTCTACAAGGCGCATGTGTGTGTGTATCGGAAAGAGTGGGTTTGTACACACACACACACACACACACACACACACACACACACGCACACACACACACACACACACACAGCTCATCCCTGCTAGACTAGCTGTGTGTACGCCAGCGCTGCCCTTTGCTGCAACAGCTTGCACACACTGGTTCACCTCTGGGGAAATGAAGGAGAGGAGGAGGAGGAGGAAGACAATGATAAAGCAGGAAAACGGGGCGGGGGGCTGGGGGAGGGAAACAGAGGTAGGGAAGGAGAAAGTAATAGGAGGCGCAAAAGAAAAAAGAGAAGAAAAAAAAAAGAGAAGATGAAGAAGGATGAGATGAGAATGATCAAAAGAAAGGAAAGAGATAAAAGGGGAAAATAACACCAGAGGAGAGAATAGAGGAGGGAGTTCAAATGAAGGGGAAGAGGGATTGATGCATTTTTTATTCACTCACCGCTGACACTTCTTTAATTACCGCAGCTGGAACCACTGCTGGTGTGTGATCACCGCATGTATGTGTGTGTGTGTGTGTGTGTGTGTGTGTGTGTGTGTGTGTGGGGGGGGTCTCTGATATGTGTTTTACATGGCAGCCATTAATTATCAAGGAGGCTGAATAAGTGAGGCCATGCCAAAAGAACAAGCCCAGCAATCCCGTAGATGCCATATACTGTAATCCCAACATCCATGGATTAACCATATCAAATTACATTACAACATAATCACTAACCCTTTCTTCAGTCATTCCACTTCACATCTGTAGCAGGAACTCTTTTAGTTTTGGATTAAAATTTACTCAATAACGGTGCTGACATACCAACTAATTGTAAGCAAGTAATAAGTAATTCCAGTTTACTGCTCCAAATTGAACCACTCAATATGAAATTGCCTCACAAAATGTCTCATATGATAATTTCTAAAAGGATATTATACCCTTTTTCGCACAAAAAAATTGGAAACATGAACTCGGAAAAGTCTGCTTAAAGTAGGCGATACACTTTTCCAGTAGAAGTGTGGCTTGCTGTTTTCTTTTTCCTGGCGTGTCATGTTCAATGTCCCCAATGCACCAGAAAACAGGGACAGTACACAATAGGAAGCAGCATGGAGGCCAGTGAAAAATGCTATGGTGGTTACAGTACCTCTGTTTTATATCTCTTACTTATTCGCTCTATCAAACCTGATGCCGACCATTCCAATGGATGGAAACGGATGAAATTTGTAGCCGAGATGACAAAACACAGCAGTTTCAACGTGTGTCATAGCCATAGACTGCATATAAGAAGTGGACGTAGTCATCATGACGTCACCCATTGGTTTGTGGACTGCAGTTATGAAGCCTCCAGTTCGACGATTTTGTCGTCGCCATCTTTGCTTACAGCCGTCGCCATGTTAATTTTTTCCCATCCGACAAAACGGAAGTTACCATATTTGGAATGCAAAGGAGTGACGTAGAGACGTCGTATACTGATCTGGTAGCGACTTGTCAATCACAGTAGCCCCGCCCTAAAGCATCCCCTGCTTTATGGTCTGTTTGACTCTAAATGGATCATAATTTACTAAATGAACATCATGCTGTATTGAAGAAGACTTGAAACTAGAGATTGAGACATAAACTCATGTTTACAATGTTTACTGAGGGAATAAATCAAGAGAGAAGTAGAGTCATTTTCTATAGACTTCTACACAACCAGAGGAGTCGCCCCCTAGTGGTCAGGAGAGAGAATGCAAGTTTTAAGACACATCCACATCGGCTTCACTCAGCAGAACCGGAGGTTGCCGCCTGGTCATAGCATTTCACCCGAAGAGTGGCGTTTTAACTCTGAAGTTAAAATTACAGTTTGTTACAACTTGAGTTTTACAGTATAAACGCATATACTGTCTTCCTGTTCTTCCATTTTTTTATGATAACATTGTAGTTGCCAAAATAATTGCTAACATCTTTGAACATGACGATATCGGTAAAAGTAGGTCCAATGGTGGCAGCAATCACCAATAGTCAGAATAGCAGACAGACAAAGCAACAGTTTTGTAAGATTCGCTACAACTTAATACATAATATATATTAACAAATATTAGAAATTAATTTAGTTAGTTTGTCCTCAGTAATCAGTTAAACCAGGAATCGGATCCACAACTGTTTACGATGGACAGTTTGGGTAATAAGTAGTGGATTTATATCTATGTATTTATTTGTTACATGTTAGCATATAAAGTCAAGCAAACTTGTATGTGATCGGTACTCAGGGTCAGTCGATACCCAAAGACTAGGTATCATATCGGTATTGGTATTGGAAAGGTTTGATCGGTGCATCCCTAGATAATGTTTTCTCTTGCAATTCAATTTTGTCAATTGGTATAACTGACCACTTGTGTTCTTTGCTCTGTTGGACCAGTTCTTGATAATTACCAAATCATGCTGCATTCACACTAATGCGAAGAGGAAACCTTATAAGGCCCCCGATCACACATTGCTACAAGGGGCGGCCGCTTTCAAAAAGTCCTTGGCAAAGCGCGTTAGGCAAAACAGTGTGGTGCACTTGTGGAGCATGGGGCCGCATGCGCAACCTAGCCATTAAAAGTGATTTACGGGAAAAAAAAGTTGATTCAAGCAGAAGTTGAGTTCTCCGCACCTTGAGCTGAAAAAATTAAGAACCCTTTTAAACAGCTAGAAAAACTTGACGCGTCTCAATTAAAGAGAGAAGTAGAGTCATTTTGTCATAGACTTCTATACAATCTGACTTCTTTTTGCAACCAGAGGAGTCGCCCTCTGCTGGTCTGCAGAAAGAATCCAGGTTTTAAGACACTTCCGCATCAGCTTCACTTCACTCTGAACCGGAGGTTGCCGCCTGAGTCACATCAATTAAATAACCTAAATCGGCTACTGTTTCTGCAACAAATATTTGTAACGGTGAAACGGATTGTGGTCTGAACAAAATGCGAGAACATTACTATAATGATGGATAGAAATGTCCAGAGCTACAAAATCAAACCACAAATTTCCAATGGATTAGATCTCAGTAGGTTTGAAAAACTACTGGTGACTGAAGCTGCTTCCTGGAAAGATCCTGGTCATGGTTTAAAGAAACCAAAGTGCAAATCACAATCTCCCGGGCGCAATTTCCTGCCCAACCTCCTCACTTGGGAGGTTTTTCTCAGCTCTATAAGAACGTCACGCTACTCCCACCTTTGCTCATTAGACAGGGAAGTCATTATTCGTGCAACCACAAGAGGTTACTTGTCAGCAAAACGTGAGCACGGCTTGTTTTAAGTGTTCAGGCGGGGACAGACACATTCCTACAGTATTGGCGCACTAATATGTGTAAAATGACGAACCAATGGATATCATTTCTTACGTCAACCTGCGTTGGTTAACGTTTCTGCAAATTCAACCACTTATTTGTCGTCTTCTTCACACTGGAGCTTATTTAATTTTATCGTTCATAGAAAGTGATAACCGCAAATCGCCTCGCATGTTATGCCTCACTCATCCTTCTCCCTTTCCCATCTCCTCCTCCTCCCCCTCCTCTCCTCCCTGACTGCAGAGAGAGGAGGGTTTGCATGTATTATGTCTCCTTTTGTTCTTCGCTGTCGGCTCATTGTCAAATAAAAGAAGAAAAAAAAGGAAAAGAGGAAGAGGGCGCTTAGCGGGGGAGAGGAGGTAAGGGACGAGTGGGTCCCGATGTGACGTCCGTCCTGTCTGTAGGTAGATATCGGAGGCTTCACCCGCCTCTGCGAATCCCCCCCACCCTCACACACCCCGCGTCTCCCCTCTTTGTGTGCCCCTTATCTTTTATTTTCTCTCTCAGGCCAGGTGCTGCTTATCCAGCCTTCAGCACATCTCCTCCCACCTCCCCACCCCATCCAGCTTTATCTCTCACACTGTCACCATGAAAACTCACACTTTGACGCGCGAACAAACACATATTCCTTCTACCTGCCCCCCCCGCCCCCGCCCCCTCCACCCGACCCTTTCCACATCTCCATCTTTCAATCCCTCCGGAAGCAGCTATCTGGCCGTGACCTATCCTATCGCTGCTCCGGAGTCAGCCCCCGACACAGACGGACAGACAGACAGGTTGGGCAGACAGACAGGCTGCTGGGAGCTCATCGACTCCAGATCTGTATCTTAACTCCAGCTTAATCCGGCTGCTTGTCTCCGGCGCAGCCAGCTACCGTAGCAGCCGATAGCTGCGATAAACAAATCTATACAGCGAAAATCTTTAGGAAGTCAAGTTTCTTTTAAGCAGGCACTTTAAACTCCCTGCCCCCCCCCGATGTGTTTATTTTTTTATTATTTTGGGCATTAAAATTGATAAAAAAACAAACATCCTTGCAAACTGCATTGTTTTCAAAATCTCCCAAAAAACCGAGACGCATCCCCGTGTCCAGCATCGAGGTTAAAGTGTATGTGGGGGTTTGCCGACGTTTCAGCGTTGCTGTTTTTTATCCTTTATATATACACTCCCTAAAATTGTGCTGGGAAATGCGCAGCTAATCTTTGAACTTTTTTTTTTTTTTTTTTTTGGAGTGCAAGTGCTAGTGTAGCTGCTGGCTGCGAAGGGAGGGAGGGAGGGAGGGAGGGAGGGAGTGTAGCGAGGCTGCCTGAGCCGAGCTCTCCATCCTGATTTAGAATTAGATCTATTTCTGTTCACCCTCCAACCCCGCCGGGAAATATTTAAATCTGCCATGGAATGTGTGTATATGTATGTGTGTGTGAAAGAAAGAAAGAGCGAGAGAGAGGGAAAGAAGAAAAAAAGTCGATGATTTAAAGATGTATGTATAATATATATATATATATATATATATATATATATTGTTTGAGAATTTGCAATTGGTACACGGCTTTGGCAGTGTGATTCTCTATTCGGAGGCATGCCAATTAAGTCACTGAAGTCGAATCAAACGGAATGAGAAAAGAGGAGGATAGGAAAAAAAGGGAAAAGGGGAACAAAAAAACCAAAGCAAGGGAGTGTTTGGGACTCGATGTGAACTAGTAGGGGAGCGAGACTCAAGCCGTGGTCACCGGCGATTCGTAAGCAGAGCACGTACGGACTGAGCCGAGCTCACCCCTCTGACCACACACACACACACACACACACACACACACACACACACCAGCAGTCTGGACAAGCCTGAGCCACACAGATTCAGCTCCATGTCCAATCCAACAGTCGTTCAAATGTCACCGCCAGCACTTTTGACCCCTGTTAACGCCAAACAACACACACACACACACACACACACACACACACACACTACAGTGGAAAACAAGACAACATGCCCACACTTTGAAGACGCATTGGAATTAAAACTAAAAACAGGCTCTAACAGTGAAAAGTGTGTTTTGTCAGATGGGGAGGTGACATGCACTCACCTCAGCGTGGGACCCGACGCTCCGCTACCGCCGTGGTGTAGAAATGACCGGCTGCGCCCCCCCCTCCCGTCCTTGTGGACGCATGCACACGCGAACATGAGGTGTGTGTGTGTGTGTATGTGTGTGTGTGTGTGTGTGTGTGTATGCGTGAGGACAATGAGACTGGACTTGATGGAGCTGAGCAGTGGTAGTAGGAGGAGGGAGAGAGGGAGGGAGGGAGGGAGGGAGATGTGTGGTTGGGCGGGAAGGTGGAAAGGAGAGAGAGAGAGAGAGAGAGAGAGAGAGAGAGAGAGAGATAGATATATAGAAAGAGAGAGAGAGAGACTGGGTAAATAATGAAATAGAGCAGAATTAGAAAAGAAGATTTTTTTTTTAAAAAAAGGGTCCCAGTGACGCATGGTCCCCTCTTGTTCCATTTGTGTGTATGTGTGTGTGTGTGTGAAGGCTCTGGAGGGTCTCCTGTTCTGTACTTGGCGTCCTGCCCTCGGAGCAGAAAAGTGTAGCGAGAGCGGCTTTTACGTCTCCTTTCAGCGTCGATGTGTGTCAATGAGCCTGCAGCATTACGCACCCTCACGTCTTCTCGTCTCACACGCTCCTCGCGCCTCCTCTTCGCCCTCTCTCTCTCTCTCTCTCTCTCTCTCTCTCTCTCTCTCTCTCTCTCTCTCTCTCTCTCTCTCTCTCTCTCTCTCTCTCTCTCTCTCTCTCTGTTTCCTCTCGCTCCGCTTTGCTCTTTGAGAACAAAGTCTCGCCTTGTCAAATCATTTTTGTCGATAATTGAGTCCTAAAACCTTATTTCAGTGCAAAAAGTGAAGAAGATATCATTAAAATTTTCGAATAGAAAGGATCTTGTTTCGAGAGAAGTTCAAGTCCGACAAAGAGAAAAAAGCAGGCCACTGCTCTCGAATAAAAGATAACACTGGATTTTAGAAAAAAGACCAAGAGCAACAATACATTTGAGATAATTATAATAACACTCAAGTACGCGATGTGTATTTAATTTATTTGTGCCAGAGAGCTCACATACACCTGCAAATACTCCAAAAAAACTCACCAGGGGCATCAAATGTGTATTCATCCACGACTGAAAATAGTCCCTAATAAAAGCATTGTTTACTCCCCGTTTGAAGGCGTTTGCTACAAACTACAGTGCCCAGCTGTTTAAGTACATCATTTAGCCTTTCTTAGAAATGAAACTGAATATTTACGTCTTCGTCTCGGGCTTGGAGAGCCACGGGCGCTAAAGACGTTGGAGAGTGCTGAAACACATTGTTGGTTTTGGTCTTTTCATGGGATTCAATGAGAATAAAAAACAAAACCAACAGCGTACGATAACACTAGCCGTATCTTTTAAAGACGACAAAAATTCAGCAAAGAAGGAGATTGACACACACACACACACACACACACACACACACACACACACCCTGAGCTCCAGGTGTATGTGCCTGTGTGCGCGTAATTGTGTGTGTGTGAAGTGCCGTGCAGCCTCAATCCTCCGGCTCAGCCACGGAGAAGCCAAACTCCACATCCAATTATTTGCTTCTCAAAGGCAGACAGATGGAGCGAGGGGGGGAAAAAGAAAAAAAACTGAGTTCGTGGTAGAGAGAGAGAGAGAGAGAGAGGCTCTTTGAGGGACTGCATAGGGGGGAATTAATTAGAATGAAAAGGAAGTCCGGAGAATAGTTTCGCAAATTAGTCAAAAAGAAATCCCAAACAGAGCCTGTGGACACAACTCAGCAGAGAGAGAGAGAGAGAGAGAGAGAGAGACGGGAGATGAAAAACCAAATGAAAAAAAATGCCAAAAGGAACAGAGGACCTGAAGATAAATGACTTCTATGTATTTTCTGGTTCTGTTAGTTTTGTGTCACCGTACCCTTCCTGAGGCGAGCGCTGTCCGTCCTGCCTCCTCAGTCCTTGTGTTCTTCTGCCGGTCCTCCTTCACCTCCACTTTTTCTTCTCCCTCCTTCTGCCCGCCGCTGTCCTGGGGTATTCCATCAAAGAAGAGTCGGGCTGAAGGTGGATGGAGGCATCGCTGCTGCGCTCCAAACGCACACTCCAGCTTTCGCCGTCTTCTCCTCTTTGACTCTCTTTTTTTTTTCTCCGTTTCCTCTCTTGCTCTTTCGCACTCTTTCGTCGGCCGGAGCATTTGTCTTTTTCTTCCCAGCGGCGGTGACACACAGCGTAGGGGTGAGGAGGGGGATGGGGTGGGGATGGGATGGGAACAAGGAGGGGTGGAGAGAGAGGACTGAGAGAGAGCAAACAAAAAAAAGGAGGGAAAAGAGCAAGCGTAGGTAGATGGAGCGGAGAGCGGGGAATGACAGGAAGAGGCAGGTGGAATGGGTAGTGACACATCGCGGAGGTGTGTGTTTCTGCGTGTGTGCGAGTGTGTCAGAGCGCGGGGGCCGTCCTTCCAGCCGACACACCACCAACGAGAAAGAGGTGGAGGAGGAATGGATGGATGGATGGAGGGAGCGATACAGCGAGCGTGCCACCTCCTCCCTTCCACACACACACACACACACACACACACACACACACACACACACACACACACACACACACACACACAGTTCATTATCATTCACTGCATCTCGCCTCGACACGCATGGCTAACCTACTCACGGAGCCGAACCCTCAACTGAATCCTAATGGAGGAGAGGGGGGAGGAGGAGGAGGAGGAGGAGGAGGAGGAGGGTGTATCGGGCGAGCAGGTGTCCCCTCTGCGTCTATTGTCCCGTCAGTGTGTGTGTGAGTGTGTTCGGGTCCTTCCAGCGTGTGTGCTTGCTCACAAATACGAGCTTTTTTTCTGGTGTTAAAGTAGCTGAATTAAAGGCACACTGTTCCAGACACGAGCTACACTCTTATTTTCGGATTCAAACTGCCGCCGGCCAACATTTTTCGAAAGTAACCCAAGGATTCAGTGTTTCCCTGAGAGGTCCCCCCCCTTGGAACAGAATCTAGACCAGCATGTGATAATGACATTTTTTTAATAATTCCAATATGAGTCAGACAGTTTTCCGAAATTAAAATGAGTCAAATCAACAGGCATTACAGTTTTAGGAGATTAGATTGACACTCGGGGGCATTTTCTAAAATATATCCTGACCACGCTGATTTTGTTATTTTGGACACAAACTTCTAGTTCATCGTGACGACAACAATGGGAAGGAGAGTGCGGAGGACAATATGCCAGGAAATTAATTTTAGGGCAGAAAAAGCCACGGTGAAGCACAAGCCTGCGGTTGGCACGGCTGTGAGGTCCGTAGCTACCGTGTAAAATGTTTGAGCTCATTCTCATTCCCAACTCGTCAAACATCGACGTTTGGTCAGCGCGTCGGCAGTCGTCACACCTGCGATGGAGCGATTTACTAATTTTGGGAAATATTCCAACTTTCTGTCTTGAAGAAGATCGACGCCTCCCTCATTTCTGTGTGCTAAATATGAATGTATAGCGAGGAGCTGATGGGCTTATCTTCGCCTACATGCTGACAGCTAGCCTGGGCCATTCCAAAGTAAAAAGAAAATAAAAATCACCTACCAACACCTCTAAAGCTCTCTAATTGTAATAACTGTTAATGGTCATTCTGCCTCTCAGTCCCTTTCCTCAGCTACATTTCCACTATTCCCAAGGACTTCTTTATTGCCGGTTTCCATCCATCCACCAGATGCCCTTGCACATTCGCTCCTTTCCCCATCACCCATCTACACACCTGTTTCCACTTTCCCTCATCAGCCCAGCGCTTAATAACCGGCCCTTTTCCACACAACTCTTGCCAAAGTTCGTCAAAGTCCCCGAGTGCTTCACGCCTTAGTGTTCCAGTCTGGTGTATCTGATCTACCTGCTCTGGATTTGCCTGCTGCCACCAGCCGTGACATGCGTTAATCAGGGTGCAGCGACTGCCTTGATCTTATTGTCGCTGAGGGCGGGGGTGCTGCCAGGTCCGTGTGACAAAACCAATCAACCAATCAACACCAGCCCAATAGCAGAACTCAAAATGTGCCCCAGTCAAACCAGTTAGATGCAGTATATTATCATGAATAAAATATAGCTCTGTGAACGTGTCGACACACAAACCAACCTGTTGCTTTGTCCCAACTCCCTGTCTGGACAACACGAATGTAGTGTTTTTACTTCACATGCATTTACTGTAGTTATTAATGCAATACCTTATTTCAAATAAAGCATCTTATCATGTTGCTTCGTAATATTTTATTCATATACTTATAGTAAAAACGTGTACGCAGGTCATGTATTTTCTGTCAGCATTTTAGTTTTCCTTATTTCAACTGATGTTTAATGTGTCCCGTTGCCCACTCACCGGAAGTAATTTCTTTCTGTGGGGTTACCTTGCTTCGCTAGTTCTCTTATTACATTCATGGTTGGGATCAAGAGGAGATTTCTTTTCTTAATTTATTGATATTAATAATGTAATTTGCATGCAAAATAGGTCTACCCAACAAACAGATAAAATAATTCAAACCCGGCAACATTTCAAAAGTAGCACAATACTGCGGGCAGTGGACGCCAACCAGTGGACACTCCAGGAAACACTGGCCGACAATGAAATAGTTCCAGCACAAAAACCCACCCCTTGTTTTTAACACATTAAACAAACGAGGAATAATGTGTTGAGTATTTAGCTTTCAATATGTCATAGGCATATTTGTTTTTAGCTCGCTGTTTCCCAATATTTTCAGTCTTTATGCTACGCTAAGCTAATTGGCTGCTGGCTGTATCTTTACCGTACACAGACATGAGAGTAATGGTCTCCTTATTTAGCTCTTCGCAAAAGACTCATTAAGTATATTCTTCAAGAACCTACGAACTTACTTTCCCATACAACTAAACTGCATTCTTAATTATGTTTCGAGGGTAACGCATTATCTCACGCATTAGGGTTGCTTTTTTTTTTGTATATTATGTTTATTCTGAAAAGCACAAAGAACACAATCATACACTGTACATGCAATTTTCCATTTTCTCCCCCTCCATCATTCCCCCTCAAGTTCCTACCTCCACATTCCCCCAACACAGAACAGATCCCACTACTTCAAATGTCAGAAAGCACATTACAGTATTAATAACTCAAGGAGTATACACAATAAATAAATAAAATACAGGAGGGTATTAAAGAAAAAACAAACAAGTTATGAGTTGAAAAAAAGAAAAAAAAAATGTAAATAAAACAAAGCCCATGGTAACATAAAATAGTCATGAATCTAAAGAGAGAGTCTTCAATTGAATTTCTCCGGATGCCCCCGCAGCGAGAACTTTATTTTCTCCAATTTTAAAAAGAACACCAGATCCCTCAACCACATAGAAGGATTTCGGGGATGAAGTATCTTCCAATCCATTAGGACTCTCCTTTGTGCCAAAAGAATTGAGAAAGCAACTATGTTTTTGTGTTTATTTAGTAAAGTCTGATCTTCATCCCTCTGAACTCCAAAGATGCACATCCAGGCGTTGGGTAGAAGATTTAGATGGAGGGACTCTGATAAAACTTTGAATATTGTATCCCGGTAATTTGTCAGTTGTGGGCAGAACCAAAACATGTGTGTAAGATCTGCCGGTGAGTTGTGACATCTATTGTAGCTATCCACTACATTTGAGTACATTTTTGAAAGTTTGGAGTTGGAGTAGTGCAGGCGATGCCGTACCTTGAATTATGATTAGTATATTTACCCGTGCACACAAAGAGCTTTTTTTTTTACCTTATGTCCCCATGGGAGAGTCCAGAAGTCCTGTATTTGTTTGACTCCCCCCATCCAGCCAGAGCTCCTCCCTGTGCGGATTTCCGCAGACTAGGATTATAAACACATTTGTGACACGTCAAAAAGCCAAAAAGCTAATCCGGAAGAGAATATGTTTTCCGTCGAAACGTGATTTACAATGCATTTTCAACCAGGCTGCCTCAAAACGTCTCCAATCTTGTCAAAAGTAGAAGTCTTTTTCTGACAACGGACAGCAACAACGTGAAGGAGAGCATACCTGGACAGATCAATGGGTGTCTTCCTGAACGCGTTCTGCTTCGCAAAACAACAAGATGACTTTATAAAAAGGTGAGAATAAGTCACGGCGCAAACTTTCATGACATTAAGTCGTTGCAACTCTCAAAGGGAGAGAGAAAGTAGCGGTCGAAACATGCAATCCATGTCTTAAGCTACTGTTAACAATGTTGAGAACAATCAAATCATGTAATTATGCTCTATGGGTCCACTTTAATGAGATTACATAGCTGGCAGGCAAGTGTCGATTAGGTAGGATTAATCAATTTTGGTGCCAAAATGTGCTCTCTAAGCATACGCTAAGCACCTATTAAAGGCTGTAAGAATGGCTAAGCTGTTAATGGTTATGATCACCTTCAGCTGTTCACCTTTTCTTGGCAAACAGGCTTACGGAGTACGCAAAGTTTTCCTCTTTGCTCCGCTGCGTAGAAGAAACTCCCAGTGGCTTGCCCATGGTGCTCCTGTGACAACAAGTAACAACTGAAGGCGAGTACAAGTCATTTGCAATTACAGCCAGGCTTCAAGATAAACAAGTCTGCCTTTATCGCGTACTGACGAAATTCCTCATGGGTGTTTGACAGCTCCACAGCCGAGAGTAACGTAGTAAAAAAATGTTGTTTATTGGCTTTATTAGATTTATTTCATTATTGTTGTACATGTCATAAATTGGCAGTGATGTAATTTGTAGATCCGTGCAAACTAAGGCGGTAATCCTGGTGGTAATGTAACAGGGTTTAGTTTTTGTGTTGTTACTTACAGTGACCCCTATTCTCTGCTGCTGCTGCAACAATTATGTTAGCCCACACACGCATATAATCAAGGAAATTAAAATGAGTTCCTTTCAAAGCATTTCAAGTCCACAAGTCCTCAATCTAATGACCCATTAAGGTCACATCCAAATGAAATGAAGCCAACAAATCATTTTCTTTGAGCCGTCTAGATGGTCCACTCAACTGGCAGCAAACAATATACAACTCCAAGATACGATAGGTTACGTCATCAAGGCCTTTACACAGCGGGTTCATTTGGTGCGATCAATTCGCAAGTCAATATATTTTTCTTTCCAAAGTGTTGTTTTTGTCATGGGTACTTTCACACAGAATGTCAATATTACGCGGCGAAAAAGCGGCATCTGTTTTTCCGGAGCAAGGTCTCGTTTTCTTTCGCATCGCAAATAAAGGCATCCTCCAATCACGTTGTGTGTACACTATGTTGTACAACAACATGGACGCTGTGTAGTTCGAAGCAAGGCGAGAAACTTTATTTCTCCTCTCAACCTTGACAAAGGCAGTGCATGCCAGATCCACTCCTCATGTCCTTCCCTTTCACAATAAAAGCCCTACACATATACACTGCGTAACTGTTCACTAGTGGGAACTCACGTGGCTCTTTTTTAACCTGGTTAGATCGCCATGGCAACCTATGCTGCTGACCTAAGCTGGTCGGGACCGGTTAGTTCAAAGTTTGAGAGTGAAATCGGCTAAAAATGTCCCTTTCACTGATCAACTCTTTTGGAAATAATGTCACTCTATTGTCAAAAGTTAAATTTATGAGTAACAGCTGAGGGAATACGTTATTCATTCAAACTTGTTCAGCCATAACATCACTACTTGCTTTGCCCTGGGAGCACTTTTGCAAAAATGACAGGGGCCAGTTATTAAACAAAAACTAAGATTTATTGGATAAAATGAATAAACATAAAACAAATTTAAAATAGTACCATGACCATAATTTAACAATTTTATAAAGAAGCTCTATTAATCTATGTTGATGCTTTTTACTCACTCTTCTATTGTGAATCAATTCATTTAAATTGTGATTAGAAAATGGTCGGTGGGCCCTCTGCACCGTATCGCAGGCCGTAAGTTGACTGTCACCGTTTTAGACCGATAGTGTTATTATACAGCGGGAGAATTTCCTCACATACTGCATGGATACTTGTGTACCCTTAGCCATAAGAGGGGGATCTACTGAGGTCTCCTCTCCCAAGGTTTCCAGCATTTTGCCAGATTAACTGTGGGCTTTTTGGTCTTCTAAGAGACCAGTTTCCCACCATTTGTGTTTAACAAAAAAATATCACTCAATAGTAAGAAGAACACAAAGTCCTGTTTTTTTTTTTTTAAATCTTGCAGTGTCAATAGAAAAATATCATGAGCATGTGTATTATCTAATAATGTGAGGTATTCCAGTGCAGTGTTTTTTTTTTTTAAATAAAAGGCATGTTTCATGTTATGTTGCTGCCCCACTCTCCGATGAACAGGTAGAAAATAAAAGCTACATCTTGTAATAGTTCTTGTCCATGGTTTTGACAAAGCTAGAGCTGACATTTATTTTGTGATCTTTCCATTTTGCCATTTCTCTTTGTTTGCCCACTCTCTGCACTTTTATGCTTTGTACTGTTCTGATAACAGATTCCCTGCCTATGAAATCCTGGTCTAAAGTTTCTCATTTTCTTAATGAGGCTTTGGTGGGTGGTTTTCCCTTGTTCTCATTGTGGGTTTAGGGCTGTGGGGTGCCGTTTTCATTTACTTTTTCATTATGTAGGCGTTACAAAGCCCCCTGAGATTACATCAGTTAGTAAGAGGTGTGTGCATATGCTTCACTTCTTCCGGTGCAAACATGACTAAAAGCTTCAGTTTCTGGCTACAGAAGATGGTGGGCTTAAAGGCCCTTAAAAACACTTTTAATTTGCTTATTATGTGTGAAGCCAACCCGTTCTCACTCCCAACTCGTCAAATACAGTCGCTTGGCCATTATTAGATAGTCAGAGCAACTGGTCGAAATATAAAAAGCGAGAAAGTCTGCTTAGGTCAGGGTCAGGGTGGAAGGTTTGGAAACCCCAGGAGACCGGTGAGTGAAACCAAGTCAAAGTTGACTAAATTGACTTTAGTCATGTAATTTGTGTACGTAACACGCAAGTTAACAAACATACTTATTCTACGTAACAAACATACTTATTTGAACCCAAAACACAATTTTAAATAAAACTCCCCAAGTATTCCTGTTGCCTAAACCTAACCAAGTAGTTTTGCTTGTTTATCCATGTCATTATTAGACAATCAAAGCAACTGGCATTGTGCAAAGAGCCAGAAAATTTGCATTGGACGGGTGATACAAACATGGGACTTTCACCCAGGAGACCGCCCTTCCTGGCCCAAGTCAACATTGACTTACTTTACCGTGTTTTTCTTACTTTCTTACGTAACCTCCATCATTTGCAAACGGCAGTTATGTTACAAACATACTTTTTTATCCAAATCCATTAATTTTTCCTAAACTCTGGTACTTTAGTTGTGCAAATAACCCTAAAACGTAATAAACCTACTGTGGAAGTTAATTTTGAAAGGACGCTGTGCATGTAACCAGCAGAAAGTGACCCGTGGTCCCTGACACGTCCAAAACTGGAGCTAAAGTGTCAAAGTTTGAAGCGTAGGGACACTGACCAAGCCAGTATTTGACGAGTTGGGAGTGAGAATGTGTTGGTCAAGCAGAAAGTGAGATGACAGAAGAAGTAGCGACATGTCTTGTTAAGCTTTTGCTGTAATTTGTGAATTTTCATTATTTTCATCATCCTCTCGGCTCACCATTTGTCTTATTCTTATCCTCTGCGCTGTGCGTCGTGCCGATAACCCCACAGGGGTCGTTTCAGACTAATCTTGTCTGACTTAACTGAATCTGCACTCCGGGTCAAGGAAACAAGCCAGCCGCCCACCTTAACTGTTGCCATCTTTCCTCATCTTGTGACACCTTAGTGACACCCGGGGTGGCCATCAACGTCGCCTTCACCACCAGCTCCCCTTCCATCACGCTTTCAATCGCAATCGTCTAATTTTCTGCCGGAATGTCGCGCCCAGAGTGGAGATATGAGATCTGTCAAGTGCGACACCGGAGGGGGGGAGGGGCGGGGGAGAACCTGCGTCACGTAATGCCCAGGCGCTCGCTATTTCCTCAGTGTACGGCCTGCAATTCATTTTATAAATGTCAGACGAAGCTTGGCAAGCCATCTAACCCAGCCACCTCCCCCCCACAGCCTGATGGGTAATATTCTTATGAGAGATCATTTTGATTGGCTTCCTCTGCCCTTTTTATTGTCTGAGCGACAGGGAGGGGAGGAATGATGATGATGTGGTGTGTGTGTGTGTGTGCGTGTCTATGCACATATAGAGGATTGTGTATGGATATTTGTGTGTGTGCACATATATAAATATATATAGGCGTGTGTGTGTGTGGCTGGATGTTGAAGGTTTATGTAAACAGAGATTAGAAATGCAATAAAGCTGTCACATGGAGAATGCTGCTGTCATGGCGTCAACCTGAGCGCCCTGTCACTCTTATCTACCTTTTTACACACACACACACACACACACACACACACACACACACACACACACACACGATAAGGATAGGGTGAGGATTACAGCTGGATATTGAGAATCTTAAGCCATCCTGACTCCCATGTCATGCTGTTGGAGTACCGGCAGCGTGTGTGTGTGTGTGTGTGTGTGTGTGTGTGTGTGTGTGTGTGTGAGTGTGAGAGAGAAGACGTTGTCAGAGTGGCTATTGAACAGGCAGCTTGCTTCCCCATTTCTCGTGGTGCCACAGGTTATTTCACGGCCCTCCGTCTGCCATTTGTACGTGAGCTTGTATGAGAGGCCTCCTTCTAAGAGTCATTCGCCATGCCTTTGGTAAACGATTGTGTGTAAGTGTGCCTGTGTTTGTGTATATGTGTATGTGTGTGTGTACGCATATGTTTGTACCATAGCCGAGGCCCTGATGGGTCCCCAGACACTGAGGATGAGTTAGCCTCTGCCCTGGTTTCCATGGCAGCTGCTGGCTTTATTAGACTCTCACTTTAGCCCCCCACCCTCCACACACACACACACACACACACACACAGCTCATTGTACACTGACAGGGCTACATTGCCACCCCACCCCGAGGCGCTCGCATTTCGGAGCGGTTAAGCAACTTGTCAGGAATGAGAGATGGGCGATGTGTGGCTAAATGAAGCGCAATGGAGAAACCGTCGCACGATTTCACACTTGAGTAGCCTCCGGCACTGCTGCCGCCCCAGACACACATACACACACACACACACACACACAGAGGTGGGGTGAGATGAGCTTGAAATGAGAACCATGGCGAACATCAATACAACCCTCCATATCTACGCTCGGCAAGGACCATTCTAGATCAATATTCCTCAGACCGAACCAATGTCACATTCTGTATGCTACAAGCCAGACAGCATTAGAGCTGCTCCGGCCGGCATCAATCAGCTCCCAGCCAACCGTCCGGCCGCCTGCGTGGCTCGTAACATGCTTCATAAAAGCTGTTACCACCTTGACACAAGCGCTGCACCAACATACCCATCTGAGGTAGCGGGAAATACTGCAGTTGGGGATCGTTGTAAGGCGTTCACATATTTTTATGCACATGTGGAAGTATTGCATTAGAAAAGCAAAGACTAAATTCGATAAAACTTCCTCAATTGCGCAAAAAAAAGTGTTTACACTCGCTTGTGGTGGTTTTAGCCTTTGTCAAAAAATTGTCCATGCCCAAAATGGATTATGGAAACGACTCTGACGAATACCTTCAGACGTAGGCGAACACTTAACCCACATTACTGTTCAGATACTTTTTGCTGTGTGGTGTCCTCTCGGATGTATTTTTTATGTTGTCGTTCCGGGACAGCATGAAACATGACCAATACTAGCTAACATGAAAGAATAATTCAAACAAATTGTAATAACACCATGCGTAGCCTATAGCGCTTCTGACCAAACAAGTTTATTCCCTCCAAACCATTTGATGGAAATGCGCCTAATTTGGCATTTCTTTTTTGTAACATTTCTACGGTAAGCTTAGAAATTTGCTTGCCAGTGTGGCTACTGCATAAACAAATGCATTAAATGCTATCCTTAAATTTTGGGGAGTTTGGTATGTTGGTCAGCTAACCCCAAAAGTGCTACTAGATATTCTGGAGCCTGTTAACACAGCTCACACTGAAAGCTTAATTTCTGGTCTGTTGCAGGGCCCCTGCTCTGCTCTTGGCCTGCTGAACCATTAAGAGTTTTGATCCCAGTTGCTGGCCTTCTTGCACTCCAATAATGTAATGAGGTAATTGCTACGTGTCATGTCTGTGCATGCAGTAGACAGCTGTAGCTGGTGTACAGGGCTGGCTCGCAGCATGGGTGAATTAGGCAGATGGCTATCTTTCCCATTTCTTTAGGCAAAGCTTACTTGGTTGTGTTTCTGAGGTTAGGTGTGTGGCGGAGGAGAATTCTAGTGTAAACATGTTTGGAGACCAGGTGGTGTTAATTTTCTCGATCCACTAGATCAGTTGTTCTAAATTCTGCAACACGTTCTCACTCCCAACTCGCTAAATATCAACGCTTGGTCAGTGCCCCTCGGCGTCTCATACCAACGCACCTTGTACTATCTGTATGAGATGTACCGGGCTTTCACCTAACTCCAAAGTAAACCCATCCATGTCATTATTACACGGTCTGAGCAACTAACGTAGTAAAGACAGCGAGAAAGTCCATGTATGATGGATGGGATTCGGTTGGGACAAACAAACACAGGACTTTGACACAGGAGACCACTGTTTGTGTCCCATGTGAAACCATTGACTTTTAATACCTTACTTTTGTTATGGAACTTCCGTACTTTACTGACGCCAGTTACGTTACAAGCGTACCTATTTTACAGAAGAAACATAGTTTCATTTAACCTTGCTGAGTGAGAATGTGTTGGGACCTCAAAAGGGGGTTAATGATGAATCAAAAGGTGATCTCAAACCTGTAATTCGATTCATTTTAATCTGGATTGAACAAAATGATTACACTGTTATTGTGGTCAGTTTTGTGTTCACTGACTTTTTTACAATGAGTGAAGAGGTAAATATCATAGTCACATGGACTTAGAAGTAATTTATTCAGTGTGCAGTTAGTCATCCTGCATCATTGTATATGGACCAATGAGGCAAAATCGTTTTAACTCGTCTTTTTAACAAGACATTACAGAGGCCTAGTTACTGTGTTTCATTTCACTCACTTTTTAATGAGGAACTGCAAAAACAGAGTAGGACACAAGCGTAACACCTTGGTTCAAACTCATTTGACGAGTTTCATTGATCGAGGACATTTTCACACTCAACAATTCATGATTAGCTGATGGATTGAAGAGTAGTTTTGCTCATGAATATGTGATAAAGTCACATCTACATTGCTCTGGCTGCCTGAAAGTGAACAGAGGCACTTTCTTTTCAAACGGTCTCTACGCTTTTGTGTTGTCTAGACTTAGAATTTAATTTACTGATATTGGATATCTTTCCAATACTGACTCTACTAGCTTGATTGGGTATTGGTGACAATAGGCCGATCTGGTATTGGGTACTATTATTCTAATAAATAACAATTCAGTCCATTTATAAGTATGTATCTTTTTGTTACATTTTATTTTACAAAGTTAGGAAAGCAATTATGTTCATATTAGATGTTTCTATGCGACATGTTTTACATCCAATGACTGATTCTCATCGACAATGTTGGAAGCATAATGTACTTTGTATGAGGTTGGGTTTGTAAGGGTTACTCGTACCGGGGAACACTGAAACCCAAAAGCACGACACAGAGACAGATTGACCATGGCAGTTTGATTTACTCAAGTTCAGACAGGGTCAACACCGGGAGATGATAAGGCAAACAAATCCAAAAGGCAGGCAGAGAATCTGTAGTTGAAAACAGGCACGGTCAGAATAAGCAGATGTGGGATAGAATCAGGAGTAACGCTGGAGAGCTCGGCAGTAACACACAAGACAATCTGGAAGGGAACAAGTGCACGTGGAGGGCTTAAATATTGAGGGACTGATGAGGGGATGTGCTGCAGGTGAGATGGCTTGGAGGTGAGGGGAATGAGAGCTGATGGTGTGGAAGGATCTGAAATGACAGGAGAGTTTAGTAAACAGGCAGGTGGATGAAAACAATCTAAGATGTGGTGGAATGTGTGACAAGATTGCGATAAGTTCCACTTTGATGATGCCAGAGATCATGGGCCAGTAATTAACGTGAACTTCCTTCAGCCGTTTCTATTTCTCGAGCTGTTGTCATCATGCCTGTGATTGGCTCAGCTGTTTCTTAGCTCGATGAGATCAGTAATGTGACTTCTAATCTATGTTCCACTTCATCCAGCCCAATTGCACTTTGCACTGCTGCAGCTACAAGAACCCCTTGGATACTTGGAAACGCCCACACAGTTGGTGCACCCACGCCAACTTTGCCAACTAATTATGCACAGTTAAAATGGGGCCCTTTATGTTGTTGGCAAAGTTGGTTCTTCTGGAACTTTTAGATTCATTAGTTCTAAAAAAAGAAAGTCCATTTTCTCAAAGTGGTAAATTACACTAAAAGTGTAATTAGATTGTCCCACAATGAAACATCCTTAATTTTCAAACGTTTTGTCCACTCTACTGATCCTTTATTGATGTGTGGTCCAGCTTTTAGGTTAGCATTACACTTTTATTCACTGACGGATTATCATGGCCCTCGGCACATATTCACTAAGGGCCCACACTTACGGCGACTGTGGCCCAGTGATAGAGCGGGTTGTCCTTCAATCAGAGGATCAGCGATTTGATTCCCGGCTCCGCTAGTCCATGTCGATCTTGTTTTTTTGCAACCAGAAGCAACACAAGAGGATTGGCAACCCTAAACAACAATAAATAAGACATTTTCAGGTGACCAAAATGTGTAACAGTTTTTAAGTTTTAAGATGAAAACACAGACAAATCTCAGCCAACAACACCGTGTAAGCGTCAATCTATCACAAGGTAGCCACGTCCTAAAACAAGTCTATTTTAAATTTTTTTGCAACCAGCATCGGACTGTTCGAAGATAAACAGGGAAGTACAGACAGCTGCTTATTTCTGAGGAAAGACAGGATGAAACATGATCGTAAGCATCATTAATAAAGAGTTGAATAAAAAAATAGACAGTAAGTGGTAATCGGGCCGTCTTTATGTTTGAGATTCTTTTTCTTTTCAGTGACATGTTTATGTATTCATTTATCATTGCGTGTGAACACGGACGTATGGAGTGAGACATTATCACCAACGCTCTATGACCGCAATACCTGGCTTAGGCGTTAATCCACTTAATCACCATAACACCTGAAAGTGGGGGGATAGAAAGTCTCGCTGTCCCCTCATATCGGTTCCGGTACTGTGGGCTGCCTCAGACCCAGCAGCAGACATCCAGGATGCATGTTTTGCAACCGGTGAATGGAAGTGACCATATTTGGAATGTGGAGGAGTGACATAGAGACGGCGTAAATGGCTCTGGTCATGCTGTATTGAAGAAGACTTGAAACTAGAGATTGAGACATAAACTCATGTTTACAATGTTTACTGAGGGAATAAATCAAGAGAGAAGCTGTGTCATATTCTCATAGACTTCCATACAATTCTTCTTCTTTTACGTAGCAACCAGAGGAGTCGCACCTTGATGGCCAACAGAAAGAACGCAAGTTTAAGGCACTTCTGCATTGGCTTCACTTTTCAGAACCGGAGGTAGCCACCTGCTCCCAGCACATATAGAACTAATACTGTAACCGACACACACCATGTATAATGTTGTATTCATATTGATTCATTTGGTATCCATAAACCATATCTGAGTTCTGTTTTGCCCAATATGCAGGCACATAATACATAATTTTTCTGTTAAGGGTCAAAACAGCAATTGGCAGAGCCACCGCTGTGATCACACAGCTTAATGCAGCACAAGACAGGGGCAACCATCTGCTTGCTCATTCAGTGAAGAGAAGTCATTGATTAAGTCAGTAACTGCCAGATGAGTCCACGTTCATAAGTGACGGCATGTTCAGGCGTGTATGTGCCCCTCCGTTTTGACATTTGAGGGATAAGTTACATTCTCCCTCACAGCTGCTGACAAGCATCAGATACAGTCTACCCTGAGAACATGTTGACTGAAAGACATTGCATGTACAGTATTTGTCAATCTCAGAGACATTTGTCCTTTACAAAGTTAGCAGTCTGAATCTGTCTGAATCTTACATCTTAAGCTTTCTCTCTATGTTTACTGTTTTCCAGCCCACTAGGCTTGTGTTTTTCCATTTTGAAATTGCAGCTGACACTTGACATTAGCGTTACCTCATTTCTGCATGGCAATTGAAGTAATTACAAAACACCCATACAAGCATATAATTATTTAAAATATTGTACGTGATGGCCTATTCCTGCATAAATGGAGTGATTTTACTCACATTTCTATCCACTTACAGTCCTTAAGGCCAAGTGTCCCCCCTGATTGCAGGGACCACTTCAGTCACTAATAATAACATGTAATTTGGTGAGTTCACACAATATTTGCAAGTTTGCAACAATGAACATATGCCTCATTTAAACTTTGAACTTCCTAATCAAGCTGCAGAGAAAGTTCAATAACACCAAGGTCCTCAGATCCCTGTTGTGTTCACACTACACAACTTGTTTTTGTGAGTCTTGAAGTAGGTGTTGTTTTTACACCACATGACTGACTGGCAAAGATCTTTCACTCCTCCCCAATAAGTACGTATCGTCTCCAAACTTGTGTCGAGATGGAAACCATTGATTTGAAAACCCCCCCCAAAAAAACGTAAACTCTCGCGAGACTATCTGACCTATGACTATCCTTACCATAACCATTTGAGGTCAATGCCTAACCTAAGCCATTTAACGATAGTTTCACAAAACTAAGGTTGCCATATAGACGCGACTCTCCAGACTATGTTGCGTCTCATAAACACATAAGTGACACAGGAAATTCTGTAATACAATGTGCTTTTTTTGTTCAAGCAATCGCGAACATTCCCTGTAGTCATGCTTGTTGGTGTTCTGGCGTGCACGTTCACAAAATAGCCTGTTTCCAGACATCTTTACTATTTGTAGCCTGTTTCCTCTCGGTACAACAACAACAACTTTGGTCTACAGTAGAGCTCCTACTGTTACGGGCCACCAGTCCCCCAGGTTTACCCTCAACTTGTGTCTTGCGCTTCCAGAAAGACTCGACGAAGTCCATATATTTAATGCCGATTTGCCTCTGATCTGGGGCTTTGATGCAGTTCTTTAAATATTATTGCAATCCTGTCTCTCAGATATATTCCAGCAAGACCCATAACCACGACCATGACCTTCAGGGTGTTTCAGGAGATTCAACGGATTTTTCCATTTGTTCATATCTCAGTATTTATAGCTCCTACCCAAATCTCTGCCGTTTGGAATTTAGTTTCACTCCTGTGTTCCTGTTTGTACTTTCAGATAAAAGCCTCATTTCCTTGTCTACCTACTGCTGATGCAAACTGAACATCTCGTGCTGTCGCTGCTTGACATTAAAAGCTTCCCACCAGGAAACTAGCGAGTAGAGGTGGGAATGCAGATTCCGACCACTTTGATCTGTTCAGTTCAAAGATTTATAGTCACTGACTATGTAGTTCATTCACTTTGTTTTTCATGAAAAAATGCACTTCAGTACGTCCAACAGTGAGTTAAAGCATCACCGTTCATATGGCCGTGACGTTCGGTGCTGATGCTGTCTTCAGTTCAGTAAGAACGCCATTCTACAGCGAGTCCAAGATGTAATGTTCAGATCAATACAACTAGTCTCTACAAGCACTGTACATAAGGTCGGTAGCTCGGCAGCCTTTTATTCACAGCAGAGTTCTCAGATTGATTGTTTCTGTGGATTTCGTGGTCTTTTAAAAGGCTTTTAACAAGCTGCACGCTGCTGAGCTGACAACATGTGCTCCTAATCACAAGTGAGGATACAAGCTACTGATTCAGTCAGGGACAGTGTTCATTTTGTTAATTAAAACTGACGAAAAATGTGACCCTTTTTTCCATGACTAAGACGAGACGATGACGAGTGCGAAGACTAGACGGCATCGACGTTAATAAACACTAACAAGAATGACGTGCAATATTGTTGATGAAAAAAGACGGGACTAAAATGTAGTTTGGAGAAAGAAATCCAACAAAATAGTTTTTGTCACCTTCCACCTTCTTGCAAGGTGTTTGTCACCAACTTAGTGGAGCTTCAACCCGGTCGTATTCATATTTGGTCAGCGGATCAGTTTGAAATATTGTATTGGGAGGAATAGTACAAACAGAAACAGCACACCAGCACAACTCCAGCACAAACACTGTAGCTAACGTCAAATGTCATTAGGAGACTGTGTGTTCCATCTGAGCCTGGGCTGCCTTTCGTGGTGATCGCCATAATGACTTGCAGGTGCTTGAAAAGGCTTCTTTTCAATATCAACACTCTGGTGCGCCTCAGTGCAACACTGAAGGCCCCTCCTTCACACTGGCGACTCTCCTTACAGCCATCTGACAGCAGCAGGTCTCTGTTCCATCTGCATTCTCTAACTGGGGTGATGACGCGCACTGCCAAGCCACAATTACGCACAACAGATGTGCCGGTTAAATTTTTTTGCAACCAGCATCGGACTGTTCGAAGATAAACAGGGAAGTACAGACAGCTGCTTATTTCTGAGGAAAGACAGGATGAAACATGATCGTAAGCACCATTAATAAAGAGTTGAATAAAAAAATAGACAGCAAGTGGTAATCGGGCCGTCTTTATGTTTGAGATTATTTTTCTTTTCAGTGACAGGTTTATGTATTCATTTATCATTGCGTGTGAACACGGACGTATGGAGTGAGACATTATCACCAACGCTCTATGACCGCAATACCTGGTTTAGGCGTTAATCCACTTAATCACCATAACACCTGAAAGTGGGGGGATAGAAAGTCTCGCTGTCCCCTCATATCGGTTCCGGTACTGTGGGCTGCCTCAGACCCAGCAGCAGACATCCAGGATGCATGTTTTGCAACCGGTGAATGGAAGTGACCATATTTGGAATGTGGAGGAGTGACATAGAGACGGCGTAAATGGCTCTGGTCATGCTGTATTGAAGAAGACTTGAAAGTAGAGATTGAGACATAAACTCATGTTTACAATGTTTACTGAGGGAATAAATCAAGAGAGAAGTAGGGTCATTTTCTCATAGACTTCCTTATTTTTGTAACTGGAACAGTCTCCCCCTGCTGGTCAGTAGAGATAATGCGAGTTTTATAACACTTCTGCATTGGCTTCACTCGGCAGAACTGGAGGTTGCCGCCTGGTTCCTACCACATCTTCAGGCATCAAAACAGGAGGTCGCGGTGAAGCAGTAAAGCCCGCCTCTTGCTCGATTTTATTGGCTGCCTGGGCTAAGCATGACATGGATGAGTGGTGCTGGAAAGTTGAGAAAATGTTTTACTTTTCGTCGATGAGATCAGGACCATAGGCAGCAACGGCACGGGAGTGTATTGATCAGGTTGATTACACAATTATAAGCACAATTGTCCCGACATGAATTTTCACGGATCTGGAAACAACATATATTAAGTCATGGACATTGACAATATATCAGGTCAGTGGAAATGCAGCCATCTTCTGAGGCGCTGCCCAACATGTGAAAGCGATTTCGGACCAGCAATGATCCGAGTAAAAAAAAAAATATTCACCTTCAGAATTAAAATGCCTAACCTCAAAAAACTTTGTTAACTTTCAAGATTGATTATTAATTGTGATAGAAATAATTACTCAATGCCAATTCGGGAGTGTGGGGGGGCGACTCCGTGGGCCAATGCCCGTTTGATTTACTGACTGGTCTTCGTAAAACTTGTCTGTACTTTTTTGTTTCGAGGACGTTGTGAGGCCTGTCTTCTTCCTCCATGACTTGCGAGCGTCACCATCTGGCGGGGGACACATTTCGGCAGCAGCCGGAGAACACACCAAATTAGATTTTGTGTGGATTAAACTGCTGTTCGTGCTGCTACGAGCTGCCATTTTCCTCCCACTGTCGGGCTAACGCTAATCGCCGGTGATCACGAAGCATGCTGTGGGCTAAAAGCACAAGTACGTGACAGAACTATGTATCGCATGACTTGTGTCGGTTTACTGTGACATGAACCAGACTTCATATTGGTTTATATGAAGATTACAAGTTGTTGGAAACCTTCCAGTACATCCCCACTACATATGTATGTTATCCAGCCTTTACTGTGTCTCCACAACAATGTCCCATTTAGAACTCCAACAGCTGCACCCACTTTAATTATCTATTAAAGAATGCACACTCTGGCGCCAAGGTTACATCAGTAACGCTGTATAAACTTTATCCACCTGCGTTTTGTTTCTCTCCCCCTTTTTTTTTTTTCCTCCCCCACATCTTTCTCTCCTCTCCCCATCAGCCGTTGGTATTCACATCTGAAAGAGGAGAACAGAGAGGGAAAGAATAAGCACGGGGATGCAAGGACGCGTGGCGGAGAGAATACTAAGCACCGATGGGTGTTAGAACACAAAGCCCCGCGCAGACGCTGGTGTGTGTGTGCGCGCACACACACACACAGAGAGGTGTATGCAAGCACACATTACTAAGCAGACACGCATATACACAAAGACACACTCTGCTGGGTATTACCGGACCCCTTGGTACGGCTTGAATAGAATGTATTTGTACCTCAGGCTTAAACAGTGAGGATTATGGGGGATACGAGGAGAATGCTAAAGCCAGGAAGGAGGCCAACGACCTTGGTACGGACTCGGAGGGAGGGGGAAGGAGCAGGAGGTGGTTGTGGGTGGTGCGTCGTTAAAAAAGATTGCTGTAAACATGGGCACTGACAACAATGACGACCTCGCGCATCGGGAGAAATCACAGCGCTTACGGCACCGTCAAGTATTCGGCTGTGGAGAGTTTAGTAAGCCCGCGATGATGCAACATGTTTGAGAATGATGGGCCCGTGCTTGTTTGAGGTTTCGCATCAATAATACATTCACGCCTTTTTGTGCGTTTCAGTGTGTGAATACATGCGCAACCACTTTTCCCATTTTGCACGCGTTTCTATGTGCCCAATTGTGTGGAAAAAGGGGATGTATCATATACTTGTAGCGAGTGGCAGGACAGAATGCATAATTCATTTTCATTTGGGCTCCTGTAATAGTGTGTGTGTTTGTGTGTGTGGAGCAGCCACTGGAAATGTGCTTTTTCTTGGTCTAAATGTTTGACTGTGTGTGTGTGTGTGTGTGCAAGAGAGAGAGAGAGAGAGAGAGAGAGTTGCCCCATCTGTGTAATAACCTGGGATTGGATGTGTCAGGTCATTTCTACAAGTGTTAAAGAAAGCAGGGAGGAGAGACAGGCAATCTGATGAGTGGAGCTGCAACTCAGCTCATCAGTTGGAGAAAAATGGGGGATGGAGAGATGTAGGATGAAGGAGAGATGGAGGATGGAGAAGTAACAAGGTTGTTGGAAGAACAGCAAATGTAGAAAGAGGGGGCTTGGGGGGGCAGAAGAAAATGTTCAGGAAGAAGCGAAGGGAAATAGAGATGGATAAGATGGATAAAGAAGGGGTGGAGGAAAGGGTAGATGAAGGACAGACCATTCTCGAAAGCGGGAGTTCCGCAGATCGCCTTATCCGTTCATTTATCTTCATATTCAATTACATCCATGGCAACATAGGAGACCGACGATGCCAAGCCACAAAGGTTATTAGCAAATTCGTAAAAATCCATTCTAAAACTCGCAGGGAGTCAATGCAAAGAGATTAGAGATTGCGAGTAAAGTGATCTGTTTCCCTCGAGTTGGTTAAAAGCCAAGCGACAGCTGGAGGTGAGCTATTAGCTTGAGGCCAAAGTGAGGAGAAGTCAAATTAACTAAAATTATGGCCTTCTCCAAATCTATATCTTGTATTTGTGCTATGGTCCTCAACTGTATATAGAAGGGCCAATTAAGAGAACTGGAGCTTTAGATTGCTGTTCAGCTCTTAAGAGGAGACAAAACAGCTGAGGAGTCGGACTACATTTGCAATGTCACCGGGTTTAAGGGGAACGGTTGTGAATCGTCTGCATAAGCATGAAACTGAATGTCATATTTGGGAAATAAAGCCCAGTGGCAGCATGTAAATTGGATGAGATCGAGTGCAGAGAGGGAATGGGTGGAAAGAGGTCTTGGGGGAAGGGAAGAGGGTGCACTGAGAGATGAAAAGGAGGAAGGGATAGGGATTAGGGGTGAAAAAGTCCCAATTTGGTGCAGCTCAGTTGAATTCTTTTAATTTATTTTGAACAGACAGTAGTGCAACTGTCAAAGACAGACAATATCTTCCTGCTGGGGACTTAGGTAGCATTTTGCCAAATGGCAACTTTGGTAGACTGGTTTCATCAAAATAATATGGAGCACTTTCCCAAAAGGCAACAAGTCACAATAGACAATACAACTGAAAAGCATCTCTTAGTTTCAATTACTTCCACCATTTAAACATTATTATCATCCCAGTGATTTAATATGTTGTATTGTTTCCGTTCACATCCCCTTTAGGTAGACTAACACCGACACATTGTCCTCGTCTAATACACAACTCTTTCTCTGTAACTGTTGCTTTCGAAGGATTTAGAAGGATAGAAGCTGAGGAACAGACAAGAGGAGAAAAGGAAAAGGCAGAATAAGACTGGAGGCAAGAATGGACATTGGACCGACTTAAGGACGGAGGAGTGTAGGTAAAGTTGGGAGCGAAGACCAAGGTAATATGAGTTCAATCAGGAGAGACTTGTATAGAGTTGAATAATAATTTATAACAATTGCATAACATTTGAATAGTGCAAAGTCTTTGGCGATTGGACTCCATCCTGAATTAGGATAAACAAGGGGTAGTGATGCTGATATCTGCTAAGGCAGAATCCCCCTGGAGTCCAGACATTGGTGGTGGTGGTGAAGAAGGAAGTTGCTGTAACCCGATGATGAATGAGGAGCAGGACTGATGTAGATTGGAGGAGCCTGGGGTGGAGGAGGGTCGTGTTTTGAGCTGAAATGACAACTGACAGCAGCAAAGAGGAGAACCTATTTAAAAGTTTGACAACAACAATGTGATTGGTTTAAGGAAACTGCGCAGCATCTGATTGGTTACGTTAACGTGCACGCCCTCCAATCAGCTGATGGAGTAATCGCAGGGAGAATTAGAGACTAAGATTATGAATGACAAAGAGTGTGGCATGTGTCTTCCTGACTGAACTTCTGCTTGAGCTTCATGACTGAAGAGGATTGAAACGAGGAATGGTTGGATGACTAGAGAAGGAGCTGACGTGTGACGGATTGAGGGCGGTATCTCATGGTTAGAAAACCTCAACAACGGTGCACATGTTTGTGTGTGTGTTTGACGTTAAGGTGAGCTGAACATTTACCGGAAACTCCCCCGTACCACCTTCACTTCGGGCTGTTTAAGGTCACTTTGTCCCCGTAGCAACAGGGACGTCAGTGAATCCCCCCCCGCCCCTCCTCCCACCACCCACCTCTCCCCGAAACCCCCGTATGACTCCGACCAAATGCCACCATCTGCGTGTGTGTGTGTGTTTCCTGAACTTCGACAAATGCCACTGACCAGTGACACCGTCAAAACCGAACAACAGGGTCTTTCAGATCGCGTTAGGAGCGGTGGCTTTACAGCACCGAGGCCACACACACACACACACACACACACACACACACACACACACACACACACACACACACACACACACACACACACACACACACACACACACACTTTCAGAGTCCATGTTCTCTGTTCACTTTTCTTATTTTACACTCCTGTTTAATTGGTCTGGGCCCTGCATTTGCTTCACATGCATAAATGTGTGTGCCCCTTCTCATTTGCCTGCAGTGACAGGATCGCCTCCCCTCGCTAATGCTAACACGCTGCTGCTCAGCTTCTAATTAAGATGTATGAGTCACCGTGTGCGCGCGCGTGTTTGTTGCCATCGCAGTCTGCCACACATGAGCGGCGCTGTCTGCGCTGGGTTTGGCAGGGTTGAGTGGTTTTTGCAGCCAGGAACGTCGTCTAAATTTAAGATGTCACACATGCTCGGTAGCTCACGTACGTGTAGTAGAAAGGCGACGCACGGGGGTCCAAAGGCCACACACACTCACTCACACACTCTCTCTCACACACACACAGACGTGCATATTTAACCACACTATGCCTTAGAACATCTTGATGGATAGACAGCTGGGCGAGGGGGTGTTGATGAGAGACACACACAAATGTCATCTGTTTGCGAACCCACACATATACATACATACACACACACGAGAAAGTACCACTTTAAAAAAAAAAAAAGCAGCAACCACTGTGCTTTCAGTTCCCTGGCAGGGTGATTACTGCTTTTATCACCATGCTAATCGTCAATCATCATCCCACAGACACATGGACGCTGACATGTAGACGTGTCAGCCCTTGAACACACATGTGGTCTGTAACGTCCCCGGTTGCACCGTGACGTCTCCAAGAGCACGCAGTCACATGAGGTTACATAATGGAGCGCAAGACTTATAAGGAAAATGCCTTTGTCCGGAACGAGTGACCAACAGCAGTCTTTGTGTTTACATCAGGATGTTGGTGCTCAAACACAGTCAACGTTGATGGACACTGTTTACCTGATGTCGAATTGTTATTGTGAAGATGTCGGCCATATTACGTGCCCACAGAAGTGTTTTTGTTGCTGCTGCTTATGATGCAAATTTTAAAAAAAAGTTTTGTTTTGTTATGTCATTTCATTGTGCATCCATCTACGCATAATGACAATACATTATTTTTGAATCCTGGAAGACCACATGTGTAATTCACGTAAAAAATAAATAAAAATGAAATGCAGTATTATACGCCACTGGGTTATTTGTGAAAGTGCACAGTATGTCTCTTCTAGAGCAAAGCCACCAACATGTCTGGCACTACCAAAAGAGGATTTCAAAGGGAAACACATTTGGATTATTTAAGTTACCGTTAGATACAGAAGAAGTATTTTTACACTAAACACAAAGTATTAAGGCTGATGTGAATGTCAATAATGTTGCTGGTGTTTGGTCTTTAAGTTTGACCTGATGACAACTCAAGTCATCCTGTGGGGGACACAATGTGTCAACCAAATACCGTGGCAATCCTTCCAATAGTTGTCAAGATACTTTTATTTCAGAAACGCCAGCCTGCAGGTAGCGCTCAATAAAAAGTCTGAAAGATATTTCAGAACGGCCTTCGACCAACCCCAGAGTGCTTACCAGCCAGACTGTTTATCATCCACTGTGGGGGTTTTGTTTCCACTGCTGCTGATTTTTGCCACTGAGGCAGTAGCACGTCACTGCCCAACCGGGAGCATTTAAACAAGCGCTCCCACACAAACAAAACAAACACACCTCCTCCCTTTCTTCATATCCATATGCAGCTATGTAGGCCAACGTATGCTTTGCGATTCCAGACTGCAACATTTGCAGTAGTTCTACACTTCAAAAGTAAGTGGATGCATTCTGCAATTGAAACTCTTGTTTTTCTCCCCCCATTGTTCTCCATGAGACAGATGATTGTGTCTGTTGTGTTACAATGTTTAATCAAAGAACCGGCTGTTGTTCGGTGAAAAGTCAGCGCAGAGCTGAGTTGAGTCTGAGGCCAGAATAACTGAAACTTGTCACTGAATAAATGTCACATTTTAAATGAATGTGCCGAGGAGGAAGTTGTTGTTTTGTTGAGCCAATTGATGCTCATTTGGGCCTTTGCATCAGCTGTGCTTGTTGTTCTGTATCCTTCTAATTGAGGCAAGATTTCAAATGTTGGAAATAATTTTATTTTGCAAATACACTGCAGAAAACTTCAAGAATTAATATTGGACGAGCTGATCTTTGGTTCTGGTTACTTTCAGACGTATTCCATCTATAGTTAGTCCGAGGAGTAAAGAGATACGTATTTATGACAACATTCTGTGGTACTAACTGGAGAACACACAACCCTGGGACAAACTCTTCCATGTATGTGTAGTATATCACTGGAGCCATATGAAGACATTTGTGGGGGTACCCGCTTGTCCAGCCTGGTCTCACTCCCAGGCCTTCAAATACCGAAGCTTGGGCAATGGGCCTCGGCGCCTTGATATCACAAGGCTTTCACCTAACTCCAGAGTAAACCCATCCACGTCAAGATGAGACGCTCATAGGATTGGAGGTTGTATTAACCCCTCTGAACCCCAAGCAGAACATGTGTTCAAGGAGCGTTGGAAAGATTAATACCTGACGATTATGTAGTTTTAGAGATTCTTTTTGGGGTTCAGAGGGTTAAGACTAAGAAGTCCTCTAGGGGCGGGTTGAAGGGGTGGGAGTGGGGGGGATGGGTCACACAATCATAGGACTTTCACTCAGGGGACAGGAGTTGGTTTCCTGCATGAAACCAAAGGTTGAGTGATTACTATTGACGATGTTTTGTCATGTGACGTTCTGTGACGTTACGACACTAATTAGTTTTTTATGCCTATACCTACCTGCCACCGGTTCACACTGTTAACCATATGTTATATACGTTAACCATGCGCAAATCTTCAGCATCAAGTTACTGCGAAAAAAAAGGCTGTCCCTGGGATGTAGGGATTGGGAGTAGGAACGAGATCACGTTGTGGTGGCCAAGGGGTTTTAGGGCTATGAACAAGGAAATGAAGATTTCCTGTACACATCCAGGCGAAAACCTTTACCTGTCATCAATGCCCAAAAAACATTTGTTAAAAAACATTTGTGGAAGGTTACGATGTACAGATGGATTAGATTGGTATTGGAGATCAGATTTCAGAATATAAAATTCAGCCATTTGTTCAGGTGATCAAGCAATGAATATATTGCTATAGCTATTTACAAAGTTTATTTTACTGCCATTACTAAATCATAAAAGAAGAAGTTTTGACGAAGAGATCAACTCCAGCTCGCCTAGTGGTCAGTTAACAAATCCCCTTACACTTTGTGCCATGTGCAAATGTCTCTCCTGTCTTGTATCCTTTGCTATGTGAGAGTGGTCTAGTTTGCCTCGACAAAATCTTTAGCCCCTTTCCCACTGGACGAAAGATACGAGCACACTTTAACACCTGGCATTTGTCTTCAGTGGGAAAGGTTACAATCGACATTCATTCCTGCGACAAATGACTCAACAGTTAATTAATATGCTCTCCTCAAAGCCACCAGACTCAAGTCAGATAACCACATCTAACCTTGTTGATCATGGTAAAACACACGAGACAGACACTAAATAAAAATCTAAACTGTCTTGGTTAGTTTTTCCACAGTTCAAACGATCTGGTTTGGTGGAAGTAAACCCGTAATTCCCTGTTAGATGTGAAATGAAACAGCTGCTTTAAGCGCTCCTCCAAACCACAGGACTCCATTGATAGAATCAGTTATATTATCTGTCAATTTTGAATGTAGTGCCTTTTATGATGATGATCACATCAAAATGGACAGAAACAAAATTAAACCACTCAAAACTGAACAGCTCTGGTTTGAGAGTTTTAAAGAGAGACTGAATAGATAACCGATGTTAAGTAAGTAACCACGGTAACATTTTCACTGCCCCCCCCCACTGCTTTCTGTTTACTAACCCTGACATTAAACGTGACATGGCAACAAAAAAAACAGAAAGGCATTCCCGTCGACTGGCAATGGAAAGGAGTCGCCCTTTTTTTTGTCTTCATGTTTTCCTGTGTTTTCAATTAATAACAACATATAAACGTTCATTTTGGTGGAAAATTGTATAATTAACTGATTTCCTCCTATGTATCATTCCTGATTATGGTTGTGTGGCTGTAGCTGTGCACAGCTGTACAGTGGCCATGCTCCAGCTTATTTCCCCGTCTCTCCCTCCCCTGCCTCCCTCCTGCCACTCTCCCGGCTCCCTCCTGATTACAACTCATTCACCTCACCTGTCCAGTCTGCACAGCTGCCTCCAATCCGGTTCTCCATACACTCATGGCCGGATCACTGATTCAGCTACTGTGGTGTGGCTGCATGATTGTAGCAAAAAAAAAAAGAGGAAGAAGAAAAAGAAGAAAAAAACATTAAGATTGTGATTGTTTTGATCAATATTGAGGTCCTGATTACTTTTTGTTCATTGATTGCTTTCACTATCATGTTGTGCTACATACCTGCTAATGTACAAATTAGGGCTACACAATATTGGAAAGGACTGCTGTATGTATGTGTGTGTGTATATATATATATATATATATATATATATATGTGTATATATGAATGTGTGTATGTATGTGTGTATATATATATATGTGTGTATATGTATATATACTGTATGTGGGTATGTATATGTGATATACATTGTGATATAAAAAAATGCAGGAATATTCACCATAAACTTTGAAGGCTAAAACGTTAGATGTATCAATCTGCTGAGAGCAAAATTAAGATGCTCAATAAACAATTTTGTATGTGTGCCCCCCCAAAAAACTTCCACCTCCAAAGTATGGTAAACAAGACGGGCTCCACGTTTCAAGATGGGTCAGGTGGGTTGACAACATCGCCACAAAGCTCGTAGTCGGAGCTGCAATCCACCTTCACCCAGGGCCTTTCCCAGCTTACCTAAATTTGACTTATGACTATGGGCTCCACAATTGAACTAGCCATTGAACTAGCCATTTCAGTCAATCAGCACCAAGGCTTAGCCCACATAGTTTGAAAAAGGTAATAAAAAACAAATGAAACAGTTATAGGAGAACAAAGCATACAATAAAATACTACGTGGGTGTCACAAACAGACTGGGTGCCCAAGTAGGTTATATCTTACACAGCTATGTAGCCTAGAGTGTTCTCTATTGTATGCTGCAGCATACAATAGAGCAGTTGACTTTGTTTGTGCCTGCCTGCCTTGATGTCCTTACCATTTTTTTTTTCAGTGATCTGGTGCAAATATGAGATTGACAGCAAGTGTGTCTATTGACCTCCTCCAAGTCACCTGTGTCTCCCCTTTTTCCAGCGTCCCTCTGAGAGCAGCAGGCACTTAGTCCCGGCTGTTCTCATACAGCGTTTGTTGCTATACCTACGAGAATGAATGCACTGTAGATAACTTAACTTTAACCCAGGTAGCAACCTCCGGTAATGCAGAGTGAAGCTAATGCAGAAGTGTCTTACAACTTGCCTTCTCTCTACTGACCAGCAGGGGGCGACTCTTCCGGTTGCAAAAAGAAGTCTGATTGTATAGAAGTCTATAGAAAATGACTCTACTTCTCTCTTGATTTATTCCCTCAATAAACATTGTAAACATGAGTTTATGTCTCAATCTCTAGTTTTAAGTCTTCTTCAATACAGCATGATGTTCATTTAGTAAATTATGATCCATTTAAAGTCAAACAGACCATAAAGCAGGGGATGCTTTAGGGTGGGCTTACTGTGATTGACAGGTCGCTGCCGCTACCAGAGCTGTATACGGTGTTTCTACGTCACTCAAGACAGCCAGGATGGCGACGGAGAAATCGCCAAACTCGAGGCTCAAAAACGGCAGTCCACAAACCAATGGGTGACGTCAAGATGACTATGTCCACGTCTAGTCTGATCTAACCCCAGTGTTTTATCCAATACCAGCAAAACTAATTCCCATCAGCCTTACTTTTGTGTTTAGTGATTCACACACTCAGCTCCCTGGTATACTCCTGAACTCCACCATATGAAATCCCATAAGCGCCAGCTTGAAAGACTCTACAAGAAAACAGGTTTAACGGTCCATCTCCAAGCCCATTCTGACTACCTTCAACAATATAAAGACGCTCTCACCTCAGCCCGCTTCACCTACTACTCACATCTCATACACTCTGGCTCCTCTAACCCCAAAACTCTCTTCTCCACAATAAACAAACTCTTCAATCCCAGGGACAACACCTCCAAATCCTTCACAGTGGACAAATGCAACTCTTTCCTTTCATTTTTCAAAACAAAAATCGACACCATTTACAGCAACCTGAACACCTCCCCCGCTCTTTCCATTCTCGACCTAAAGTCACCAATGACCTCCTCCTCTCCTCAGACTCTGGTCACCTCAACATTCTCATTCTCCCCGACCTCACTGCAGCTTTCGACACCATCAACCACAATATCCTTCTCTCCCGCCTCGAATCGTCCCTCAACATCACCGGAACTGCTCTCTCCTGGCTTACATCATATCTCACAAATAGACAACTGTTCATCAGAATCAACAACTGCACCTCCTCCACTGCTCCTCTGTCTCAAGGCGTCCCCCAGGTGTCCTCTGTCTCAAGGCGTCCCCCAGGTGTCCTCTGTCTCAAGGCGTCCAACCAGGGTTCGGTGCTTGGTCCTCTTCTGTTCATCCTCTACCTGCTCCCTCTTGGTAATATTATACGTCAACATGGTCCCCTCTTCCACTGCTACGCCGATGATGTCCAGCTCTACATCTCCACAAAGGCCATTACCACCACTACTCACTCCACTCTGACCAACTGCCTGACTGATATTAAAACATGGATGCAAACCAACTTCCTTAAACTCAACTGTGATAAAACTGACATGATCACCATCGGTCCCAAATCCCTCACTACTACCAGTCACAACTTCTGCCTCACCATCGACAACTCCACTCTGTCTCCCTCCCCACACATCCGCAACCTCGGAGTCATGTTTGACAGCAACCTCTCCTTTGAACACCACGTCAAACAAATCACCAGAACTGCCTTTTTTCACTTAAAAAACATAGCCCGTCTCCGCCCATCACTCTCCTCATCTGCTGCTGAAACTCTGATCCACGCCTTCGTCACCTCCAGAATTGACTATTGCAACAGTATTCTTAATGGCACATCATCCAAAATCCTAAATAAACTTCAATACATTCAGAACTCTGCTGCTCGCCTGCTCACCCACTCCCGCTCCCGTGATCACATGACCCCTGTTCTCCAGAACCTCCACTGGCTCCCCGTCCCACAACGGATCCAATACAAAGTCCTTCTCCTCACTCACAAAGCCATCCACAACCAGGCCCCCTCCTACCTCACCGACCTGCTCCACCACCACACTCCATCACCGACCTGCTCCACCACCACACTCCATCACCGACCTGCTCCACCACCATACTCCATCACCGACCTGCTCCACCACACTCCATCCCGTGGGCTCCGCTCCTCTGATGCCAACCTCCTGTTTATCCCACTCAGGACCAAGCACCGGACATGGGGTGACAGAGCCTTCTCCATAGCTGCCCCCTCCCTCTGGAACTCTCTCCCCACACACATTCGAGACTGCACTGACCTTTCTATATTCAAATCACAAATCAAAACCCACCTTTTCAGAAGTGCTTTTAATTTATGACTATTGTATCCATGTTTTTAATGTATAGCTCTTTTATGATGATGATTTTTGTAAAGTGATTAATGATTTTTGTAAATGATTTTTGTAAAGTGCCTTTGAGAATTTTGAAAAGTGATATATAAATAAAATGTATTATTATTATTATTATTATTATTAGTGCCATTTAGCTAATGCTATGCTGACAAGCTGAACCAAGAATATGTGGTAATCTATAAATATAAGGTGATAAATCGATAAACAATACCTGCTAAACATCAGCATGTTGGCAATGCCATTGTAGACATGTTAGCATTTAACTCAGGCTGTAGGACTGTTTGACTGTTTGGCACCACCTCTATAGGCATCTCCCAGTGACAATGGCTGTCAGTATATTCTTATTGTTTGTGTGTGTGTGTGTGTGTGTGTGTGTGTGTGTGTGTGTGTGTGTGTGTGTGTGTGTGTGTGTGTGAGTGATAAATTAATTACTTGTCCTTTTGGTCCATTCGCAGAACAAAATCACTTTGGTTTCTATAAGAAAAGGCTCAGGGGCCTGTCACGGTCACAGCAGCTAGATGTCAGTCTGTGATGTCAAGTTAAAGAATGCAAGTCTAGAAGAAATATGATAATTTTCCTGTATAGCAGCAAATGTCCCTGGCCAGGCCTTCTATGGGAAACACTTGACACTGTGTCACCAAAACACCTCTAAATAGACGGTGATTAATCCATATGTCAAAAAAAAGAAGAAAAAAAGGTCAAATGACTTGAACTCTCCATGTACAATAGCATATGGGATTCCAAAGACGTGTCTTCGGCCCCGACAGACTACAACAGTTTTCACTGGAAATAAAATGTATGGACAGTGACCAAAAAGTCATCAAACTGTCGGCTCACATAAGCTTTTTATATTTCCTCGTCCAATACATTTCACAAGAAAACATTGTATTTTTTTTACTCCAGAGTTGTCTGACATCTGTAGCTCCTCATCACATTATAGTTTTACATTCAGTATAGACTGCTGATGTGCAAAATCTTTCATTTCTAAAATGTTACCCTTTCTTTTTCCTCGGCGCAATTAAAATGCTTGTTATTGAATTATTATATCTAGAGAAATTTCAAACAGAGAAATTCGAGGTATTCCTCAGCCTAGAGAGGAGCATGTAATCCCTTAACTAAGCACGAAAATCCCTTTTTTATATTGCAGGTTTTTACATGACAGCAACAGTATGCCTCAAGGCAGTTTAATCTCCCCGACTGGAATGAAGTAGACTGACTCTCTTGGACCCGGTCCATTCCTCCACCCAGTATCTATACGCGCTAAACCTTTTGCAGGGTTAGCGGGGGGCTGGAGCCTGTCCCAGCTCATGCTGAGTGAGAAGCTGGGTATCTTTTTTCAGTTTTTTTATTTAAAGTTTTTTTTTTTAGAACATTAAAATACACTTAATACTTGAGACCTTTGGTATGCTGATGGCTGCTTATTTTAATGTTCTAGTGAAATGAAAATTGTACTGTTAATTGTTAAGTTTAAAAAAATAAAAAATCTGTATCTTTACATCAAGTCACTATATTATCTGTTCTGTAAAATGGTTTCAAATGTTTGAATTATCTTGCACTCAGAGGTGTTTACAAAAAATGTTATCCAATCAAATGAGACTTTGGGTGACTTAGTTAGCCACAGCGGTCATATAAAACAGCACTTCACTTTAGCGAACAGAACAACATGGATTTAGACAGGAAGAGATGTGTGTGTTGGATATCAGACTTTGTTTTAATTTCCAAAACAATGTGGCTGAAGTTTTTCAAGGGAAACTTCAGAAGAAACCTAGTAGTATTTCTGTGGATAATTTAACTGGATACATGGCAGAAAATCTAAATTACTGTCAGGATTCCGTCACCTTTTTTAAAAGACACCTCCCTCGGAATGTCGTGACATGCTCGGGAAGATAAAACGGTTTCGGGGAATCTGATTAATTTCCTAGCAGAATGTCATGACCAAGAGAGATGTGCGGCAGGAATAGTTTGACAGAACAGCAATTACCTCTGATTACTTTTCCTAATCATCATCAGACAGGCTCCATGTTGTCCGTGACAGGGTTGAGCTCATACGGTGTCCTTGTCAGGGAGCAGTGCCTGATAATGATTGCGGTTTTGTGCCTCGGGTGGGAGACGTGTTGTGTGTTTACTTCCCACGATCAGACGTGGCGATCGGAAAATGAAATTATCAACCTTGTTTTGCTGTCTAAAATTTGATACCGCCCGAATGGCGCCCAATTGCGTGAAGCACCCACATGTTAATTGCCTCCAGCTAGTCCAATGCACATGTAAATTTGGTTTTGTAGCTCATTTAAAATGATTCCCGGCCATTTAGCATCTCGTCCGACCGTCCGGTATTACAGAACATCTTTAGCACCGTGGGGTTGTTTTTGAGTACTTTTTAGAGATGTTGTTAAACGGCACAGTGACTCTAATGGATTCTGCCGGAGACCGGTGCATCCGGCTAACTCATCAGCCTCATGAGGTGACTCAAACTATTGCACCCAGTAGATGAGATTTGGATGCAAATGATTTGGAGAGTAACAGCTAATGGTGCATGGTGTGCATCTATTCTGCTGAGGATAATAAAGTGGAAATCCTCATATTATATATTATCCAAACCAGGATCTCCCCCTCGACACATTTATTTGAGATATTTTGGACTTCCGAGATGAAAGCTACACAAATGAATGGAATAAACGACTTCTCCGTGGAGTTGTAACACTTAACTTTGTCGGTGGGAACTTAACAATCCAAAAATTCCAAAGATGTAGCTACATTTTTTTCAGAACAAAAATGTCTGACTTGAGAGTAATGCTAAATCTTTTTCTGCGCCAGGAGATTATGTGTTAGGTCGTGTGCGTGGGTGTCTGTCCGTCTGTCCACGGGTAAACTCAGATAATGCTGAACCCATCAGCTTAATACTTGTGCTTGAGGTGTGTTTGACTCTCAGAGCTAACAGCCAAACGGAACACAGCAGGACTGACAGCTTTGTTCAGAGGTATAGCGTTAAATAGGCAACCTGAGGCATTACTGCAGTGGAGCTGTACAGAGACTAAAATAAGAGCACATCTTTTACGAGGGACGTACGAGTGAGAAACATCTGCTACGCGTGGAGTCTAGACGGGGGGACATTGTGGTTTGAATTCATAAAAAACAAACACAGCCGTGGACGTTTCTGGTGGAGATCTGCACTCTAGTGAGTACACTTTTCTCCTTTTGATCATTTTCATCCTACTACCTGGTAAATTAAGCTTGGAACTTTGGCGAAAGAGGAACACATTCTTTTGTTTTTTTTAAGTTTATGTTTTCCTATTGAGAGATCACACCTGATGAATGAACGATTCATGGCCAAAACGGGACATTCCTTACATACATATACATATGTCAAGTGGAATCACTCTACCTTCCATTATCTTATATACACTGAGATTTCTAATTCATGATTTTATTTTTTGTACTGGTTTGCATAGAGCTCTTATACAATCTGGTTTAAAATGGAGAGCAGCACCTAGCAGGAATCCCCAGTAAACAGATTAGCTTGGAGCTGCCATTTAAATATTGACATCTCAGGAAGAGGATTGGGGGTTGATATGCCATGATGCCCAATATAAGACTATTTATATTGTATGAAATGGTTGCAATATAAATGGATTGTGCGTATATATATCACCCCCCACTCTCTCACACCAATTTAATGAAAATAATCATTGTGTAAAATGTGGCTCAGAGGAGCGGATTTATACTTTGTATGTGCAAATGTAATAATAAAATAGTACAGACTTCATCCGCGATTCTTGTGGTACCTCTCTGTCCACATCTTTCCATATGTCTCTTTCTAGATTACACAAAATTATCAAAATCTAAGATAAAACCGGTTTTCCTTTCTATTTTAGAGGCAAAATATTGTATTTATCTTCAATGGAAAAAATCAGAACTTCAACTGTTGATCAATGGCGTAATATGTACTAGTCAAATTTTAACTGGACAGTTTAAAGATTTTTGGCTATTTTACATCCATAACTTTCAGACTAGTGAAGAAAAAACATCCAAATTACACATTTAGGTGTAACTTACCAAATATTACCTTTAGTTAATGCCTCATTTGAATATTTAGACATAGCATGTATTGAATCAACTGGGAAAGTTTACTTTAATATCTATTTGTTAAAATGTTAACCCTAATCGCCTGGGGTGTCTTATGAACACATCTTTAAAGGCTGTTTTCTCTAAATGAGATTATTTCTCAGACTCTGAGCCAGAAATCTCCACTTCAGTAGCTCTTACATCCACCAAAACGTATCTATATTCTGAAGGTTTTTACAGAGGGGTTTGTCATTCATAGTCTGATTTATATAATGTTTTATTGCTAAAAGTAATTTTAGAGAGAAATGTGTATATAAATCTGTATCATTTTCAGCATTTTCTGATTTATGAAGGGAAGCAAAGAGATATCCAAAAATTCCTCCAGAAAATCCTTTGACCCTAAAATGTTAATTAATTTTAAACAAGAACTTTGAACCTGGCTTCATTCAATGTTCAGGTTTATGTTCTGGAAATGTTTGCAAATTAACACATTTAATGAGATTATGCCTCATTTTCATATATTACAACAATAGATTTCAGAGAATTTGTAATATAAAAAACAATTGTCTTCATGGAAGTAATCAACTGGAGAAGTTTCATGTTGGTATCTATTGGTTAAAATGTTAACCCTATTCACCTGAAGTGTCACCTAAATCAACAGCTATAAAGATATATCCAAATTTCCCTCTGTAAAAAACTTTGACTCTAATATGTCAACAGGTGTGGAGGAGGATGTTTATTGTCTTTGCTAAAATAATAACCAAGAAATTGACGTTGACAGAAGTAAAAATAAAAGTTGATTTAAAGTCTGGTGCTTTGTGTACCCACCCAGTCTCCCTTCCCTACTTCTTGGCTCAACAACAACAGCGACGTCACAATATTACCTTATCTCCCGACCAACCACAGTCGAGAGGGCTTTGTCACTTGAATGCGAACACATGCCATCGCTTGGCATTTGCCGAGATGATGATTGATTTTGTTGTGGTTTTTTTTCTTGAAAGGTCAGTCTCATCTCATAACTTGAGTCTTAATTGTACTTGTATATTAGTATGGAATATCATTAATCTCATAGATTTGTCGTGGAGATGTATTCCCAGTTCTGCCGTCTCTAGTTGCCTTGTCACAAAATCAACTCCTGTCACACGTGACGCGCAGATCTGATAAATAGCGTCAGGTCTCACACACTTGTTATCAAAGTGCAGAAATGAAAATTGAAACTTCTGACATCGGAGTGTACACAGAATACAGCCAATTACTCAGTGCCATGAGGACTAATCATCTCGGTCCCTTCCTCCCCTCGGAGAGACAGCGGGAGCTGGGGAGCCAGCCGAGCTGTCAGATGAGCTGCAAAGAAACAAACATGTTTTTGTTGTGAGCTGTTGATGGAATCTTAACAGTGCACCTAAACTGACACATTCCTTTTATTTACCTCGGTATTAGAGCTGAAACTCCCGGCGCCGTCAGTGGCAAGAAAAATGTCTCCTCGCTCACTCTTGCCTGTTAAATGTACACAGCAACCAGCACCATTTTATAAAGCTGCACTTATCAGTGTGTCCTGGTTGACTGTAATGCACATCACACACCACACATCACACATCACACACCACACATCACACACCACACACCACACATCACACATCACACACCACACATCACACATCACACACCATACACCACACATCACACACCACACACCACACATCACACACCACACACCACACACCACACCACCAGTGATGCCAACGTGACCACTCTCTTGCTGGACTTGGTGACCTTTTATAGCGACTTGCCGCTCAGAGTAAACTCAGTCAGCGCTTCCTCCGGCAGGAGAATTAGAAACCAAGGCTGCGGTCCAATAGTATAGGAAGTATCTAAGTGGCCGCCATGATAAGCGCTGTTAGAGTTCTCTATATGCTTAGGAAAGGCGCTTCAATGCTTCCTTACTTAGCTCCTTTAGCATAGGAAACACTGGACCTTCCTTTACGAAAGGAAAGGAGATCATTCTGACCCACAATTCCTTGCAGTGGCAACATTTAAAGTGACGCACCATTCGGCCGTTCACGAGAACAAACGATCATGAAGACAAACAGATCATGTAAATAATCGTTGTCATAACTCGGACATTAACTTTCAATAATTTGTTAAACCTGCTGGAAAACTACGAGCGTTACATTGCTGTTGATGAGAACTGCTGTAAACTGATCAAACTGCTGTAAACTGATCAAACTGCTGTAAAGTGATCACAGTGAGTATTGATCTCTCTCTGGTGTTTACTGCAGCCTCAGACCTCATTCTTTTATTTCACTTCAGTTACAGAAACTTTGATAAAAGGTTAAACTGGACGAGCTCTTCAGTCTGAGTCATGTTTTTAATTATCATCTTTTCAATTAACATTAGAATTTTAAAACACTATCAAGTCAACACTTCTAGGTCACACTGAGTTTCATAAACTATTGTCTGCATATTCTTATGCTCAGATTATAATCTGCATATAAACCATAACAACAAAGAGGGATATGAGACATTGTTAGTGGAGAACATATTTAATCAGCATGTTTGAAACTGAACAAAGAGACAGTTTAGTAGCTTTGTTCTCTCTGTGACAATCCCTTGGTTTCACTTTTATATGAATTCTTTCACTTATATTGCAACCTTGTTAATAACGTAATACTTTGAACCGGGTTGTTTATGTTGTTATGATGCAACACTGTAACAACACACGGACGAAGTATCTAAGTCACTATCATGCGTCTCCCGTTTTTTGGACTATTCGAATCCAGCCTAACTCTTAAGTTCCCTTCAGCTCTTTAGAACATTTTAGAGTCTTTCAGCTCGTTGGTTTGGCTTTTTAATGGCCCACAACTACTGTTGTGGTTGCATCTCAAACCTCTACCAGCTCAAACTTTATTCACAAGGTGGTAATTGGTGACAAACACAACAGGGGGTGTGGACAGAAATTAAAAAAGGGCTTTTTAAAAGAATGACGTGAACTTTTTTTGCTGAGAAACAAACAAAACTGACATATAATCACAAGGTCTCATTGGAAGATTGTGTACACTGACATGACAATGTCAACCTGGGCCAGTCGCACATCAATCAATGTATATGTCTGCTTTCTTCTTTCAAG